>OU026147.1:35549996-35937496 GCA_907269125.1 Eristalis pertinax | reverse complement strand
TTTTAAGTGAACTCATTTGACATGCACATAAGAAAAATAAAAGCAACATCTCCCTAAGTTGGTACATCAAGTGCTTACTCGTTGTGATCGCACCTTTCGACTGGAGTTCATTGCAATCTCTCAAGTTGCAAGATTCACATCAACACCAGGTATACAGTGCATAACCACATCATCTCTGGAAAGTCTTACTTTCATTTTTACGTCGTTATCTGTGTTGCTACGAAATTAGATCCAGTTGGCATCTGCACATGCGAAAAGTTTTCCCATTCCCTTTAAGATAAACTTTACACAAACGCAAGTGCACTTGCACAGAGTTCAGTCTTACCCAAAACCATCATCGACTCTCGAACTCGAATTCCAAGGACGGCAGGGGGTCAGTTTAGTTTGCTGTCAATTGAAACCATTTCAACCTCAACAACATCACAATTGACCACAAATATCTTAGAGCAAATAAGTGATCATCGTTTGTAACGTTTATTGGAAATTCAAGGGGGTGCCCTATCTCAGGCACTTAAGCACAATTAGTTTCATGTTCCTTTGTGAATCACACAAGGATTCTCCAAAATATTTCCTCCCCGTAAAAAGGAATTTCCACATAACTTGAGCATAAGTTTCATCCAACCCTGATAATACCAAGTGTAGGGTATCAATGGCTTCACAAACATGTGGAAGAAGAAGATTATGTACACACATATACTGTGCTGTCAATGTACGGCAAGGTGAACATTTGTGCATAAGCTTAGATACGAGTATGGATCTGTTTAAAGATGTTGACATGCCAGCTGGTGTTCCAGTCATGCAATTGGTAATACATACTATCGAATCAGAAAATTATTCTTGCCTGAGCGCATTTGCATATGTTTCACCATCTGTGTGCATTCACAGTAGCCGTGTGTGTAAAGTTGAGGCGAATCGTACCTCCTTCCCAGAGGTGGGTTGTTGCTGCATGTGGCATAAGCTAATGTGGGAATGTTGTTGACGTTGCATCTTCGATGGATGGTATCGTTTTTTATCTCTCCTTGAACGAATAAATTATTGTTGAAGTACACAGGATTGGTTTTGTTTCTGACGATGCAAGTGGTGCGGTATCCTTGAACCATCTTGATTTATTGCGTAACTAAACAAAGTTGACAGGAGCCGGTTCATATGCAAATAAACGCGGTTGATTGTGCAATCAATCAGTCAGGGGGTTGTAAATGATCTGTGAATGTTTATTTTTGAGACCCCCAAGTGAGTGGGTGCATTTGTGTTGTACCTACCCAGCTAATTATGGCGCGCCCAAGGTGGGCGTACGTACCTTAATTACTCGCACCCTGGTAGTAAGTTCACCCCGAAGGCACGCCCTTAAGGTGTAAGGGGTGCAAATCATTAGGATACCAATTATTCAGGAATTGTCGGCAAGTGTTGCAATCGGAATAATTTATCTAATTTATCGGGATATCAATTTGTCATTACGCAATAGAACCGCCGTTCACAACGTCCGCAATTAGCGAGCTGATACCTGTGGCCAAAGCGAACCTGTGGGCGTAATTTATTTTCAATTTGCGTTCTACATCTATTTAGCGATTAAAGTGTGATTTTCCGGCAAGAAAAAAAACAAATGAGCATTGAGAGTACATCGGATTTGTAGTCGCACAAAATGTTGCATGTGTTTAACATCTTGTTGTGGTACCATCAGATCAACCACTGATTTGACAAAATTGGTTTCATTGATTTTTTTTTCACATAGCCAATCAAGCGAATTTTGCACTCGATTTGGGTTACATTTTAAGATCTCGACAGCTAACTACCCTACTCTCCTCTTCTCCACAAGTGTATTAGTGAATTTTAGTACACAGCATTGCCTGACAAGTATATGAAATTTAGTATTGCGAATTCGTTTATATAAGGTAATATTTCAGTCGAATCTCCGTGAGTAATTAAAATCGCAGTTAAAAATCTCTGTGATTCGCAATCACAGTGGTACCAGTGAATATAAAACTGCAGCTTAGCCCATGTCTAGAATATTGCAGTGCGGAGCACGCAAGTTCTTGGATTGACGATTTTTTGATTCGAGTATGCATAACGAAAGCAAGTGATGGACATTTGCATAACATAACGAAAGCAAGTGATGGACATTTATGTAACAGCTGCCTCAAACTTTAAATTCTAACAGAGTGTTTCGTCCGTGATGGTAAAAATGGTCGTAAACAACAGCTGAGTTCGAGAGCAGATATCGATTCAAATGCCACGGCATTAGTTTCACTTGAGAGAACAATTTTGTATATCAACACTCTTTACACGTTCAGAGTCACAGATGTCTCATCTTATGTCCTATATGAAGATTTCTGGTTTATGCCTCTGTTTTTTTTCATATTTAATTATCACTGTAAAAAGAAGACAACTATACATTTTTGTTTACAAAAAAATTCCCAAACCCCATTATTGTGAAGAACAGTATGTGTTCTGGAATTTCATTAGATTCTCCGCAGAATTTGCAGAGACCTTGTTCTGATACTCCTAGTTTCTTTAGTTGCTCCCTGAGTTTACAGTGCCCTGTTAGGCAGCCTGTTACGATACGGAGGTTGCTTTTGCTCATTCTGATACATGCCTCAAACCTCTTGCGGTTATGTTGACCCAAGAGTTTCTTGGCATGCGTCATACCATGGTCGTTGTTCCACGGTTACTTCTTTCTAGTTCCCTGAACTCTTCTGAGGACGTGATCCCCTACATTGCAGAATGGTTCGGGTCCTATCAAATGTTCCGATACTCCTTTCCTCTCGAGGGAGTCGGTCATTTCATTGCCTTCTATCCTGGATTTGATGATATAGGAGTCTAGTGCCAGGATAGCTTTGTCACAGTTGGTGTAGTTCCTGTCAAGTTTGATCTAATGCAATCATTCAATCTTTGAACTTTGTTGAGAGCCTCTCTTGAGCTGTTCATTTTGGTTTTTTTTTGGACCATGCTATTGCACAGTATTTGACTGTTGGTCTAACAATAGCTATGTACATCCGTCTTAGGATACTTGGACTGCAATCCCAGGATTTGCCCGCTAAGCTCAAACAAATCATTAAAGCATGCGTCGTCTTCCTGCTGATCCCTTCTGTGTGTTTTTTCCAGATGAGCTTGCTGTCTAAGATGACGGTGTTAAAGTTCAAACGAGATTCAACAGTAAACTAAATTTGAGGAGTCACACATAAGGGACTTAACCTCACAGCGGTTACAGCTAGAAACAAGGTAAAGTTGATCGGGAGGGGAGGACCAAACCCGAGCGACAAGTATTATTGTATGCATTCCAAGCAGAAGTAATAGCTAATCAACAGGCTGCTCACTTTCTGGCTATGAGTCCGATAGATGGAAAAACTATCAATCTTTGCATTGACAGTCAGCCGGCCATAAAGGCTTTAGCGAAACCTACCACGACGTCCAGAACGGTCAAACAGTGACGTATACCTCTCTAAATGAGATGATGCAATTTTACCATCTTTCGGGCAATGATAGAGCGTACCATGGCCAATCAGGAATCAGCCCATCCCGCCCTTAAAACAGCCAAAAGCTTAATACTAGCAGATCCCCTCACAAACAGAAGCTGGATTCAAATGAAAGGCTGCCGAATGGCAAAACTTATAGTTTTTTTCCCAAAATGTTCATCAGTCATTTATTCCCTTCCCCTTCCCCTTCCCAAGGACAATTCGCAGGCATATACTTATGCTTTATATGTAATTCCAAGCTATTCGGAGTTCTTACCCTTATTCTTCTATAGAATTCGTGATTTTCACTTTGAACATAAAATCCCCATGTTCATAGAATATTTTATCTCCTTTGTGTGATCTAAGTGCCTTTGTCCAGGACAGTCTGCCCATAACTCTGGGATTCTTAATCAAATTTCTTAACCAAACATTTAATGTGTGACATCTTACACGTTGAAGATATGTCTTCCAATTATGAAGAGTTTCTTAAACACACGCTAATGTGTAACATACACTTCAAAATGTTTGTTCATAAACTCAAGCGTAGAATATAGTGCAAACTGAGCGATGAAATGAAATGAAGGTATTGTAATTAAACCAAATCGTGAACATCATCCGGTTTCGGCGTAGAGCATCGATGTGATGCGGGGTCGTTTACAGCGCTGTTACTTTTGCAGGCTCGGGTGTGATAATTCATAAGATGCGCCCCTGAATTCTTCTTCTACAGTAGTGACCAAGTTCATTAAAGAAGGTAGCACATAACAATGCTACCCGATAATAAAATAAATCACTCACTACCAAGCGTTATTATTTAACATTGGCCAGATTATTTTTTTCAATTCGGTGGCATATTTGCACAAGGCCTATGTAGTTAGTTAAATTGATATCACTACTTTTTTTTGCAATTGGTAAAGGTGTCTCATAAAATTGTTATGGAAGCACGAATCTCATGTGAAGCAATAGCAGGTTATGGGGACCAAATGTGATATGGACTCAATTGATCCAATTCCGGCACAAAATCGGCAATGCTGGCAGTCACTGTTAAATTGTAATACACTTAACTTTTCGAGGGGTGATGAACGTTAATGTATCAAGAGTTGCTTCAACTTCGTTTATATTCATTGGGAAACTACAGATTTCAAGAAAGAATCATGTCAGGGCAGTTCCCAAAGTTTGATGGTTACACTGTACTACAAAAATGCTGAACTATAAATACAATAGTTGCGTGCTCTTTATGGAGCGGCCCATTCAGGACCCTGGGCGATTTATACCACCGGCCAGCCCAATTGTGAGTCACTTGCTTCAATAAATTCCATCGATTTAAAAATGTTTCCAGCTAATTGAAGAGATTGTCCTCGTAATCAAAATAAAGGCGACGAATTGCAGAAGATGCAGGATACTCAAACTGGTGACTGCTCGCTGGCATGAAAATGTATCTACCATTCAAGTATATTACGCAAATAAATGAATTGTCGAATTGCTGTTTTAATGTCCTGTTTTAATTACAGTTTTTGGCCGAAAAGGGCTTGCTACACACGCGTGCAACTGTGAGTGTGATAACGATTTCATTTGGTAATGCGATTGAGATTCTGACTATAACCATGACGGCATCGAGCCTGTGCTTTCAATGTAAGCGGATACAATTTGCATGCATGGATGAATTTAGCTTAAAAATCTCAGTCCACCTGCTCGGATCCTGAGTAGGCTATTGAAAAAATATATAAGTGCCTTTAAAAATTCATGATTTTTTACCGAAATGATGTGGAATTCGAGTGCGAAATAATAAAAAAAAATTATATGAAAAACAGAAAAGAGGTGAAAGCTTATTTGAATAATGCCATCGTTCATTGCTTCTGTTGGGACCAGGTTAGGTTAGGTTGGAGTGGCTGATTTGATCAGTGAACAATTAGGTCATGAGGCCCGTTGTGCTGTGCTCTATTTCGCAAACCAGTTTGGGTTTTGATAAAGCGTTGGAGATGTCTGACCATAATGCCACTTTTGGAAGATTCAATTGTCTCTAAGGAAATGGGATAGCAGCTACACTGAAAATGAGGAACAGAGGGCAATACTTATGCTGGAAACTCACTTTCGGGGCAGTCACCAAAATACTGACGGGTCTGGTACCAATTTGCGAAGACCAGAGCTATTCTCCGAAGGACGCCTGTAATGGGAAATAAGCTCATTTCAGCTATTCAAATTTAAGAAGAAGAAAAGAAGAGGGGTTGATGAAATTATACCAGCCCAACTCGAAAAAGGTAAAAGCAAACTGCTTCCATACCTCACAATAATAACTAGAAGTTGTCGAGCGCTTGGGATATATACTAAAAAAGTTGAGAAGGGCAAAGGTATATTCCAAAGATGGGGAAGAAAGACCGAAACCTACCTAAGTCTTACAGACTGATCAGTCTAACATCATAAGAGGAAGTACTAACTATATCTCATCTGCATCACATCATCAGCAGCAGATCAACAGAGACAGCGCTATACCAACTGACAGACCAACAAAGCGCCCTTGAAGCGAAAGAATTAGTTATATGTGCTTTCTTGGATATTGACGGAGCATTTGACAATACATAGCACATTGCGATTATTAAAGCTCTCGACAAGAAGAAAGTAAACCGAACAGTATCGAAATGGATGTATGAACTTCTGAGTACGAGAACAGCTGAAAGGCATACACCAGAATGTATAATACAACTCAACACAACAAAAGGATGCCCTCAAGGAGGAGTTTTATCTGCCCTAGTGTGGAGTCTAGTTGTACACGAACTTCTGGAGAAACTAACAAATCTCGGAATCAAATGTCAGTCATATGCTGATGATATAGAAATTATAGCCAGAGGAAGAATGGAGGAGACCCTGTGTGGTATCATCGAGTGGGGACTAATGACTAAAGAGTGGTGCCTGTCAGCTGGGCTAGATCTAAATCCGGCAAAAACCACCATAGTACCCTTCACAAGAAAACACAAACTGGATCGACTAAAACAAATTAGTCTGTCAGGCACAATTCTAGCTCCAGTAAAAGAGGTAAGATATCCAGGGGTCATCTTAGACAGCAAACTCATCTGGAAAAGACACACAGAAGGGATCACCAGGAAGACGACGCATGCTTTAATGATTTGCTTGAGCTTAGCGGGCAAATCATTAAAGCCAGCATTGCCGATTTTGTGCCGGAATTGGATCAATTGAGTCCATATCACATTTGGTCCCCATAGCCTGCTATTGCTTCACATGAGATTCGTGCTTCCATAACAATTTTATGAGACACCTTTAAAAATTGCAAAAAAAATAGTGATATCAATTTAACTCACTACATAGGCCTGGTGCAAATATGCCACCGAATTGAAAAAAATAATCTGGCCAATGTTAAATAATAACGCTTGGTAGTGAGTGATTTATTTTATTATCGGGTAGCATTGTTATGTGCTACCTTCTTTAATGAACTTGGTCACTACTGTAGAAGAAGAATTCAGGGGCGCATCTTATGAATTATCACACCCGAGCCTGCAAAAGTAACAGCGCTGTAAACGACCCCGCATCACATCGATGCTCTACGCCGAAACCGGATGATGTTCACGATTTGGTTTAATTACAATACCTTCATTTCATTTCATCGCTCAGTTTGCACTATATTCTACGCTTGAGTTTATGAACAAACATTTTGAAGTGTATGTTACACATTAGCGTGTGTTTAAGAAACTCTTCATAATTGGAAGACATATCTTCAACGTGTAAGATGTCACACATTAAATGTTTGGTTAAGAAATTTGATTAAGAATCCCAGAGTTATGGGCAGACTGTCCTGGACAAAGGCACTTAGATCACACAAAGGAGATAAAATATTCTATGAACATGGGGATTTTATTTTCAAAGTGAAAATCACGAATTCTATAGAAGAATAAGGGTAAGAACTCCGAATAGCTTGGAATTACATATAAAGCATAAGTATATGCCTGCGAATTGTCCTTGGGAAGGGGAAGGGGAAGGGAATAAATGACTGATGAACATTTTGGGAAAAAAACTATAAGTTTTGCCATTCGGCAGCCTTTCATTTGAATCCAGCTTCTGTTTGTGAGGGGATCTGCTAGTATTAAGCTTTTGGCTGTTTTAAGGGCGGGATGGGCTGATTCCTGATTGGCCATGGTACGCTCTATCATTGCCCGAAAGATGGTAAAATTGCATCATCTCATTTAGAGAGGTATACGTCACTGTTTGACCGTTCTGGACGTCGTGATAGGTTTCGCTAAAGCCTTTATGGCCGGCTGACTGTCAATGTAAAGATTGATAGTTTTTCCATCTACCGGACTCATTGCCAGAAAGTGAGCAGCCTGTTGATTAGCTGTTACTTCTACATGGAATACATACAATAATTCTTGTCACTCGGGTTTGGTCTTCCCCTCCCGATCAACTTTACCTTGTTTCTAGCTGTAACCGCTGTGAGGTTAAGTCCCTCATTGACCCCTGGCTTATCAGGTGATTAAGGAATCCTCTTCCTCAGGTACATTGAATGGCCGTTGAAGCATCGTTAACTCTGTTGCTGTTAAATTCAGGGCGATTGTCGGAATCTGACAGATAGTCAATACTGGCCTCCCTATAATCAAAAGTGCACTCCCTTGAAGAAACACCTATTGTGAATGCGTTGAACGCGTTCAAGATTTTTCGAATTTCATCTATTGTGCTGTCATACCATGGGGTCTATTCCTATTTCATGGCGGTCTGTAGATATGTTAGTCTTGACTGCTTCTAGTGGAATCCTCACCTCCTCTGCAGCCGACTACTGAAGAGCAGATCCTTGCCAATTCATCAGCGTTCCCATTTCGTGGGATGTTGCTGTCACCCAGATTATGAAGCTGGCCTTCTAACTACGTTAACTCAGCATTCCTGCACTATTTTTGAATATGAAGTAGCAAAAGCAATAGCTTATGAGTGACTCCTCAAATTCAGTTTACTGCTGAATCTCGTTTGAACTTTAACACTGCTTAAAAGCTTTGGATTGGATTTGAATATTGAGCGTTCGTTTCTATGCTGAACACGAAAGGTCGTGTCGTAGAGGCAGCTCTTTAAAATTATATACATTTTTCTCGGAAGAAATTAGCATGCGTGAGACACATTCTTCATCAGTTATGCGATGTATACCAGTATACCTGAATCTGTGGTTGGGAATAAGCTTCCACGACAAGGTTTAAAATTCTAAGTAAAATTCTCGGTAGAGTCTTATTTCGGGTAGTTAGCGATTTCCTTGGTTTCGGTACCAACATCGTCTACCATTTAGCGTTGACTGAGAACGTGTGGCAGTTTTGGGGATGAGTTTACCTGGGTAGAAAAAAAATGGCTGAGTGTCTTCTCCCGTGATTAATAGCACCCAGGAGCGTTTTTCGGTATGAGCTTATTAAGTTGCACTTCTTATAACACAATTAGGATACGTTACATCTTAATAATTGAAGTTTACAGTAAGCTTTCCTACCCCAACAGTTTGAAAGTTGTTTCCCAGATTACTTGCGTGGAATTCGGATTTATTTTAAGCGGGTAACAGGAACATTTTTCGATCAATGCATAGGTGATACACGTATACATAACTATTTGGTAATTTTAATTTGGGGATACTTGATGTCACTGTAAGACACGAACTAGTCCCATGGCAAATGCACTGCATAAGAACATTGAGTGCAGCTTGTGCATAATCACAGAACAATGATTTCTGTCATTTCTACTTTTAGAAGCAATCACAATCTGATGAATCAGTTGCTGAATGAACTTAGCTTAGTGATGTGGACAGATTGAGTGCTACAAATGTTTCAATGGGAAGATATATGGCAAAAGTAAAGATTAGTTTAGTAGACAGTCGAAATATATGTGTCAAATTAATGGTACCAAATGATAACAACCAATCTTGACTCGGATCATTTCCTTGGGACCATGTAGTAGAGGAAGAGTTCACCATTTCACGCCGGATACCTATAATCGCAATGGACTGCTAGGTCGTCGAGTCTTCCTGCGATCTCTTCTGTAGACTGTTAAATGACTATGAAGACACCAATACCACTGTCAGTAGGAATGTTCCACCATACATTCCGTTTCCCCTGGCTTATATTGACGTTCTTCAGTTTGCTGAGGTTGTTGTAAAAGTAGGTTCCTATGTGAGAGTGCCAACGACTAGCAGCCAGAGTGATCGCTTGAGAATAAGAGCTGGCCACATTTCCTTTGTTTCAAGGGAGGTGGTGTCTTCTAGCTTGACTGTTTTAATTGTGTGAATCTTAATAAGATGGTAGGATGTAGCAAGTAGAAATTGGATCTTATTCCGATGAGGTTGTTCCACACCTAGCGAGTTCATCGTCTTTGCAATTGGTTGTTATCTCACTGTTCCAGCACCCACATGAGGTGTATCTTGAAATACACTCACACCTTCGTCCGTCTTTGATCCGTCCGTCGAAGCGTCTGATTGCCAGACATCAAATCCGATCTGGATGGAATCTGGGTGGAGATAGCCTGCGGCAAATGGCGATCGATGTCATTGTGACTCATTAAGAGTAGTTGAGTGACCGATGGTGAGTTCGGACCACAGTCAAAGTGTCTTGAGTCTTTGGGCTGTGCTGGCTGCTATCTGTTTGCCGAATAGGTCCAGCGAAAGGAGTTAGATGAGTATGTTAAGTGCAGCAGACGGAGTGCTTCTCAATTCTCCGTGTATTAGCGGATTATAAATTATTGTTATGTTTATTGTACAAATAATATAAAATATATGAAAATGAGGGATGAGTTTACCTGGGTAGAAAAAAAATGGCTGAGTGTCTTCTCCCGTGATTAATAGCACCCAGGAGCGTTTTTCGGTATGAGCTTATTAAGTTGCACTTCTTATAACACAATTAGGATACGTTACATCTTAATAATTGAAGTTTACAGTAAGCTTTCCTACCCCAACAGTTTGAAAGTTGTTTCCCAGATTACTTGCGTGGAATTCGGATTTATTTTAAGCGGGTAACAGGAACATTTTTCGATCAATGCATAGGTGATACACGTATACATAACTATTTGGTAATTTTAATTTGGGGATACTTGATGTCACTGTAAGACACGAACTAGTCCCATGGCAAATGCACTGCATAAGAACATTGAGTGCAGCTTGTGCATAATCACAGAACAATGATTTCTGTCATTTCTACTTTTAGAAGCAATCACAATCTGATGAATCAGTTGCTGAATGAACTTAGCTTAGTGATGTGGACAGATTGAGTGCTACAAATGTTTCAATGGGAAGATATATGGCAAAAGTAAAGATTAGTTTAGTAGACAGTCGAAATATATGTGTCAAATTAATGGTACCAAATGATAACAACCAATCTTGACTCGGATCATTTCCTTGGGACCATGTAGTAGAGGAAGAGTTCACCATTTCACGCCGGATACCTATAATCGCAATGGACTGCTAGGTCGTCGAGTCTTCCTGCGATCTCTTCTGTAGACTGTTAAATGACTATGAAGACACCAATACCACTGTCAGTAGGAATGTTCCACCATACATTCCGTTTCCCCTGGCTTATATTGACGTTCTTCAGTTTGCTGAGGTTGTTGTAAAAGTAGGTTCCTATGTGAGAGTGCCAACGACTAGCAGCCAGAGTGATCGCTTGAGAATAAGAGCTGGCCACATTTCCTTTGTTTCAAGGGAGGTGGTGTCTTCTAGCTTGACTGTTTTAATTGTGTGAATCTTAATAAGATGGTAGGATGTAGCAAGTAGAAATTGGATCTTATTCCGATGAGGTTGTTCCACACCTAGCGAGTTCATCGTCTTTGCAATTGGTTGTTATCTCACTGTTCCAGCACCCACATGAGGTGTATCTTGAAATACACTCACACCTTCGTCCGTCTTTGATCCGTCCGTCGAAGCGTCTGATTGCCAGACATCAAATCCGATCTGGATGGAATCTGGGTGGAGATAGCCTGCGGCAAATGGCGATCGATGTCATTGTGACTCATTAAGAGTAGTTGAGTGACCGATGGTGAGTTCGGACCACAGTCAAAGTGTCTTGAGTCTTTGGGCTGTGCTGGCTGCTATCTGTTTGCCGAATAGGTCCAGCGAAAGGAGTTAGATGAGTATGTTAAGTGCAGCAGACGGAGTGCTTCTCAATTCTCCGTGTATTAGCGGATTATAAATTATTGTTATGTTTATTGTACAAATAATATAAAATATATGAAAATGAGCTCTGGGTCGCACCAAAGAACCAAAGAATAGACTAGAAAAAACCGTGGCTACCTATTTCATTGCCGATCCTTATCCCTTGTCTGATTCAAAGTCCTTCTTGTGACATGTATCAATTATGGTTCATCAAGAACCCTATCGAGCATTGCTTGACACATTTCCATCCGCACTGCCATGTCATCCCCAATTTCCAAGAAACATTAGTCTTAGTCTAACGCTCCAACCTGCACAAAACATGTTTGCTTTCACTTAGCTAATAAATAATTCATTCGATCTTAACCTTAATGTAGTACTGCTACGTCACATCCGGAAACCCTCAATATTACTTTATTTCTGCGATGAGTAGCTCATGTGTCATTTAATTCTATCCTGTCACATGCATATGCGGGTTACAGTATAATTATACCTACCCACACAAAACCATTATCACTGATTACTTCATTTTATGCCGGCTTACTTTGACTGCACCATGAACTTCGTTTGGTGGAAGTGTGTCTACCCTAATGGGTGACTGCCATTATTGTTTGACTATTTCGGCTTTACAACCCCACCAGCACACCATAATGGTCAACGGATGGTGAGTAATAGTATTTGGATCCATTAAGGGTCTTAACGAATGTCCGATACAGTGCAACAGATGCAAACTGTGGACGTTGTAGCTTTAAACACCAGGAAGTGCAACACAACTAACGAATTTTTCCGTCAAAGAATTATTGATGTGACTTACGCACTGAAAATTGGAATTAACTCAGGTCTTTGTTCCATGAAATAGGACTTCAATCAGCCCCATCGTTAGTCACTACCTGGCAAAAGTATTGTGCAAAATCACAAGCTCTTTGAAAGCACTCAACAAACTTACGCTGGACAGTGAATGAATTTTGTATAGGTCATATGCTTTAGTTAGCGTCCTTCAGCAGATTTCACAGTCCAATTGCGTTGGCAGAGAAATTCCAAGGGAGCGGATTTGGTGTAGGATTAGACTGAGAGATGCCTTGTTCGTTGCCACTCGTTCGTTGCGTTCTTGACATTGATTTATATCTGCCATAACTGGAGCGGCACGAGGCTTCACAGCGTGTAGACAACCTTCATTTGTTCTGTGCGAGCACACACAAACTTTAATTTAAGGCAGATATACGGATGTTACAATGAGCAGTCATATGGTAAGCACACATGCAAGCAATAGTTGATTTAAGCTGTGCATCAAGAATGCCTTTGCAAATTATAACATTGGAAAGCATTATTCGACTTGAATTATGATGCACTTACGAAATTCCAACGCGGGATGATATTATTTCGGCAAAAGGCGGCCATTTGAAATGGAGGTCGTTCCCTTCCGCTTTGTTTGCTTGCTAACATGCACGGAGAGGTCGCCTCGGTATAACCAGGACACCATAATCACCATCATCAGCATCACAGCCATTGCCATCATCATTATCGTCGCCCTCATAAGCAGCGTTACCGTCATGAGCTAAAACAGGAGCAGCAGTACGAACGTTGTTGTAGTTGCTACTGTAGTTCCGGTGAGATGCACAAAACCGGGCTTTTGCCTTTTTGGCGCAAATCCAATTGTTGAAATAATAATTTTACAGGAACATGCTTGTGCAGGAAACTCGTTCGTACTCTCGCGTGAATGTTATATAACATTCTTGTCACTTCCTACGGGGGTTCTATGTTTTTTCTGCGTATTTTTTTTTCCTTGTGTGTATTTCTCTCATTTTCTTTCCAGAGATTTGCATCTACTGTGCCAAGTGCGCGCCAGCGAATGAAACACGCAGGCAGATGATATGTGCTCGGTCAGACAATAACCGCCAAAGGGGACGCGTATGAATAATAATGAGGCGTAAGTAAGTATTCCCTGCGGAAGTGCTTAGTATGGTAATTTAAGGAAAACTACTCCTTTGTGGAAACATTGTGAATGTATGCAGATATGTTTGAATGAAACTTAATAAAGTTAATAAACATTTGCAAATTGTGGAGCACCCAACTCTGTGCAGAAGAAAAAAATATATAAAAAAATGGGGGGCTGTGGGACACTCACGCAAATTATGAATCATCAGCTAGTTTCAGTGCGAATTTGCGCTGTCGTTTGTATATGACGGGTATAAGAGAAGTCATTTTTTCCCTTCTCTGTGAAGATCTAGGAATGATTGATCATTGTATGGCTTTGAAGTTGTGCACAGAGTTAAAGAATCATTTAGGAAATAATGAAAATTCACTTAGGAGGACAAAAGGAAATTTTTTGAATTTATCTTATGCAACGTTTTTTTGTCCGCCGTGATGTAGTTTGTAGGTGCGTCGAGTCATGCCGTGGGTGACTAAGTAATAAGTATATCTGTCTTGAAAAGGCTTCTTAAGCTCCTTTGTTCGGAGTAGGCATAAAACTGTGCGTCCGTCTCAACTTATCGCTTTGTTGCTGATCCAAGTCCACTTCAGATTATATCAGCACCCGTACTGCTCGTATGTTTATGGGTTGTTCCTCTTATATTTATCAAAAGAGCGAAGGTGTATGGCAATGAATGATATAACAGAATATGGATTTTAGAACAATAAAAACTATCAAATATTGCTTACATATGTAGTTACTTACTTACTTATCAGGCTTGCGACCAATGGATGCAGTGAGCCTGAGCAGTAACTTCCTTCTATCGTGGACGGTCCTGGGCACGCTGTTTCTAGTATCTCCTCCTCATTCTTGAACCAGGAGGATTTTTGGAAGAGTGGGTTAAAAGTTAAAAAGGTGTATTCGCTGAATCGAAAAATTCGTAATATCGTGTACATTTTACTTGTACGAAATGTTAAATAAATGGACAAATATTGTTGCTATTCCTTACGTTACGTTACTGTTTCCTGTGCGATTATTTTGGAATGTTTAACGTTGTTCTCTTCGCATCGGTATGCTTTACCTTCTGAACAGAGTTTGAGTCCATTTATGAGGAGCTATCATCTTATTAATTTTCAATATCAATTACATCGTCTCTTAGCGTTGTTCCAATACTCCAAATTCTTCTAGCGAAAGACGTTTGCGAATTAAACACATTTTTCTAAAGCTTACCAAACTACTGTCACAACGAAAAACGCGACAAAATATGTGATATTTTCGATACAAGGATATGAATTTTCACTTGAAAAAAGATAACTCAATGAATACACGACACTCGTTCTTACTCGAAACTAAGATCCAAATGCGCATGTGCGCCCACCAAAATAAACAAAAATCCTGAAAAGAACGAAACTTTTAAAATCAAAAAAAATTGCGAGTGCAAATTCATACATGTATAACAGTAAATGCACAGTAAGAAAAAAGGCATCTACCGGTTTTACAACAGACCCATAAATATGCACACATCTACAGTCAAGGGAGTAGCTTTGTGTCCTTCTTCTCTTAGGTAAAAAAACGTTCGCTATATCGAATATCAACTGTTTTTTTAGGGACACTAATGCAATTCAAAAAAGTGTACGTGATATCAATCATTCGTTATACTGGACCACAACTATATTTAGCAAAAAAAAGGAAAAGAAAATCGCAAAATCGATCTGTACTTCAAATACCAGGAAATGTCAGAGAAAAGTAGAAATCATGTTGGCAAGAACTCCAAGCAATAAAATAGTTAAAAAAGCCAACATTTTATATTTTTAACAGAATTTCTAGGAGATTGTAATGACTTCACTGAAAAGGGTAATTTATTGAATAAATGCCAATAAACCAGAATTTCAATAACGCAGTAGTTCGAAATTTTTGAATGGATAGGAAGTGCAAAGAATGTCTACGTAATCGGTGACTGAGATTTCGATTTCCTGATCTTAAAAAGAACTCCTTAATATAACCCGTAAAGGGCCAGGGCCTAGCTTCTCAGCAACCACTCGTGTTGTGCGTGCTATTGTTCTATCACGATTGGAAGGGACCTACAGTTTTATGCCAACTCCGAACGGCCAAGTTTAAGAAGATTTTTCTAGACAGTTATACTCTTTGAGCATTGTCAGTGACTCGAAAGAGGTGGGGCCGTGAAAAGTATTTCTTGTCGTACTAGGAATCGAACCTAGACAGATTGGTCCAAGTGCGTAGGAGTCGACGCACATACCCACACCGCCACGGGCCACCACTCCTTACACACTTTAAAACAATAAAGAGGCCGAACGGTGTTTTCAACTCAAAAAACAGTACAAGCTTGGGATATAAACGGTTACAATTACATAACATCCTTAAAACTGTTTTTTTGTAGGATCTGTAATGATTTTAAGTGACTAAAATAAATAGCTCCCCAAAAGGTAAAAGGTGCCGTTTTGGCGGCTGTGGTGTTGTGGATCTGTACGTCGACTCGCACTTGAACCTCGGTGTCCAGTACGATAAAAATTATTTTCACGACCCAACCTTTTTCGAGTCACTGACAATGCTCAAAGAGTATAACTCTCTAGAAAAAGCTTCTGAAATTGGCTGTTCGGAGTACATAGGTGAGAGCTGGAACAAATACTGAATTGAAAACCGCTAACTTGGCTTTGACACCAAGCTCGGCCTTCCTGATTACAGATCTTTCAAGCTGTTTCAAAATTGAGCCAGCTTGGCCAATCCTACAGGAAAGTTCAGCATTACTTCTCCCATCACTCGTGAAAACCCCGAGATACTTTAACTGTGGTGGCCTGCTACAATGGGACTTCACTAACATATAGAGTGCACTGAACAGGCGTTGTGGAACTGACCATAACCTCTGATTTGTCCACGTTAAAATTCATCCCAGTATCTGCACATACGGCAACAATCCTATCGAGTGTACGCTGAAGTTCCGTCTGGGAGGATGTGAGTCCATATATAAAAAGGTGTTTTTTTTTGTTGAGGTATATAACTTTGAAATGGAATGAAACAAAGATGATTTTTTTAAATTGACATGACTCTTTCTTTATTCGGAAGATAATCCTCTGCCATTATAATTTAAATATGATTTCTGGCATATGACCGTCACGGCTAGCTCGGACGTAGTTTAATGTGGAGGTCCAGTTTTCTATGACTTTTTTCAACATTTGTGGTCTATATCGGCAATAACGCGGCGAATGTTGTACTCCAAGTGGTCAATCGACTCGGACTTATCGGCGTAGACTAGCACTTCACATATCCCACAGAAAATAGTCAAGCAGCGTTAAATCGCAAGATTTTGGAGGCCATTCATTAAATAAATCAATAGCGGCTCTATAGCGGTTACCATTGAATGTACCGTTCTGCCCAGCAAAAAGAAGATAACGCACACCAAACAGTTAGTTTTTGTGAATGTTACGGTGTCTCAACTTACAGTTGAGGATTATCATCACTCCAAATACGACAATTTTGTTTATTGACGTATCCATTCAACCAAAAGTGTGCATGGTGAAAGTGGACGTAGTGCGCGTTACGTATTTCGAACACAACCATGATTTTCAAAATAAATTGCACAAACCAAACTAAAAACAAATCACTTGACAGCTGACATAATGGCCGCCAGTTAAAATAGTGTTGCCAACTTAAGGTTATATTCCTCTAAAAAAAAGACACCTTTTATATATTAAAGGAGAGATGACAAGACGCACTCTTGGCGAAGTCCAACGGCCACGGTGAAATGTGTTGATTTATTACCGTTAAAGCGAACACAGCTGCTGCAGTTTGTGTATAGAGACTGAATGGCGTTCAAAAGACAACCATCAATCCCATACTCCTGCAGACAACTGCAGACTTTACCTCGAGGAACCCGTCGTAAGCCTTTTCCAAATCTACAAAACAGCTGTAGATCGGTTTGGCATACTCCCAAGCTTTCTCGAGTACTATTCTTAGAGTGCAAAGCTAGTCGGTTGTACTTCTGCCGAAAAGCTGCAATGTTCATCCTCCACCACGGACTCGACCATA
The DNA here is from genome assembly GCA_907269125.1 of Eristalis pertinax. Classification (NCBI taxonomy): domain Eukaryota; kingdom Metazoa; phylum Arthropoda; class Insecta; order Diptera; family Syrphidae; genus Eristalis; species Eristalis pertinax. Next base: position 35,919,990 of record OU026147.1, on the reverse strand, counting down.
GCTCTAGAACACGCCTCTAACACCTTAGCATAGACTTTCTCGGGGAGACTTAAAAGCGATATGCCCCGGTAATTGGAGAAATCTCTTTTGTCCCCCTTTTTGAAAAGAGGGACAATCACCCCAGTTTGCCAGTCGTCCGATATCTCACCGCGTTCCCAGGCCACCTTAATGACACGAGAAAACCTTAAAACTTCCTCTTTACCCACGGCCTTAAGCATTCCTGGCTGGATTTCATCCACACCGGCGAATTTGTTAACTTTTAGCTATTCAATCGCCAAACTGACTTCCTCCGCCGTTGTACTATTTTCTGCCCCACTCCACTCCGCCATCCTCAGTGCCCTGTTCGGGATTGAGGAGCTCCGAAAAGTGCTCGCTCCATGTATCTATCGGAAAGTAATTTTTTTCTTTTTCCATAGATGCGGTATTTTTTCAGGCAATTCGACTAAAACAAAGCGCGAACTTGTGGTCGATAACTTCGAAGTGATGCAGCATAAAATTAAAAAAATCCACTATTGGAAAAAGAAGTGACGTTGCCTTCCTTCCTTGGAGGTGTATAGGTTCTCTGTCAATCGATCTCAACTGCCCTAGATGAAAACAAACCGGGTGATATTGAGATTCGGGCAAAAATTTTACTTCTTGGCTGGGTCCCGAGACTCAGTTCAGAGAAACGGAAACAGGCCGTTTCTGGGAACACTTGGAACTTATGAGGCTGATATCCAGGTACACATGGTATCCTACCATCTGCAGCAGGAACCAACAGAGTACCAATTTTGGGTTAACCTGAAATCCCCTTACACAATGATCCATCCGGTATATCCCTCCCTCTGCCACAGCAAAGAAGCCCTATTCATGACCAATAAACCAAAGGGTCTCCTTAAAAGTTCTCACAAGAACACAAAGGAAAACGGCCGTTAACAACAAATTTTATAGCTGCTAGCCACTTTTATTATTATGCGTTTACCTCCTTTTGGTCCGCATCATTTTCACTCTCTTACGTAGCCATGTTCTTGCGCGTTTAGTAAGTGAGAACTATAAAATAAAATTTATGCCCTCACTCCATGGTCTGCTGTCCCCGAGAAACGCGTACTCCCGTGGCCAATTCAATGTATGCGGAAATAAAGAACTCCAGTGGACACTTTCAGTTGCCGAAAAACGAAACCACTTTCAACAGGTGTGCCGAGGAGACTGTATTTCAACTGGCTGCCAGAGATACTTAGCCTGCTTTCATTCAATTACACATCCATAAAGAGTATTGTCTACAGCAGAGATTTTGGCACTCGTTACAGGCGTAGCTTCACAGCAGCGGGCAGCGGCGATGGGAATTAAGAGCTTAACAGTGGCCCTCGGATCGGCAATTTTGATACCGATGTGGAGCCAGATACATATGTATCTGTACTTGGAAATCAATGCATGTGCCATTGTGAAAAGGTGCTTCTGATTTGCATTTAAGTATGTGTGTGGTAATGGGATTCGTGCGGAACGTGCTCCTACATAAGGTTTTGCTGAAAAAACCCTCATGTGGATTGGCGTTTTATGTTATCCCTTGTGTCAAAGGCCCACTCACACACATTCGTTGCATTCCTCCTGGTCACAGAATAGATGTCGTTTGTTGCCGGATATCCCTTGTGCTCAATTTGTTATCCTTTCTCGCAAGCATCACGTGTGTGTGTTTGAGTATGTGTCACCCATTTTTTGTTAGATTGTTTCATTTACACAATAGAAGCGGGTAATCTTGATTCAGATACTGAGAGGGCTCCGTGATGTCTTTCAGGGTATCGGATTCCCGGCTGAATGTTCTGCAAGTGTTGGCGGACAGAAGGACATCCGACCATGTTGTATTGTGGAAGGACTTTATTTTGGATTTATTGCCGGCGATTGCCCGAAAGGTCTGCTTCCCCTTCCTGGCAGGATATCTGCGGAGACAGACAACATGTTTGCCCCGCCGCCAATGTACATGATCGCTTCAAATGGTTTTAGATTTCAATGCTCCAAAGGAAACATGCAAGTTTTCAAGGAAGACGACATATTCTCAAGGAATCCCACATCAAGAAATAAAGAAGAACTCTTATCGCTGACATTGGCACTCGGGTTGAATTGAGGATGTGACGTTTTCGAGAAGATTTCTCCTTATAGTATTTATAACTCCCGCATTTCGAATCCTTCAGCGGAGCGGAAGAATGAGACAAGATTTTGGCTGAAGCTCTGCAAGTTGAGGTGGGGTGCTGATTCTTGGCACCCATGGTCCGAGACCATTGCTGACCCAGTTGGCAGGGCTCATGCTACGTACGTATGTGCGCTCTGATGGGAGAGTGTTTATTCGACTTAAATTGCTGTCTTTTGTTTTAAATTGTAGATATATATATGCACACATCCAAGGGAGGATAGGAGCTGTAATAGATTTTCTTGGAATAACTTTGAAAATTATTTATCTCCTACTCTCGGGTGCTGTGTTACTTACTCTTGACAATGCAGCAATTCGAGTACACTTAAGGCGTTCTTATCGTGTGTGACAGGAGATGATGGAAGTAGATAATTACTGCATTGTTGTGTTGTGAATCAGATAAAGTCAATCAGCAAAAGTTATAGAGAGCCGAAGGCGTCCACTACAAACTTTGAAGAATATATTGTGTCGTTCCACTCGATGAAGGTTCAGTTGGCACCCAACTTGCATTGATTTAATTTTACTCTGTAGATAAGCATTCTTCTCAACCTGTAAGTTCGTCAATTTGAGCAGAATGCCGAGGAAAATTATGTGTGCTGAACATACCTACTCACTCAACGCACGTCATATCATCTTCTTAACCAAGTAATTCCGAATGAAAGAAGCTCTTGGTTTATGCGATAATAAGGGCCTGGTTGCGATTAATGGAGTTTCTTTTTTACATTAATGGCGATCGATAGATTCAAACACGGATCAGCCTATACGGAGGTCTACAAAGACGTGCGAAGATGTAATGCTTCTGGTTGTAACGATCAAAAGTTCAAGGGTTCCAAGCCAAATAAGCTTGAGGAACTCGAGACAGCGGTTGAGGTCGGGTTTTATTTCGAATTTCAGTGTAATCCAATCCTAGAAGAAGTAAACTCGTTCAACTGTCAAAATGTCTATTTTTTGATTGTTTTGATCAAACTGCGGTTAATGGCTTGTCGAAATCTATATTGTGTTTCTACTCGTGTTTGCTGGTACTGCTAACGAAATGTGTTCAGAAAATTTAATCATGAGATCTGTTCCTCTGGTCGTTTCACTGTGGCTTAATGCCAGCTCGAGCCAGAGCCATTGGTTTGTTAAACGTCCCTACCCGAATGCTCAATTCTTTGAATGTACTTCCATTACCTAGGCCGAATCTTATCATACATTGTGGTTCATTGAATGGAAACTAAGTTAAAATACCACTAATCCTGGGTAGATGGCACTAACTTTTCTGCATTCACATCCTGGTACTGCTCGTACAGTTCGCGGTTACGTCTTCTCCTCCATTCACCTTCCTCGCAGACGGGACCATATATCCGACGTAGAACTTTTCTTTCGAAGGTACCAAGAATCAGCTCTACAGTTTGGCATAGCGTCCAGATTTCGGCTTCATAGGGCAGGACTGGCAAAATAAGGATTTTGGTCCTTCGAGTCATGAGTCTTGACCCCAGTTGTTTCAACAAACCGAAGTAGCACCGGTTGCCAAGGGCGATTCTACGACAGATCTCCACTGTGATGTCGGTTGTGGAGTTTACGTTTGCCCCAAGGTAGGCAAAATCCTTTACTACTTCGAAATATATAAATATAAGCATATACTTCGTTTTGACATCATTTAACTTGAGACCAGTTCGTTTCACAAGTGCCTTTCGTGCTTAAAGCTGGCTTCCTTACTGTCTTCTCCAGTCCCATATTGAAGAAATCACACGACAGCGCATCTCCTTGCCGAAATTTAGTACAGGCTTCAAACGGCTCGGAAGTCCTTGAGCCGATCTGCACGGTGCATCGCGTATGTGTTAGCATGTTGCGACACAACCGGATCAGTTTTTCCGGGATATCGAATTCGGCCATCGCATCGAATAGCTCCTTGCCTTCTATAATCGATTTGCCTTGCCGGAAGCCGCACTGATACTTGCCGAGATCCTGTCACTGGACAGGATCTTGTAGGCGACGTCGTCGGGCATGCTTTAGTATTCTACAGATGATCTGGTGCATGCTCCCTACTACATAGAACATCGTCAATGAGCACATGGTCCTTTTGGGTGGCGGGTCAACCGTCCGGAGATCGCCAGGTTGCTGTGTGGATTATTTTGTGGGGGAACATCCTGGGGCTCAACACGACTAAAGTGTGGGACATTGAGACATGAAAAGTATATGATTCAAATCGGTGTGAAGTTGCACCACATACAATTTGTATTGCTACCTAAAGAGCAGCAAGATTTTTTCGATCTGTTTTGCATGTCACCAAAATGGAGGAACTGGTCATGAACATGAACTCAATTTGTAATTAAGTGCTGAACTCGAAGGGCTTCTAGTAGAGTTCTCTGACTGTGGCTTTGACTCGGATGATTGCGTACATGTTTTGAGAGACCTCACAGCGATGAACATCATATCTATGAATGCTTAGTACGATGTCAGCCACCAAAATTCAGAAACCGGCAACCTACCATCAGACTATAACACGACTAGACCAATGTAGATACATTCTGGTTCACCGAGGTCAGGGGCAATGAAATTTATTATTATTTCACTTGGCTCGAGCGGTTTGTGATTGGGGCTTAAGCCCAAACCGAGGAAAAAGTTGGAAATATATACTACCGACTGCTACTAGTGGTCGTGCTTAACTTTAACATGTGCATGCAGTTATGACCAAACTTAGTGCGAAGTTTTATTGCAACCGGATGCTCCGACCCATAGAGCAGGGTGTTGATATTCCCCGTCCTTATCCCGAGGGATTGTCACTTAAAACACTTAAATCAGTCTGGAGGCGTGAGCGTTTTGCCTGAATTTGGGTGTGAAGATCATTTAGTTTGTTTTTTTTACCGAGGAAAAAGCCTATTTAACGATTTAATGTTTTTTCTTCCGCGAATTGATCATTCTTTTTGTGAATTGTCAAACGGGGAACGCAATATGAGCGAAATGTCCTGCCAATGGTGGAATGCAGCCTTGGGCGACAACATCACACGTGTTATTAGCGAGGTAACAGCTTATATTCTCGAACAAGTGACTTAACATTGGACCATTTGTGTGAAGCACTTAGTCGTTGCCAAGGTCGGTGTCAAGATTTCAATGAAATAATTTTAAACAGTATATGGAAATTGTGTACACTTTTCAAGTTTACCTTTCTTTGGCAATTAAAAGAATTGTAAGCCATCCGCTTGTAAATCTAACTTTAACAAATTGTGATTACCTTTTAAGTCACACAACTTAAATGAATGTCTTATGAAACATCGTAAAATTAAAACTATCGCGCAATAGAACAAAGCGGAAAGTAACCTCTAAGGAAAACATGTTTGCATTGTCTCAGAAAAAAATGTATATTTCCATCCGTACGAAGCCGTGGGTCTCTAGTTCTGCATAAATGATATTTTGTTTTGCAATCAAAATTGGTGTGTTTATCCCACATTTTCTTAACTCAAAATGTACCTTTTCGTCGGAACTATTAATGCTTACAGGGTTTGTTTTGAACATGGAGGCTTCCAACTAAAAGTTGGAAATAAAAATGTATAAATTGATGTAATAAATGTAAATAAATATAAATATATCAAATGCCAGATTACAATGATTCCCTGAGAGTCCGGTGGGCTTAGGCATTCGTTGATCTAGTGAAATATAGCCGCGTCATCGTAATAATTTATTGCCAAAATGTTGGTCGCCCACTCTGAATCGAAAAACTCGAGCACTTCAATTTCACTGGCAATAAATGGTTATGGCCCGTTAATATTCAGTTCCCTTATTCAGTAGAGAATTGAATACATCCGTTTTAAGGCACCAGCGATTAAATGATTTACGTCACATGCCTTCCGGTTTGTACAATATTCAATTAATGCTGCATTATATGCTAAATAGGGGCGCCATATCCGGGGTATCGATACATTTTCGACGATTTGACTTGATTGACGCGTGTGAACAGAGCGGTAATCACCCATAATTGTATGGAATAGCCATAAATGAAAGTTGATGAGCTTGGATAATTGAATAGCTGTTTCTGAAACTACAGTCCATTTACTTATTGAGAAAAATTGTTCGTTGTGGTTTTTTCATCAGTTAATTTAATTTGCTCCACAGTGACAGATCGGAGAAGTCCTTTTATTAGCTGAAGATGACCTATTTGGACGCATGTAATAAGTCATCTGTAAAATATGGTGAGAGGAATCAGTTCTTGCCCGAATCGCATGAATGGCGATCCCTTTGAATGTGCCAAATATTGCGCATTTTTGTGTGCTTGTCTGTAACTTTTTCTGACCAATCCGGTAGGTCTACTTCAGTGCGATATCAGCAGGGAAGTGCACAATGTACAGAGCAGAACACTACGTCAGATCCAGGTAAAAAACCGAAAAAATACAGATTGACAGCCATCACATATTCGTCGATTTCAAAATTTTGACATTATTGCCAAACTCATCAGGTGGATGATGGAGACTTCTCACTGCTCCATGAATCATGTGACTTATTCAACATCGTTCTGGAGAATGTCGTGAAAAACTCACACGCCAACACCAGAGGCACAATCTCCCATATCTTCACTCAGTTGTAGCATCGGATGGCTTTGACGTGACAGTCAGAATCCAGCGAGCCATCAATGAGACATTTGTTTGCATTGTATGCCATTTTCCAAATCTGGAAAAACAGCTGTAGATCGATTTGGCATACCCCCAATCATTCTTGAGTACCCTTCTTAGAGTGAAAAGCTGAGCGGTTGTACTTTTGGTACAAATAACATCCGTAACAAAAAATAACATAATAACGCATTTAAGTGGTCGAGGACCTCAGCCACATTGAGGCAGCTAGTAAGAAATCGAGCTGGTTCAAGAATAGTTGAGATGGAGGTCCACCCCGGGCTGAAGGGCCACAAATAGAAAAAGTGATGGTAATGACCTCCTCACACGAATGGGGATTGTTTTGAGGGATAGACTGTGCCTCCCTCTCTAGAGCAATGTCATCCCAAATGGACAGACTCTGTTCCTAAAACCATATTTTTATTTAATTTGTATGTATTTTACAAACTCCATATCGTACTGCTTTCAATTGCAAATATAAGACTTTGTAGGTTGCAGTGTCTTAATTTGATTTTCAATTTAAACTCCATAGATTGCATAGATCTACCGCAAGTGGTATCTGACATTATGTAAAACAATCAGAAGCAAAGACCTGTTCTATGAACATCAGTCTTCCTCAGATTCACATCTGAAATGCGTACGTTCTGCCACAGCATGCATACCAACTGATGTACAATAAAAAAAAAAACTTTCTCCGAATTGAGTCTTTCGGAATGCATGACTTAACGCTTTTTCCTCAACGAACTCGTACTTACACTCCATTTGTCATTCCAAAACTGCATCCTTACCCAGCCGTCGTTCACATTATCATACCCAGCCGGTCCAGGCGAATTAATTCACTAAATCTAACCCTGATCCACAAAAGTGTATAAAAACTTTCAAAAAAAGTAATCACATCTGAAAAAAAGGAAAACATCCGAGAAAGTTGTCCATCCGAAACCAAAAACATTTTCCACTCAACTCTTCTCTGCGAAAAGTTACTCTGGCATGGCTTGTGTTGTTTTAATGCCGTTCTCCTGGGATCGTTGTATTCAGGCAGAAAAACTTTATTCAGGTGGAATGAAATAAAACCAGCAAATGCAAAAAACAAAACAAACCACAACTGCAGACAAACCACCTGCACTCCATTGCTGTATCCAGATATTCATCCACCCGAATCTGAGGCCAACCTGCTACCGGCGGACGGCAGCATCAAGGACCAAACTTATCATTTGACTTCAATCATTTTTGTGAAACGAATTTGAATAATTCAAGCACTCAAGTGTGCAGGATCCCACCTGTGCTTCGCAGAGTATTCACAAATGTCCTTATGCCCGACACCGGTACACTTAATGATCCAAAACAAACAGATGATGACCCGAGGATCAGGGCACACTAACTATTTAACTTAAATCATTACGGTTTACAAAGTTGCATGAGTTGGACACACAGACAGAAACAATGCTCCACTTTCGGGAGTGATAAACTTTTTTATTTTCTCTAGACATTTAACTGCAGATACTTTTGGGATCCCCAGAATTTGCTGGTAGTTTCGTTGTTATTTATGGTGACTGAGCTTTCGGTTCTTTGTATTCGCTTTTGTTACGTCTTCTGCCGCCCACAGTGCAATAAATTATTGACAGCAATAAATAAGCCTTCCGGCAGGAGAAGAGAGCTACAATCGAACAGATAGATATCTGAGAATTTATAGATTGCCGTTCAAATACATGATTAGGCCGGCAGAATTACTGGCCATCGTTCCAACGATCCATCGGTCTGTCGATTCGATTTCGTCTAAGAATCCGAAGCACTAAAAATTATTTCATTGGCAATTTTACTTCGAACATGTTTCCCACCCAGATGAATGACGGTCGCCCGGGAAACGAGAGGGGTGGCGGCATTACAGATTATCCTCAGTCCAAGTGATGTGTATCGAGATTTTAAGCCAACAAATTGTGAGGACTGCCAGTTTGTGGGACACATTAAATTTTATTTGAAAGATTATTTTAATTTAAGAGCGGGCGCTGGGTGGAACACGAGTGAAACAAAGTGGAAAATGTATGTATGTAAAGTTTGGAACGGGATGAGGCGGAGACGGGCATACTTAAGAATGTCTAAAACGTTGAATGACTTTGGCGCTTTATGAATCATAAAGATGTACATGAATCTCCAACGACGACGGGTGTAAAAGTCAAAAGAAGCATAAAGCCGAAGTGCTGGGCGTTCTTGAGCGTTCCGCTATGGAGTGCCTTTATGATGTAGATGAATTAGTTAATTCCATTGGATACATTAGCGAAACATATTGGCAACATGATGAAAATGATTTTCTTTGCTACGGCATTGATTTTGAGAAAATGTAAATGGAGTTTAGTTTAATGGGTACCCTCTCAGCATTGTCGTGTATATTGAAACCTTTTATTCACCAAAACTATTGGAGTGGTTTTACTTTTTTCGAGTTTCTATCATACACCGTGTCTATTACCACCACTGGTGTTTTGCCGTGCTATTGTCGTGAGTTGATATGACCTACAATTTTATAACTCATCCTTTGTTTGAAAATGAGAAAAGAAAAATTATATTCAAAGATCGGGACATATCCATTTGTTGCAAGTCTTGCTCCATTTTTTTTTCTCACCTCACGAACCAGGCCTTCAAGATACGGTAACGGTGAAAGTTCGTCTTTTGCACTGTCAATTGGATCATCGAACACATTACAGCCTCCATCTCCAAAATCCATGGTACATTATACTCGCGCGGACTACTATAGTAGACATGTTACTTTGGTATTTAATTATAGAATTATGCGTACACTAAGAAATAAGAGAGGTACTGATCTGTTGTTGAAATTTAGTTGAGGCGGCTTACGCGTGTATTCCAGTGTTAACAGACATTGACGACTACAATGCATCTCAGAACTTAATTCCTCAGTGAAATATCCTGAATCATGCTCTGTTCAACTCTTGTCCCATCAGCAAAGCAAGGGGGAAACCAAAACTCCCATCGTGGTCACCGTGGATTTAGAAATCCGGTGGGAAAATCGATGAATGCTCCAAATACAAACCGTCGCAACTGACAAAATGTCGATCTCTCCGCGTGCCTACTACGAGGGAAATCTTTGGAAACAGCCCCTAACTCGTTGACAGGCTTAATAGAAAAATCTGTCGAGCATAATGGAGCGTTTAACAACACCGAACACAAAGTAATAACCTTAACACTCGACAGACTCGGAATCGAAATGTTGATACTGGCTTTTATTCACTAGTTTCTTAACAAAACGACGATAGGCTCGAAGTTAAGCAGATGGTGTATTCTCCCCTCTCTTGTGGGATGCAGCGGTGCGTGAACTTCTACTGATACTAGAAATGACAGGGTTCAAAGCGCTCGATAAGGACGTCAACAGCAAACCGCTCGATGGAGTGCAACGGATGGCATGCTTATGTATCAGCGGAGCCTTAAGGGCAACCCCCTTCGCAGTTATTAACATTCTCCTCAAACTTCCGCCGATAGATTTAATCGGCATTCAAACAGACAGCGATTTAAATCACTGCGTATGTGGAAAGTACTCCGTTCTGAACACCCTACTACCCTTGGCAGTAGCATCCGAAGATACCCATCTCCTCCTCCAAAATGAATTCTCAACCAGCATCCCTCGCAGATCATACTGGAAGCCTGAACACCAGATGCTGGATGATCTTCTGAGTATCTTCACAAATGGATCGATGATGGGTGAAACCGTGGGCTCGAGTTTCAATTGCCAACCCGACTACCAAAATCACTGTACCGTCTTTCAGGTAGAAACAATAGCCATAAGGAATCTCTGTCCGGACTAAGAATCAATGCAATATCAAGTACATATATCTGTTCTGACAACCAGGCGACGGTCATCCCTGAATTGCCGTGTGTCTCTTAACGAGATGATCAGGTTTTCGAACTCACTTATGTGGATGCCGCGACACTGGAATATTCAAGAGAATTGTGGAGCGGACGAACTCGCTGTTCACTGGTTATGTACTCTATACGAATGGAGATCTGCCATCCATGCCAATTGTCACTGCAATGCATCTATTGACGCTTAAAGCTCTTGCTCGTACTAATCGTAGAGGGTCTACTAGCACATGAAACAATTATGACCTACTCTCGGTCCAAAATGCTGAACGATCGAAATGAGTAGGCAGAATCTCAGAATTCTTATCGGCGTCATAATCGGGCACTGCGCCATTGGAGCTCACGTCTCTAGATTAGGACTGCAGAGACGAGGAGGAGAAAGCGCACCTTCCTCGCAAAGAAGGTATCACTTAGAGGCCTACTACTTCAACTGGCCGAGCTAATCAAAATCTGCATCACATTATTAAAAACACCAACTGGTATACAGTGTTCATTTGACTAAGTCAGCGTGATAGGACAACTGGCCTACGATGATCTAAGTGTGATTACTGCATGTTGACAGTCAGCTACTCTAACCTAACCATATACTCTATCTTACTGTATACAGCGAGTAAAGTTAAACCGGTCAGTCAATTGACCCCAGGTGGGGTGGTTTGGTTAGTGCATTTCGTCGAGGTGGCTGGATTGACAGAATTGATCTCAATCAGCAAGTGTGTAATCTAAGCTGTTCTATTTTTCGCACAAGCAATACTTTATGCAGCGAAAAAAAATTCGACGTGTCTATATAAAAGGATTGGAATCCTTTTTCCTATCGCCCATATCATTATTTTCCCATTTCTTCTACCTTGTGGCAAAATTTGTTCAAAATAATGACTTGCGTGTGCCATATTCGACCCCGTTTAGAGGCCAGACAAGTGTTCAAGTTCGAAATTGACCGTAACCCCGCAAGAACATGCACACACTTCAAATGATTACCCCCAAAATCCTTATTATCCACCTTGATGTCTTCCTAACTAGCATACAAACTTCCTCGAAGCAGCAAAATAACAAAAACAAGTAAGCCAACCACCCACATGACTCATGGTTAACCCAGGCACTCTATACAAAAATCTCCACACCCTTGAAACCTGAATATAAATCTTTACTCGAAACTTGCCAAGTTGGTGTATGTATATTAATTGTCGGTGAAGGAAAGACTAAGTCCCCTCACGTACCAGGATCATTTTTCTTCCAGCAAAACAGTGCGGCGCAACGGGCACGCTTAGAATGATGAATGGGGGAAGACTGGAACGTGGTGCTCGTACTTAGTTGAATGCATGTATTGGTATGTGGGTATCCTTGTTATCTCCTATTTATTCGTTTAATATACGCGAATTATATGAAGGCAGAAAGCTGAGAAAGCTGACTCGAGGAGCGGAGAAAAACGAGGAGGCTAATGTGACTTCCTACAAACTGCGGAGCAAAGGATGTGCTTACGAGCTGGCACTCTGCATAAAGTGCATTATTCTAGGAAGATTGCGTTAAGGGGATTACTTTAACGTTTCGGTTTCTGTCTTGCATTTCTTTGCTTGTACAATTCAAATCCATTTAGGTTGGAAAGGATAATGCTTGCAAAATGGTGCAACTGGGTCAGGTTCATTTCAAAGTGAAACTGAACAACGAATGAATCTGTTTCCTTTCCGCAGAAATCTCTTATATCCAACGAGGTCTCGATTCGTTCCATGCACCATTAAAGCAGAGAAATAGAATTTATGCATGTATCGTATTTATCCTCTCTAAAAGGCAGCTTCTCGTCATGGAGGGGGCCTGATACACAAGCTCGTGCTTGGCTGCCTTCGAGGAGCTACAACTCATGCGTTATCATTCCTAATGATGACTGACACAGAGTGACTCGGGGACGAGGAGTGGAGTCTATCATCATTCCATGGCGAGGCAACCTATCCTGTCTTCGGAAGCATGAATGTTGAATGAATGTAGCATCTGAATGTTGATGAAAGCGTCTATCACCGACGCGCCGGAAGGAAGAACGTCCTTACACGGAGCTAAGTAACATGTAATTTTTGTGGTTAAGTTCGGTTGGAAGACACCGTCAGCAGGCACGAGTACGAACATTTCAATTGCATATTTTTGCTTATTTAATTTTTTCGAAGACGATGAATTTTGCGCCTTGTGCCGTCCTTGATCGCATATTTGCCACCGAGAGGGTGTCTGTGCTGGTGACAATTTGAAGGCGAAGAGATAACTAGAGCAGACATTTCGTCAAATTCACATACGTAAGCATATACAGATTTGATGGCGGCAGGGGGCCGAGAGGGAGCACAAGTTGAAAGCTAATTACTGGCATTAGAATATGGAGGTAAACCGATCGATAAATTGCGGTTGTGTACTTCTATGGTTGGTTTACACTGTCGAATAAATCTTACCTTGTGATGGCAATTTATGCCACCTAATTGGGAAAGTGAAAGTATTTAAGCTCCTTGTAATTGGCATTTAAGCTTCAGCTGGGACAACCCATTCATGCCAAGCCGATTGAGTAATTTACATGCACGTAAGCTTGTTATAAAATATTCTCATATCTCACTTTATGCATATATTTCGGAAATTAAGCGAACACAATTTAGATTGATGACAACATCGTGTGCATTTATTTTAGGACGATTGAGTTACCGATGTAAAATGATTAAGACGGTTGTTGCACCGTGTTAATGAATATTTTTGGAAGATGGCTTGGGAGATGTGGAAGCTATAGATGAAGGATCGCAGCTGCGTTTACAAAGATTTATTGACCGAAATGCTTTACGCATTGTGTGAGGAACGGTGTCGACACGGATCTCATTTAGTGGTGAAGATTCATTTACATAATGCGGTTCACTAACTCAAACGAAAAAAACCCTAAGAAATACAATATAATTTAAGAAAGATAAGGGTAAGTTAATCATCGCGGTGGTGAGAGTACGATCATTTTGCTCCAAAAATGGATGACTGTCTTTTTATAGAGGGGTCAAAACCAACATTTTTTTACTATGGAAAAGGAGCCGATCTGGCCCGTAAGGAGTTATGGGAAATTTTAAAAAAATACTATTAAAAATAACGGCAACAAAAAAAAATTACATGGCGATTTGTTTTCAAAATTGTGAAAGGAAGTGCTGAATTGGCCATTGTATTTAAAAAAAGTTGTTTCTATTTTTCCGACTGTTTCTAATTTCTTCTTTTTTCTTACAAAAGTATGCTTATTAATGACTATTTCAGATTAAATTCAAATTTAAAGTCAAGTTCAGGTTCACTTCTTCTGTGAAATTATTCATAACGATCATCGGAGATATTAATCTCAAATACAATTTCGGAGATTTCGATGTGTACATTAAGAAACAATAAGTGGACGTAAAATTTCACTTCTCAGAGAACAAAATTGTATACGTAGAAAAAAGTTATGGACGGAATTTCGAGATGTGACCGAATACTTACTTTAAGCGCTGTACAGTACCTGCGAGCGACGATCGCAAAGAGCGCTCTGTTTTATTTTCTTGCCTGCTTTGGGTCGTGAATGACTTTCGGTGCATAGCAGACGAGATCACCGAAACCAGAAGAACGACGCAAGAGGGCAACCACCTCGAATTCTGAACTGCTTCTGGGTCCGCACTGAGCGCGTGATGCCGACGTCTGGGTTGAAGATACGTTGCTAGCCAGACTGCTAGATCCGATGACGATTGCAAAGGCGGAAGCTGCAGAAGCACTTTTGCCGCGAATGTAGTTGCAGTCAGCGACCGCGGCAAAGGAGAAACTAGTGGGTAATGTTATAGAACTATGCGGGAAAAATGGTGAGTGCGAGGGGTGCGGCCGAAACGGAAGATCTCGCCCCACTGCGTGCCGAGTTGCAACGGCTGACGCACAGCAACGACAGTCAGGGGTGGCATCGGCAACGCATTTAGGTTGGGTTTGCAGACACGCCGGAATATTTCTGGAGATTCAATTCGGGAGGAGGCGAGACGGGATAGGTGCTGACCTGCAACACAGACTCAGTCCGGGACGTAGCAGAAATGCTGCCTCTGTTCGATTCCAAAGCGTTCGACGGACTTTCCTCCGAGGGCTGGAAGAAGACGGACCTAGACATACAAAGGATCTATGAGCTAGATGAAAAGTTGATGCTCATGGCCGCGAGTACCAGACTAGTGGAAGCAGCGCATTTCGCGGGATTGTGATAGCGGATGCAAAATGCCAGGAAGCTTTCAGAGCATTGAGGCTGTTCTCTGTCAACGACATTTTGGAAAGGTTTCGCTGGGTCGTGGGACTGAAGGGCGGTAGACGTCGGGACAATAGGCCACGACATAAGGAGACAGAGCAGCAGGCGGCCGAAAGAGGAACCGGTGGGGGGTCGACAGAAAGCGGTGTAGAATGCCTCGAGGGCCATCAAATGGGGGCATTATTAAAGGAACTGCCCACAGAGGAATGGCACCGAAACTGAGAAGGGACCCGACTATAAACGCCCATCCAGCTACTAGTAAAGGAAAGCAGGACCGAACACATCAAGGAAGTCACAGTGACTGGATACCAGGCCACAGGTTTCAGCTTCGAGTACATCAAAAATGCAACTGAGAATGGGTACCACGTCACAGACTTTATCGACCTGGAAAGCAATTGTGTCACTTTGTGCCTCTCGATTGCTGACTAAGGCGGGATCAAGTAAGCCGTGGCAACGGATGGCGATTGAGCGGATTAGGAGTGTGCACGCCGAGGTGACAGTACATCGACTCAGATCGTGGTGCGAGGTCCTCATAGCGCCAGTCTTACTCATTGCTAATTTGTCGAAAGCTACTGCACCAACCTCAAGTGAAAATGGTGAAGACGCACAAGCGCGTGTCGATCACGGACTGTATGACGGCGACTCCTAAGGCACTGGTAGTGGCAGAAGAACTAGATCGAAAGGCAACGAGGCGATGTCGTAACCAACACCTAAGGGAGTCAAAGAGTTTTATATCTAAGTACCGGAATTTGTCACCTCCGGTGGTCTGAAAAATATTTGGCGCATTTTACTGTGTCCAGAAGATGGCAAAGAAGGTAAGTGTTACTATTTTTATGCTTATTTAAATTGATTATTCTAGTAGTAGTTCTGCATTTTCAGAAATAATGAGGGACTCCGATGCTAACATCGATCCATGAAATTCGGAAGAAAAATCTCCAAAATTTGGAGCTCTAATTGAGGACGAAAAGATAGAGATGGTTAACAACCCGACAACCATCAAATCATTTCTGATGAGTTATCAGATGTCGACTTTGAATTCTCTCTTCTGAATTTCCTAGAAAATTCTAAACGTCCTGGAACTACAACTCAGGACGCATTAAGAGTTAAACCCCTCCGTCACATATTAAGTTTTTATTTTAAAGTTACTTAATTTTGTAATTTTTTTTCTAAATGAATTTATTTTTTGCTTTTTATCAAGTTAAAATAATTATGTTGAAAATCAAATTAATTTTTTTTTCATTAAAAAACATATTTTATAATATGTTCTTATACCCTGACGAACCCGAATAATCGAGTTTCGATTTTTTGTTTTGTAAAGCCAACGCTTCACCTCATTCCTAATTTTGTTTCTAAAATTATTTTAATATTGTATTTGAAGGGAACAAGAAGCATGTTATTATTTTCTAAGATAAAATGTAAAGTTCAATGTACGTAAAATGCGCGAGTCAAGCACAAACTTCTTGAGACGTCAGCACCCAAAAGTGCTTCAAATTGTCTTAAGGTCGGTTCAAGTTCCCCTCAACGCTCAACGAACTTTTAAATGATACTTACTCAACATTTCAACTTTGCGGCAATCAAAAGAAACAATTCATATGGTAAACAAACATATTTATTATATTTTTGCCTTAATAATCTAATTCCCGCCCCTTCGTCAGCCAAATAAAACAACCGCACCGAATAAATACTAAAGTCAGAGTTAAGAACTACACACGTATATGTACATACCGTGACGAACGATATAACGCACAGAGGGTTCGTTGTCACGCAGATAGAAAAAAAATTCAATTGCTACACACAGGCACTGAAGTTTCATCACAACTTTGCCTTCTCAAGTCGCCACTTCTGGCTTCTCTCCACCCAGGTCTGTGTTTGCTGTTTCTCCGTGGCGGGTGCTTGTGGCGGCCGCCATTTGTTTATGAACGAATTCACAAGGACACTGGTTTCTTGGGCATTGTTCAAGTGTACATGATGTGTACCGTCGACGACGTAAAACTCGAAAAATGGATTATTGTCGCGCAGAACTTGAATGGCGGGGTCGTCCAAATTGATGAAATTCGATCTTGACCCCTTGATGACTAGCTGAGGGACCTTGATGCGTTTGGCTAGGGCGAGGATAACTTCAGGGGATGGGTTATACTCCATGTAGTATTTAATCCTAGGATCTCGTGAGAAGTAGTATTTAGACGGGTAACGTGTTGATTTGGTTACGTTACTCTCGAGGATATGCTTGCACTTGTCCTTGTCGAGTGAGCCATCGGTGCCGCGGTACATTCGATCGACCAGTTCGCTGTACGTGTAGGAAGGCGGTTCTTCTAAATCCTGCTTACGGATCCGTTTCTCTTCCAGCAGAAAGTTTTCAATGTAACCGCGCATGATACTGAGTTGAAAATCGACGGTCCGATGTCGTGGGTGTATGATATCGATTTGAATTAGCATATCAACTTTATCTGGATAGAGCGAGGCGAAGATAAACGAGTTGATAGCCGACATAGAATGAGCCATTATTGATACTTTATCCCAGTTGTATACTCGCATCACACGCATGATATCGTTCACGTAGTAGAGGACGTGGTAAAGAATCCCCGCGGGAAGGCGTGACGACTTTCCATGCCCGGGCATATCGATGACTAGGAGACCAATATGCGGTGGCATCAGGGGGATGAGGGTATCCCAAGTGCCAGAGTTGTCTAGCCAGCCGTGCATGGTCAGTATAGGACGAATGTTTTTCTCGCCATACCACCGACCGGCGATGTAACCCCACGGGACTGGAATCCGGATTTCCTCAAACTGCAACGAGAGAGAAAAGGACAGAGAAAGATACGATTGACATCTGAAATCTGAATGAAACATCTAAAGAAGGATTTGAATGTTGAGAGGATGGAAATGGCTAGTGGTGCATGTGAAATGAGTTTCGGTGCGCTTGGTAGGATATGATGCGATGATTGCTCGAGTTGGTGGCATTGTCTGTCCTGGATTCTTGTGTCTGGTTTATCATGGATATTGTGATTTCAAATGCGGTTTTAAACACGATTATGTAAAACCCCGACATTCGGTGCCCTTAGCATCGTGGAAGCAAATGGCAATGCTGCGTAGTCGTATGGTAACATACACACATGCACGAACCCTTCATCATAGGAGGGCACAGGTTCGTGAGCTGATGCTGAGACCATCGAGACGGATTGCTGCGAGTCGCATATAGACCACTTCACTTAGTAATTGGTTTTCTGGATGGTCATTAGAGATGATCTATACAGCATTAGAAAATAAAACAGTATCTATTCTGTGGTTATGACATGACTATTGCCACTTGTACTCGTACATGTGCCGCACTTGAGAAATTGAGACGATTAATTGAAACGTTTATTATAATCCTCTTTCGCAAATCGATGAGTGATAGACGTCCATCCCCACTCGACAAAGGGCTGTTTATGGTAAATATAACTATTTTCTTAAATCATTGTCAGTCATTTGAGGTAGGTGGGACAGACAGACATTGAAAATCCGTTTGTCCGGATTTTGATCCACACGCTGCTATTTTACATGAACCTGCAAAAAATCTTCAGACGTCCCTACAGTAACCCGATGATGATCTTATAGGCGGGATATGCCTCAATAAAAATGAGGAGAAAATAAAATTGACTTTGTTATAGAAGGGCCATACGAACCTGGCATTCTCGTCATCGAGTATGCTTTTTTCATCCCATTTTCTGCAGCTGATCTGGAGCATGGCATCTACCAGAAAATCGCTACCAACTTTAAGGAGCTCTGATGGCAAGAAATCTGAACCCGGGGCTTTCGATGGGTGTGCAGCTGCCGACTTATTCAATGAAGATGGGATGCTACTTCATTGGCTGGTGCCAGTATTTCTTCTTTCTCTACGAGGATCTCCAGATCAGGCTGGTCGGTGACTATATGTATTTCTTATTTTTAAAGAAGGAGTAAGTAGAGGAATTGTCATAGCTAGTGGCAGAAGATGGGATATTGAGTATCACATCAAAACGAAGAAACACAAATGGTCCGACGTTGCTGCCGTTTCGACCAGAGCAATGTAGAGTTTATACATTGGCCCAACAACTTTTCAATGAGCTACAAAACAGGATGTTTCCCAGAAACGAAGTGTTGTTGAAAACAATCTTTTAAGACCGTGAGCCGTCTTTGCAGAACTGAAAAAAACTCCTAAGGTTTCTAAATGAATCCGGATGGCCTTAGCAGCAAGGACGGCCTGAGACAGGTTGGTCTAAGTGAACCAGAGCCGTAATTGACGATTGCGGTAATAAAACTAATGGGTAAAGTATGGGACTCTCTTTCTTCTGCTTGTTCATTGACCAACGTTTGTCCGAAGCAGGTTAATTTGTTGACTTTTGTAGCATCAACAGAATACAGTCAAAACCGTAGAAATGCAATTATTGCAATGCCAACCTTTGATTTAATGACGAAAAAAAACTGCTTGCTCTTATACAGCGAAACTTTTCTATGTTGGTTATCCGCGGCGCAAACTTTTCTGGCCAAGTTAGGCCAACTTCTAAGGGTGCAACTTTATTTTTGATGTTAGCAAAATTCAAATTATGAAATACATGTTCATTATTGTATCGCTACTCCCTGAAATTGATGTGCTACAGATATGCATGTGTGTGCATCCAAATTTGTTAACTGGCATTGTCTGTGGCTAAATACGCGGTGACAAAAAAATTGTAAATTTGCCTCCAAATTCCAACATATGAAATTCTCTTGGTGCAGAAATATTCAGTCCAACTTGACAGGATGCCAACTTAGATAGGTGGCCAACTTCCCTGGTTTCACTGTACCATGGATTAGACAAGCCATTAAGCACAGCTTGTTTTTCTTTTGTCATAGTTCGGGATGTGCACTTTCCGTCAGTTAACTACCGAAATTCGAAATCGTAAATTTAAGAGAAGCAGAGCAATTGGAGTGTTATAGTAAATAATTTCGAATGCGGCGTAATCGGTTGGTTCGTCAACTCCTACGTCGGGGAGTCGACCCGAATTTATTATTTTTCATAATTCCGGGCCCCACATTTTGGTATACCACCCTACAAGACGGTATCAGCAAAAGTTGTATGTTGTGTCGGTATAGAAAAACCCTAAAAACCTATTAAAACGAAAATAAGTCAAGTACCACTCGCTTTCCGAAAGTTCCGTATCGTACACATTTTCTGATTTGACTCCAAATCCTATAAAATGCCCTATCATTCGGTGAGGTGTGGCCAACCCAAAGCAGATAACTGCTAGACTGAAGGTCCTTGGTTTTTGTACGTTCCGTTCACACGGCAGAAGGTGAAACTTACGACTTGTTACCGAATGTAGAGTCCAAAGTTTACTTTTGAATCTAGTTCCAATCAAAGAAACTGATCAAGCCATCACCGGATACATTTCCCACTAATTTATCAGATTGGTTGATGTTAAAAGTACTGTACTGTGAAATATAACACCTGGAATAGAATACTTACATGGACTAGTCGCACAAAACACTGACATATCAACTTTTCGTGGGTAGAAATAGCTTTTTTTCTAATCGTTTTTGTTCTGGACTGCGGCCGACACTTAAATTGAGATTTCAATTTCACAAGGAGATGATTTCTTTGAATTGGTTGGTATTGGTATTTTTCTCGATAAAAATTCCATAATTCAATGGGCAAAAGTATACATCATTTCCATCAAACCTTTGTCACAAATCACGCCTCAAGTACACATCACCTAACTAAATCAAATCTCTTCAATTGAATCAAACCAAAGCCTTTGTGTGTATATTATATGCACATAGCTAATTGTGAGTGAGTACTTCTAGTGGTAGGAGTATTTGAGTTGTCCTCAGCGTAAGGATACTTCCGTGATCTTGGACGTCATGTCATGCTCGATGGTAAAAACTCGTTGTTGCAGGCGAACATTTGTACGACTCCAAAGTTGATTCTTAGTATAATAGACTTAGATACATTTTATCTTGAAGATGATAAAATGGGAAAAAATGTATTGCATTTAATTAACAACACACTCCATCACCTTCAACTGCTTGGCATATGGTCATACTATTCTTGCTATTAACCTTTGTACATTGGTACAGCTTCTAAATGCCATTGGTATCTCTTAATCACACTTTCTACTTAGAATTGGGACTATTTCAAATTCACCGACACGCAACAACACTCAACAACAAACTAGCCAACAAAAAAAAATTTCAAATATCTACACGTTCAAAGTTCAACATATTTTTACATTTCCACGGCAGACGGCGTCTAATCGAAAAGTCCAAAAGTTTGACATGAGTAAGCAAAAGCTTTTTACAACTTGAATGTCACTTATCAGCTGTTTGGGCAAAACATTTCAAAGTGATGATTTAGAAAGGAAAAAAAAACACTCGTACTCACCTCTTTCATCGGGCTATTTTCCATTTCAGTGTTTGCTTTTCCAGGCACGATATGATTTTATTCAAAGAATGTTAAAGGAAAATTACTTTGCCGGCTTTAGTATTTGTTTTTGCCGGCGGACAACACTAACAACTTGGGTAAACCACACGGTGAACTGGTACACCTGACGACTGACGCATGAATGAACCAGTGCACACTGACCGCAGAGCTTCTGATGTTTTCACTTCACACTCATGAATAGCTACTAATGTACTGATAAGCTTTGCTTTGCCACACTTCGTCGATGTTTTTATTCCCAAAGAGAATGCGAGGTTTAAGAGAGTGCGATATTTGATCAGTCTGCTGTGTCGACGAACTTTTAATTTTTAATCAATTAACAGTGGTGACGAAAAAGCCATAATTTTCCTTTATGATAACTTCCATACACACAATCTGTAAAACACAACCTGATAAAAGAACTGTGTAGAGTCTATTATCAAAAAACTCGTTTGATATCTCTCTGAAAGTATTTATTTACTGAAGATTAATTTACATACATAATGTGGGGCGTGTCCATTTCGGAGTATCAGGGTAAGAGCGTATGACGTAGCATTGATTGAAGGGAGATGGGTGTGATACACCGACAATCCCAATCGAAGTGCAGTTTCAGATTTCATAATACATCGTGCTTCGATGAAACAACAACGGAGAGCGGTATGCAATTGATTCTGGCTTTATTTTGAATCTGCATTCATGTTATTCAATATGCAATAGCACATCATTCAAGTGGGCGCTGCCAGTGCTTCAAGTGGTCATTCTAACTTTTGATGACTAGGTCCAATATGTGCGGCATTAATCCGGTGATAGCGTTTCGAATGTATGCCTCAAGCTCGTCCTAAGTGGTTGGTTTACGCAGACAAAATTATCGAGTGGTGTCGCGATACCGTGCAACTCATCCAATAATCAAGTTTCCCATTCGTAATTTCGAGCGTTGCGTCGCCTGCCATAGCGTCGCCGTGCCTTACACCGGACTAAACAGACTATCTCTGTGAATGCATTGGCGCTTGGTGGAAGATTGGTGTTCGCTCTAAAAATTATGTTAATTTTGCTTGTAGTTGACAAAATCCGGATCTCCGGCCACCATGGCTCGGCTTTCACTAAACATTTACAGTGGGATAACCAGTATTATTGCATTTCTGAAAAAAATATTTTAATTGATTATTCGTTAATGATACGAATGCAGAAGAAAACATTGCTGAATAGAAATCAGATGTTAATCTTTTGATCCAAACAAAATCGTTGTTATTCTATACTGTTCTGTAACTTGTACCACAACACGACTTGAATTGAACAGTGGCACATACCACCCATCTCCCTTCACCTAGTAGAAAATCATATGTTCTAGTTCCGATTGTTCCATGTGCCTGATCAGACGCGTGTAATCGGTTACAGTGAGGTCAGTTGCTTCTTCGAGTTATATCTCACATTGCAATTAGATAAAGATTATGCAATAGCATTGACAACACCATGATTCTTTTGTACGATTTCCAACAACGCTAAAAAATGATGAATTAAATGGCGTCCATTTAAATTGCCGGACAAGCCAGCTCAGAGATACGAGTTCGATGTCCTCGGACACTCGGACAGTACTTAAATGTGAAATATGTTTGAAGTGTGAAATACACTAAAGTAACCCATTTTTGGCCCATTTTTGGTTCAGCAGCTCTGTCAGCAAGGAAAATTGCCATTACTTCCAGCGAACCTAATTCACATGTGTTCAAACAAGCATCAATGCATCCACACTAGCTTGGCTGCATCATCGGACCATCATCCGAAAAAGAAAGGGGGGTTCATTGTCGTCAGTGGTCTCAGGTACAGATCGATGTTAACCAACTTTCTGGGCCTAGAACATCGACATATCCGAGTTGTTGTTTCAACAAGATGACACCACATGGGCGATCTTACCAATCGGCCGCCGCGAACGTGCGACTTGACACCACTCGATTATATTCTCCATATTTCCCTCCTACCAAGCAATCGAGACGCTTTTGTCTTCGGCGCACATATTGGACCAAATCATCAATAATTGAACCTGAAGCCGCACTGCCATCGATTCTTGAATGGTGCTTCAAAATAAAGCCAGAATAAATTTTATTTAATTTTTTCCTATCGTTCTCATCTGGTTAAACTTGTCCACTCTTCATGTAGCTACCACCTTTCCATAATTATCCGTAGCAGTACCAAATTATATAAAGGAACATATATCTTATTTGATTTGCCAGTATATTTTAACAATGTCCAAGTACTTCCATTTTTTCTATGAAGTGCAAGCGAATATCTACTGCCATCCAAATTACACGCCTCAGATATATATTGAAGGGAACTTCAAAAATGTTGATGTAATTATGGACACAGTCCGTCTCGAAAGATCACTGTAGCGAAATGCACTTCGAAAGATACAAGATAAAATCCCTAAGCGCCCACTTAATTGTATACGTGTGCATAAACAATTAATCTTGTTCAGCAGTGCAACATTGATTTGTTAAGGGCAACCACAGATTCTATAAGTTTGCTAGTTCTCCCATCTCGTCTTTAGGTTTGCCTTTTGTGCAACAAAAAATCGATATCTCGCAGAGTTTGCAAATTTCTAGTCAAGATTGAATGCAAGGTCACGGGAAAAAAACATTTCTTCTATGAGTACCATCGTTGAAAAAGGAAAACCGTGTTTTTTCTGCTTTTCAATACACTCAAGAGGAGCTTCTGTTCCAAACTTTCATCATTACCATCATCATCGTCCGCTGCTGCTGCAAACTACCCTCGACCTTTGATGAGCTTCTGTCTGGATAATTGCAATGCTTTCCGCGTTAAATGTCTTATCCTTTTCTGTGGGCATCCTTGTGCGGGGTGTGGAAAGTTAATGATTTAATTTTGTAAGCAGCATTTTCTTGGCAGCAAACCTCTTTTCAATCGATGTTTTTTGCTCTCACTCTTATGGATGAGTTTCATTTGAAAACAATGCAGTGTCAGATTGAAGTAGCATTGAGAATCGGACGATTTCGCTTCTTATTATCAATTATTTTTCCAGGAACTTCAAGTCCATGCGAAAGAATTTATATTCCTCGGTGGAGTAGAGTGTACCGTCAGCTGATGTGAACTTAAGTTGTGTAGAACATTTATTTTCCTTTGAACCGTGGAACTATGTGTATTTGTTACAGTTCTCGCCTTATAGTTAATGCTGCTAAAGTTGAGGACAATAATTAGTTTGTTCTCCCTTTAATAAGTTTAATCGTATTATAATTGCACTTTAAATCAAAAAGTCGTGAAGAATGAGTACCGGGGTTTCGAACAGTTTACTGCGTTTTCTTGTTAATTTCCGAGCTGTCAAGTCGGACGGAAAAAAAACGCAGACAACCATTCATCCCGCCACATTTTTACCAACTCTTTTGGTAGATGGCGGAAGTCAATCCCCCGTTGCCGTTTGATTTCTATTTTTTTATCATAATATTTTAAATTGAGCATTTATGTACCTACTTAGTGTGGGTAAGAGGGATTGTTCCTCATAATTTTACCGATAATGTTAACGATTTTCTTAACCGTGCTTCACGCAGAACATCGAGAGAGTTAAAATAGCAGTGAGTAACATGTGTCGTCCGAAAACTTTAGCCATGGTTAGAGAAAGTAAGCAGATAGTGCGTGTTTATTACACGGGATAAGTTATCTTTGCTAAAACATGTGTGTAGAGTAAGGTTAAGCTTTCGCCATTGCAAATAGCAAAGGCCATATCGATAGACATGGGGGTGGGTCTGGAGAACAAGTGCCAAGTTTCTTTACGAACATCGATCATTAAACTTCACTGGACTCCGTTGACCCGGCTTAGGACTCGTTGACTTGTTTAAGTTAGTCTAGTCATGGGCTTGGTATAGACTTAGTGATAGTTAGGGTAGATTAGTTGTGGATTAGGTTAGTAAGATTAAATTTAAGAAAAAAGAAAACTTGGCTTACTCCTTTTGGTGGTAAAGTCACATTATTTGAACACCTTTCCTTTTCAAATCTTTTCTTTCCCATGTGACCATGCGTCTTTTGGGGTCTATTACGGTATTAGGTTTAGATCTCTCTCTATCTTTTCGTCTTTTAGCTATCTAGAAGCTAACTATAGGCATGACGTTTGTTTGTCTGCAAATAGTTGGTTCATGAGCGTGATTACAAGAAATATGCCGTCCGCTGAGTTGTGTCGTGTAACTCCAAGCGTGCAGCCGTATTCCTCCTCGGAACTGAAGCTAGCCACTTAGCCTGCCACAACATATCATGTCCATTGCACTCACAGTTTCAATTCTTAAATTCTGTCTAGGGCTATTTCAACAAAAATCGTCAGTGATCATATATTGGCGTTAAATACCATCATCTTTTACTAATTCATCCAATTTTCATTCAAATTCTTCTACTTTGTACTTTGTAATATGTACAATCCATGATCCAATAAAAGCTACGAATGAATGAACTGAGCACCTGCGAAGTAATGCAATTTGAGGCACACTCCATATTCAGCCAAAAAAGAGTCTCATTATTTTGGGAATCACCGAGGACCAACGCAGCTTTATTCATCCGATTTAAATGAGGCAAGTTGACAATTCACCCAGTTTCTCCATAACTAACCACATTTTTCCATACTCAACAGTGTTCTGTATTCAGTTTCAGTTTTATCCGAAGCATTATTTCAAAAGGCGATCAAAACTCTTGTTGTCCTGCATTTGTTGGGTTAATTATAAACGGTTTTTATACTCCCCTGTGTCCGTTTAAAAAGGTCTCCGCTGTTGTCATTGAAAACAAAAAAAAACTTTAATCGTCGCATACAGCGTACAACAACAGTGATGGATAATTACCGCGGAAATTGGATTAAAAAGTATTACAAAATATTCTCTTATCTTTTTTTCTCATATTTGGTCTATCCCTGCTAATGTAAACTGCAGCACCAAAGAAGAAAAAAAAATATCACAATTGTATACAATATACATTTATATACTCGCAGTATCCATCACGAATGGGTAATTAAAATTAACGATACGATGTGATTAAAGAGATTTTAAGAAATTTGAGAATAAACTTTTGCAATAAAGCTCTAAAATTGTTTTTAGGGTTGCCTTCTCATAAAAAGGGTCCTTTTAAAAACGAAGTGACTCATGGGTATCGCACTTAAAAAGTTGATAAAACCTGATACGAAAGTGGTTTTTATGAATCCTAATCACAGGGTTTTCACTAAGTTAACAAAGTTAATTGACTGAACGTCAATTTTTTGCCCGAATTCGAATTCTCTTGCAGCAGCATTTTAGAACCTTATGAAATTCGATGATTCTGAACTTGCGTGTGTACCGATTCTTTGAATATATCAAAGTAAAGAAGAACACCTCCTGAGAGTAGCTGCAATTCGAAAGCATGACGGCATCATCAGACTGCCTCCAGGCAGACAGTCACTGTGTTTCGATCTCTGCAATATTAGAGAGAAAATAGGCATTTAGTGTGGTCTTTACGAGAATACAGGCTGTTGGCTTACCCGTATTTCTTGCAAAGAAGATGTACTGGATTCTCTCGCCCTGAATCCACATAGCAAGTGGAAATAATATTATTAGATCATTTATGATCCAAGGTTCTTGAATCAGGGCAATATCCCCAACTTTTATTACATGCGGAGTATCAGTGCGGCTGAGGTTAGCTTGGTATAACAGAAGCATAGCTTACACGTCTCTTCTTTACCATGGTTATGCTTTCAGCGTCAAAGTGTTCAAAGACCGATTCCTGACCACTGGGCAGCGTACCGGTGATTTCGAGAACGGTTAGCCCGATATCATCAACTTTTCGATGTCGGTTCTCTGGGTTGGGCGAGGATCCGTCGTTGCCAAACCTCTCCACCTCAACCTCAATCGGCGTTGCAGCGCTTGGTGGTGGTACCTCTACATTATCGATGGAAGAAGGGGCAAAGAGTGTAGACTCCGGCGTTTCAGGACAACCCTCCACCACTTCAGCTTCCGCAAAAAAGCCTAGAAGGCAGCAGATTATACCCACTGCAGTTCTAATTTTGGATCCCTTTAAGGAAATAAGATCGCTTGAACTTTTACGATCAAGATTGGGCCGGATTTGTTTTGAAATTCGATAGGTACTACCTGTCGCCCATCTGGCGTTGACTTTCATTTTGCGAGATTTTTGAGATTATTGAGCTATTGCTATTGCTATTGCTAAAGGTAGTAATGGGGGTACCTATGTTACAAGAGGTGCTATCAACTGGCAGTCTAGTGACGTGTTTTGCGAGTTCATCAGCTTCGCAGTTTCCGGGTATGTCTCTATGTGGTGGCACTCAGCACAGGCGAATGTTGAACTATTCGGATATTTCATTTAGAGATGCACGGCAGTCAATTACTAGCTTAGAGTTTATAGAGAACGATGCCAGGTATTTGATTGCTGCTTGGCTGGCAGTGAAAATGCAAATATCGCGGGCGGATATCACGTTACATCTTAGCCAGGACAGGGCTTCGCTAATCCCCATTACTTCCACTTGGAAGACACTACAGTGATTGGGTAGACGCCGCTTTCTACTCCATCATTCGTTTTGGATCCATCTGTGTAAAAGTGACTTGCTTTACTAAAAGGAATAGTGCCGCCTCTCTGGCCGGAATCAGGGCTACGAAGTTGTTTTCTGGGAAGTGTCGTGGTGAGGTGTAGTCTAAGTCAATTGAAGTAAGGTTTTGTTTGTGTAGAATTTTAGCATGTCCAAAGGTGAGATTGTACCATTGGGAGCATGCCTTTAGACGAACTGCGCAGTTGATTGCCGTTTGCTTACCAAAGATGTCAAGGGGGTAAGGTTCCAGTGCCTCAGTGGGAGTAGTTCTAAGTGCTCCACTTATGCATATGCAGGCTTGTCTCTGTACCTTTCTTAGTTTGTTGAGGTGGGTACCGACGTTGAGTATGGGCCACCATACTAATACGCCGTATAAGAGGATGAGTCTTATGACAGATGTGGATAGTCACTGTGTCCTATGTGAAGACCCCAGTTGTGACCAATGGCTTTCTAGCTCATGTATAGGACTGTGATGGCCTTCCATGCTCTTTCTTCTGTGTTGAGCATCTAGTTTAATTTACTGTCTAGTATTAGGCCGAGGTATTTCGCCTTATATGAGAACGGTTTACTGGTGCCATTTAGAATGAGGGGGTCGATAGTGGGGATCTTATATTTCCTAGTCAAAAGGCTGATGTCGGTCTTTTTAGCGTTATCACACACAGACCATTTTGAGTGGTCCAGTTTTGAAGTAGATTGAGACCGTGTTGCATTAGATCTCTCAAAACTTAGGGATATTTTCCTGAGAAGGCTATGACAACATCGTCCGCATAGGCAATAGTTTTGAAGGCGGGCTTCTCCAATAGAAGTAGCAGTTTATTTACTGTCATATTCCATAGAAGAGAGGAGAGTACTCCTCTTTGAAGTGTACCTGTTGTGATTGAACCAACAGAAAAAAATAATAAAAGTAATAGATTGTTCAAGACTAAATACAAAAAACGCAAGGCACAGCAAATACATATACATATAAGATTATCTTAGAGTACCCGCATAGGGTCAGCAAGTTAGAATTAAAAACAATTGTTAGATAATTAAGCTAGTTTTAAGCGTTTTTGTCCGTAAGGAAGCAACTGAACTACAACAAATAAAAAAGGAAAAAATAGGACTTGTAGAATACGCATCCACCATACTACATGATTTCAGCATTAGATTTGCTTATTCGTCTAATTTGAACATAAAACCATGTTGGGAAATGAACAAAGTTCTAAGAAACCGCCGCAGGATAAGTGTCAGGAAGTCAATGCTATTTCTCAACTCGAACTTGCCGTCGACGGGCTTACTCAGTCAAAACTATTTGTGTCTACTTTGCCACAAAAACTTGTTCAAAGGTCTTCCAAACACTGCCATTGTGTGGTCAACAAACTGCGAACATTTGATGCCCACTTCCCACTACAAGCGCACTCAACCCCAATGTAACACAGATGTTAACACTCGACTAACCATCTTCCTCCTTAATTGTGTCTGATGTTGTAGACGCTCTTTTTTTCTTTTTCATTTGTGTGCTTTTCCTAAAACACCTTTTCATTAGGACGCCTGTGAAATAGATCCTCTTCCACTGCACACATACACAGCCGAAGGACGTACTAGGTTAAATTTTCCGTTTCCACCGAAAACTCATTAACGGATATACTGCAGAGTAAAAGCAAGGAGGCGACACGAACTAAAACAGGATAACACTAACAGCTGTCTTGTCCTACTTTCAATTTTGCGAGGCAATGCAAGAAAAAAAAATAAAAAGGAAGAAAAGTTAAATGAAATGAATGAATGACTACTGGTCAGCTGGTTGAATGTGTACCACTGTAAGAGAGGTTCTGCGAGATAAATGGACGGCTTGTCCTTGTGCCCCTTACCTAAACAATAGTTGAAAGTTGTAAGGTTGTGCTGCTGGGGTAGCGCGACCCCATTTAAAGGGAATAGCATTTTCCATAATTGAATGGATGTTAAATTTTCAGCCGGTAGATATATGGGTGAGAGATCCTTCTCTTGTTCTAGTTCTTTCACCGCTGCAAACTTGATGATGGCTCTATGCAAAGTGAATAGCTACAGTCGTTATAGTTTCAAACTTGATTTTCCATTTAGCTTCCGGGTAAGTTTCACGTTTTTTTCCCTTTTTTTCAATTCTACGCTGCCGACGTCGTCGTCGCTCTTCTTTGTTGGCACGGAGGAAACTCTTTCGAAAAATACTCTGCACAGTGTGTATACATTATGCATGTACACATAAATACGCCGGTGGGTGGTGGGAGAGAACCGTGAAAAAGAGCAACAGTGAGCGTTTCTGTGGGAATGAGGGTTTGTTGTGCTTTTAACCTCTGTTCGGTTACTGGTGTTCTAGCTTGTGGGTATCAAGTTGATTGCAAGTGCTTCCCCGGAGGAGTTTTCATTTTGTTTTCCTAAGTAGGAAAACTATTTGTTATTCGGAGATGGTGGGTGGAGTGCCAGAGCAATAGCCAAATGCAGATACTTCTCTGGAGG
Source organism: Eristalis pertinax (assembly GCA_907269125.1). Lineage (NCBI taxonomy): Eukaryota > Metazoa > Arthropoda > Insecta > Diptera > Syrphidae > Eristalis > Eristalis pertinax. The sequence goes on along the minus strand of OU026147.1, from coordinate 35,889,705 downwards.
AAAGCAACTACGTTGATTCAAATGCATACGGTGGTTATGAGGATGAAGTAGCGAGACCTGTTGGGATGTGCTATGTATACTGAAGAGCAAGGTCAAGATGGTGGGAATACCCAAATAATGCTCTCATCGGTTGCCCGTCTGTTTGGCGAATGTAGAGTGTATTCAGGTTTGCACTTCATTGCAGTTTCATAGGTCATGCTCATAGGATTAAATCGCAAGCATATGTCGTGTAAAACGAACAGCTGCAGCAACAAATGGGAGAAAGGGCTGAGGGATTTGTATTCTTTGAAAAAAACAAATATGAATATACAATTGAAGTTTTTAATGTACACATTAACATTTCTCAAATGGATACTGGCGTCGGACGGAACTTTGCTTGCCGCGACGAGGAATGTCCAATGGAAGTAGAATTTCCACGCCGAGCGAGTAGAAAATAAGTCTGATCCGAATCCGGTTATCACATTGAGTCTATCAGGACCTAATTGAGACGTGGCTTGCGCGTCTAGCCACTTAACTACCTATAACTCTGATCCGAAGGTCTGAAATACTTGTTTGTATTGCTTTTTGGCAGCGTCGACTATGTGATTAGTCATTCGTTGCGAATTAAAGACACACCAAGAACGGAAGGGCTTGCGGTTTCAGCAAAGCAAGTGTCACTCATTGGCAATGACTGGGTTTTTTTATGTCGCTTGTAGGATATTTAGATTATCTCTGTTTGAAATATATGCAGTGAATGTCAGAATCGAATGACTTTGACACACTCGACCGTGCCGTTTCAACATCTGAGGGGATGACCTGCCACTTTCAATTTAAATTTTTTATTCTTATTCATTTCTTGATTTTATTAACAATAATAATAATAATATGTGTGGTGCGACAGTGCGAGGTGGACCTGCGCGTAGCTTCTTCAGCAATAATGTTGTCTTGTGCGTGCTTTGTTCTATCATAAATAGATGGGGGCTATAATTTTATGTCGACTCCGAACGAACGAAGTTTTAAGGATCTTTGTCTAGGCGGGATTACTCTTTGACCATTGTCAGTCCAAGGCAATGTATAAAAACAACTAGACGCGCAATTCCATAATGCAGACTAAGGTACAAATGAAACCATAACGAAAATAATTCGAGGTTTCAACGAACAACCCAAACATTTGGACCTGTCATCCAAACAAGACCGGACTTAAAAAGCAACTTATTAGGCTTTTTTATCTTTTAAGGATGTATTTAGTTATAAAATTAATATTGTACAGTTATATTAAGCATTAAGCATTACATTTCATAAAAATCTATAAAATACGTATGTACATAAATAGTCGCTAGATTATAAGTAAATAAATACAAAAAAAAGTAAATAATTAAAACCGAAGTATATTATGTCGATCGATAATGGAATCACAACATTGACGTCATGGGTAAAGCGTTGAAGATATTTCTTTGTGGTTGACGTGGACTTGATCTATCTCCAGAATAAAACCAAATACAACTTCTGCTGTCAATTCGAGACCGGTTTGTAGTAGTTGGATGCTACGCTTAAAGGATGAGAGGATGCTATTGCTCAAGCTCGAGATGTAACTCATGGTCTGAAGTACCAATAACCGGAAAGAAAATAATTACAAAAATGGTGAATGAAAAAAATTATGGATAATTTGACCAATCGTGTTCAATAGTAACCAACATTGTAAAATAGTTGGCTCCGCAGAAACAAAGAAATCAAACTCTTACCTTCAACTCAGCACTGAGGTGTGGGCACTTGTGCTTCAAAAAAGAGAGAAATACAACAAGCCTATGATAGACACTACTCGAACCAACGTGCAATCGTCAGAGTGTCTTCATCCAGAACCTCCTCCACACCGAAACTATCCCAGTGGCATACCTCGCATTTGAAAGACAAAACATCAGAGACACTCTGATAACACTGATTACAGCTATCGTCCGAGTGAAAATATCATATATATGCGTCATACTTTTGGGATTGACTTCCTCAATAGTACGCGCAGTCAAGTAACAACAAGTATGCAATGAAATGTTTATCATGACCATTCGAAAGTAAACTGATAAGATAATCAAAATTCGTCTCTCCACCGAAACACGTCGCGCCCTATTCAACAGACCATTGAGAGACTTATCACGCTGCTCCCCAATCCAATGATTGCCTTTATCATCAACACTTATTGACTAAATTACTAGTCACCATTCTAGATTGTTTAAACAACAATGAAACTCAATTTTGAGAGTTGTAAAATAAATTGGAATTCACTTTGATCCGGAACATTCGCAGCATCTGCTCCAACTGACGGCAAAGGAAGGAAAGGCCTAATTTTGAGCTCACGAGCCTGAACTGCAGTCATCCAATCAAACAAGACAAACATTCCTAGAACGTTTTCAAACTTTGATTACCGAAAGAAAAAGAAAAGAACCAAAGAAGCACACAGCAAGGAAAAGAATAATAATAAGCAGATGACAATTGGGGGACAGCTGCCGAGGCAGCTTAATCCAATAAACATGGGAGTTGATTAAATATTCAGCAGTGGATACAATTGCCTTGTCTCCTGTTTTATTTCTCCCTCTCTAGGACTATGTACACACTCTTTTGGATAAAATTGTCTTCAAAAATGTAATTGCATAAGAACTTCGCGTGCAAATGAGATGAGCCCACCATCCGTTATTGTTTATTTAATAAATGACAACGGCAACTCATGTTGCTAGATATTTGTGTCAAATCGCATTACCAAGAACCGAGGGCCCACAACTGCGACAAAAGGTGGATGTGACTTTATCGAAATTTGCTGCTCACTTTTATGAATTACAATTGGACAGCACCGACGTTGTACGCAACACAATCCTGGTAAACCACTCAGACCGATACACACTGAGTTGAAAGTTCGTGGTTGGATCTGAAGTCAGAAATTAAAAAATGAAAAAAAATATGATACTGTTTCATACCCTCCACAATTGCGGATTATAAAATACTTCTGTGGTGGAGAACACTTCATCTATGGGACTACGTGTGACACACTGGAGGATGGTGATGAAATACGGGTGTTTCCGCATGAAAGTTCAAAGCGGCAAGAGTAAGAAGGGGGAGGGAGGAGAAAAAAAATGAATTTTTAATTTAATTTATCTTTTATGAGCACATCCTGACGAGTTGCTCTCCCCAATGCGTTCTATTGTTGGCACTTGACAGCATGAACATATTGGATTAAGTCACTTTAATGATGGCTCAGGTGAAACACTTTTTTTCTTCTGATTTCGGCCTGGTTTGCCAATGTGTTGAATGCATCCTCTTGTGGATACTGTCCTAGGAACGAGGGTATTTGAAGGGATCGTGCACTTCAATAATTAAGGGTGAGTGGTGACAGTTGGGGGCTTCCAGGGCATCCAGAGTTATGGCAGCCCGAGAACGTTCGAAAATGCAAATATCAGTTTCATGTGTACGGTTAAACTCTACCTCTCAAATTTTTATAATTGTTGCCTGAAGACATCTTACGTTACATCCCGTTTAGAGAAGTTACAATTGCTTTTCGTTAGGCATCGTGACATATGTCAATGTCAAAAGTGTTCATCACGATCTTCATTGGTCCGCCTGATCCGCTAAAATAATCGTGGGGCCACTCGATCTTTCGCCATCGAGTCTAACTTATCAGGAAGTATGCCCAAGCGGAGCCGGGTAAGTTTTTGGACTTGGTCCAACGACCTCCTGATGGAATCGTATTTAAGGCAAGCCTCGGGGGTCCAAGCCGTTTAAAAACTATTCAGCTTGGCCAATACTACAGGAAAGCTCAGCATTACTCCTAATGTGTGCGTCTTGAATTCAGCAACACAGTAAACAGTTTCACTACCGTTTTCATAAAAGATATTCCAATAGATTTTTCTGAAAAATATCCTATATTTAAAAGTTCGGGTTCGGGTTAATCGATCGCAGCATTTTCAAATCAAATCAAATAACGTCATATAACCCACATAAGGCCCAACAAGTGGAAATTATGACAGCAGTCATAAAAAAACTCTAAGCTGGAGGGAACAACCGCAAACACTTATCAGCTATAAAAAGCCATTAAGCCTACATTTGCTCTCATGAATAGTAACAGAAACCTACCGAAATCTTATTCACACCTCGCAGAATGTACATACGTCATTGAGTCGTATGCGTATGCGTCTCCACATTCAGTTTGACAACATAGTACCGTCGACATGAAGGAAACAGAAACGGTGTTGTAGTGATGATATATGGCCAACCGAATTTTTCAAGAAGTTTTCGCTGGAAAGCCCCAAGGCATTACTCCGACTTAAAAATTATTCTTTTTAAGAAGGATCGTGATTTGTGTGAAACATAAAAAGCAAATTAGAGACAGACACTGAAGTGCCTAGAGGGATAACTGAAATATAAAATATGGACGTAATCAATGGACCGAAACGCCTTAAGTCATCGTGTACTATTCCCCTCAACAGTCTTACAAGGAGATAAGGATTAGATATAGCTTTGGTTTGGATGAATTTGTCAATCTTTGACCTTTTTCCAGTTCGTCATTGTTGCCACATCCATTCGGTGACCTCGTTTAATGTCCATCAAAACCGACTCGACTTATCAAGAATCCATGATAAATTTTCATTTCAGTTTATTTATGTCTCTGTACAGTACCACGAAGCCACCAAGCCACCACCACTCATCAGCGTGTCCTTTTTTGATGAAAATGGTCGGCACAAGATGCGACCCAATATAGCCAAATAGAAAAGATGTTAGAGACTAGTCTCTGTGAAGTGGTGGGACTGAGAAAGTCAAGACAAAAAATATTAAATCTCATTTGCATTTTTAATTAACGCTAAAGTGCCTCCATAATTAAAAGCGAAGGCGAACTCATTGCGATGGACGTTGCTGTCGATGATAGCGTTGTGATGATAACAACAACACGGACGACGAGAGTGATGCGAAAATAAGTTTCGCTCCTTGGCCATCCCTAATGAAATAACGAACGGAAGAAGGAGGTATTTACGAAAAAAGGGGGGTGAATGAAATTATTTACCCCTTTGGCAAGTTGCAACAGGTCACCACAGTTTCCATCACACCCCCGCAACAAAAGGCTCGTTGAAGAGAAAAGTTCTACCATTTAACAGGTTTCATGAATTCAAATTAGCCCACAGAACCTTGTCACTAGGGAGTCAAGGATGAGGGAGGCAACTATAAACGACGATAATGCGGATATCCACCCCTTCTCCCTTTATGGTGGCCGTCTTTGATCAAGGCTAATGAAAATGACCTATCCATTCAGTCACTTCAAAAAGGACCCCTAACGAATGGTTGCGGCCTAAAAAACTAAATTAAATTACGCTTATAAAGAAGTAAGACAAAAATATGTTTTCACATGTAAAATCAATTTATTACAGAGGTAAACACCCGTGAGGGATACTCGTATATGCGCGAGTAAATGCATGTATGTATGTATGTATGTATGCATAACTTCCCATATGCGTTTTCTTACATCCTTGAGGGGTGCAAATGTTATGCCTGCAAATGTTGGCAACTCAATGGGGAGACTACAGTGAGCGAACTTTCACCTCTGGATGGCAGTAATTAGAGCAAGAAACCTTAGTAGCCTAAGTTTTGCATAAGCTATAAACTGCATTTATGCCGTAGAGAGGTAAGACTGCTCTCTTTAAAGTGGGGTCTTAAAGAGGTGGTAATTATTTAAAATTAACTTTTCACTTTTCAGGCATAAGAAAAAAGCTAGAAGTCTTCCATTAATCTTTTTAAATTCTTTAAAGAGCTGAATTAAAACTGGTCATGTGCGTGTAGTAAGCGCCTTCCTGTGGCTGTGGTAAGCCTGAAATGTTTGTGTGCATTGTTTTATGGAGATCTCACCTACCATTAGGGAATGATTTTAGTCGAGTGTGCTCACTGAAGCTGATTTTAGGTTGGATAGGAAATGGCACAAGACTCGTTTCACAAGGATTTTTTTGTCTCGGCATTTTGAACATTCTCATCATTAACTCCTGTAAACACTTCTTAAAAACTTTTCCCTCTTTATTGAAATTTGAATACAATAAAGGTTACAATTTTCCTCGATGTGTACACCGCTTGAAAACAGAAATAAATGAGTAACGAGATATTCAACTTTGGCCATTACTGTACGTGGTACACTAAGGGAAAGCAACAAAATATATAATATATTCCTTTACACTCCAAACAGTCTTTACAATTTTCTCATACCTACTTACTTCATACAAGTAGGGCAAGTAAGTAAAATGACACAGTTTTCTAAGTGGCGTTATCGAGGTCAGCTTAGAAAAAAAAGGATGTAGTATCAAATTAAACTTTAATTTCCCTTCGCTAATGAGGAAATTATTACCGGCGACAAAACGGAAGGGTAGAGTGTCGTCCTATTCTAGGTCAATAATTGCCGACAATTTATTGTACGAACTATTGCCGACCGATAAACTGTGTTCAGACAACGCTGTTGTAGTTTCGATTTTTAATTTCAAGAATATTTTTCAGGCTGCGCAAATTTGTATTACTTTAGATTTATTGTGTTTTTTCTTATTTTATGTCATTTTTAAAACGTTTCTTTTTTAAGTTATAGATTAAGTTTACGAAAAATAAAGATTTTTTTTACGAATGAGGAAATAGTTAAGCTGATAATTATTCTGCTTATGATAGGTAAGCAATGTGACAAATTTAACACCCATATTAAATCCGATTTCAGGCTTACTATACTGTAAATATTATGTTAGCGACTCTGACAATGGTGCAACATCAGAACTAATGACTTTGACAGAACTAATGGCATCTTGACTTGATCTGATAACAAAGGCTATTCATCCCTAGGCAGTTCAATGTGAGCAGGTGAAGAGAGGATAAATTCAAACATAATTTGTTTAAGACATTTTTTTTATGACATAAGCCATGTTAGAATATGGGGTTATAATTAATCTTGAATACAAAGCAATTTTCCCTAAAAATAACAAGCCTTATAGCATAGGGCACAAGCTATTGCTATGTGCACTCGAAAAAGGATTATTTTAAGCCTTCTTTACTAGCCTTTTGCTTTACGCTGCACATACTATCTGTACAAACCACAGTTTGAATGGTGCTTTCATCTAGGAAACAATCTAAAGACGACAGTGGAAGAATGACGAATACAGCTTTCGCGGCGTTAACCCTCAAACGGGCAAGATCGTAAAATGGGTCGCACCAAGCTGATTTTTTTTCCTGTAAGCATTCCTGTAAGAAATAAATACATGTGGATCGTATACCATTTTGAACTTTTAAATTTGTTCTTAAGTGTAGACTCACTGAGTGTATCACACTGAGCGGTATCACCGACATTCTAGTGGAAAAATCAAGTTATTATAATTAAATTTTAAAAATTAGTTTTTAAAAAATAATGTAAGAAATAATATAATAGAAATATTGGGAACAGCATTGTTTTGCTATCTCAAAAAGGTCTTTAATTGTGGGAGAGCACCGAAATTCGGTTCATACCATGTTATACAAAATTGGGAAAACAAATTGAAAAGATGCATAATAAAGGTGGGTGCCTAAAACTGTTGACAGATGGGGATTGAGAACATAATGCCAAACAAATTACTCTGAAACATCAAAAGCAGGTTCCAAACTGGGCATTGGAAGTGCGCAAAGAAAATACCTGTCTAAAAAAAGCTTCTCAAAGTTGGCCGTTCAAAGTCGAGATCAAACTGTTAGTCCCTTCCACTCGTGAGAGCAATAGTACGCACAACACGAGTAGTTGCTGTAGAAGCTAGGTACTGGCCCTCTACAGGTTTTGTTGTTCCACCACATATATTATTATTATTATTACTCAACATATGAGGAGTGACAGCCACTCCAGGAGGACAATGGATCTGTTTTCTGCCGAGTCGATGCACTTATCAGGCACGATTATACACATCTGCATATTCATCGAATATCCTTCATAAATGGTGTGCTCCCGCACGCTTGCAATTTTCCGGAAACAATGAATGGACAACTTTTGTAATTGCAAAACAGCAACAGGAAATGTAAATCTGAAGGACAGGCTTGAAGGAAGCCTATTGATAGCAGCACAAAAGCTGCAGACTTGTACAGCACACGCACCGACAAGGAACAGAAGCATATGCGCCCAGGAAACTGATTTCAAACAGGAATTATATTAATCAGCGAATTTGCCTTCATCCGTATTTACACTGTTTACCTTGCCATTCCGGTGGATTTTTCTGCTGTCCATCCTTCTGCAGTCCTTTGACAGTAGACATATTAAACAAAAAAAACAAAAGCAGTTTAATTAAAAACGAACTTTTCCTTGGTGAAAATAATATTTATCTTCGGAAGGATGTCATTGCGGATTGAATATGACCGTGCCTGTTGTGGTGGCAATGGTTTCATTTATTTTAATGAATTGAGATACTTTTGTGTGTGTTACAGGACATTTTTTTTTGCGAATTTATTTGTCAATATTTTGAGATGAAAATCAGTCCGCTTGTCGTTCGATGCCTACTGAATGTGAAAATGGCCTTGCAGCATATACAAGGCGCATAAGCTTTTGTGTATGTTCATACTTGGGTTCAAGTACGTTCGGTCAGGAAGTGGCAACATAATAACGTTAATGAAGTACTTTTAATTGCCGCGGCGAAGTGGACACAATATGGTTGGCTCAGCGACTGTAAGTCTCATACATTTCAAGGAATTTCACTATTGTGTAAATTGGGTGGCAGGGAAAAGATATTAGAGTGACGAGGGAAGTAAATTATGAGGAAAATATCGATTGACCTCAACAAGGGTTTTGCGCAAGAAGGACATAAACAATTCTTCGTGATCCTTCGAGTTAATTAAGCTGTATCTGATGAATCTGTTGACAGTTTTAATTTGCAGCGAGTTGAAAAAATATTCGCAGAAATCAAAAGAAACAATGGATGACTGTGAATGGCAATGAATGACAACGCTATAACAAATATAGAAAATCTAAAAGCTTTTATACGGGAAGAGGAAAGAATAGATCCAACCTGAATTGAATCGAAGTGTTCAAATACCAACTTGATCTGTTCAAAACTTAAGCAGGGAGCGTATTCACGTATGATGAAACAAAAGACGTCCGCAATACGATAATGACGATATAGTTATTGAAAATGAATTGAATGAATTCAAATTGAATCATTGTCATGGAGTCGTGTACTATCGACTTACACGCCAATGCTGGAGGCACCATATTCCAGAAGTCCGAACCATATTTAGCATACGCGCATGACTTTGAATTCACAGCCGTGAAGCTTCTTTTTTGTTTTCACTTTACTTACATGCCAGACAAAACTACTTGAAAATAGCTTATATAATCTTAATAATCGATCTTAAACCTAACCTACTGACCCTATGCGGACAACCTAAGCTATTCTGAACAAAATTTGAGTGTGCCTTTCGGCTTAGACTATGCATTTTTTTCTATTTGAATAAATAATCTGTTCTTGTTTGATTTGTTTGGCCAAGAAAACTGGTAACAAACTTGGCTTTATTGCAGAAGTTAAAGCTTCGTCGGAAGCGGCTAAAATGGGTCTGGAGGTGAATGAGGGCAAAACAAAGTATATGATGCCGCCTAGAAAGGACATACAACATCGACGACTTTGTCAGAGCATCACAATGGGCAGCTTAAAATTCGATGTACACAGGGACTTCGTTTACCTCGGCTCCGCAGTAAACAGTACGAACAACGTCAGAACCAAGATCAAACGCAGCCTACTCTTGGAGGTTGAAGCTGACTATGTAAGTCGGTTCTCCTCTACGATGCAGAGGCATCTCAAAGCGGATGAGGAAGTCCTTGGTCGCTTCTAGAGAAAAGTTTTGCGTGCTCTCTTTGGTCCTATTTGCGTTGGAGAAAATTCAAACACAAACTGTATGGCCTGTACAGCGACATGGCCCTAGCCAGGCATTTACAGCTTTAATGCCTGGTCCTAGCCAGAGATCGCGCTTGTTGGTTCAATATATATATATATATTAAAATACTGAAACCTTTTTATGACTTCCATTCGCATTCTTTCGAAAACAAAATAAATTGACCACAAAAATCTATGTTAGGTTTATTACTCATCGTATATATTAACGTAAATATAGTTCTGACGACGCAATAATATACCCAGAAGAAACGATGGTGAGGCGATATGCAAGAATAAAATTAACATGGATTAGAGTAAAACCAATTGGACGGCAATCAATTTGCAGACAGAAATGGGAACCAAATTGAAAAAATCCATTCATGGGTGTTTTGCGTGTATTATTCGAATCAGAAACTTTGGAATGCAATTGCCGACATCCAGTTTTCCACCAAAAAATCGACAGTGGTTAGTATAGAATCTTTTAGCTTTTAACTTCTAGTTCATCTTCCAACTGACACAGCAGCCCAATTAGAACTACCCCTGACTTCTGCACACCTTCAGTGATGTTTCGCAATTGCACATCGAATTTTCCACCAACAAAATTTACAGTGGTTAGTATAGCTTTTTCCTAGTTCATCTTCCAAATGCCGCATAGGCTCAATTTTACCTACCTATCTGTGTTAATCGGATCAGATACACTGGTGTGCATTTGACGACATCGAAATTTTCATCAAGAAATCGCCGAGTCGGCATCGTCAAATTTTAGTCACGACGTGTGAGGTCTACTTTTAACTTTTTCATACCTTGACAGTTCATTTCTCACTTAAATGATTTTATTCTGATGTCATTGAAAACATAGATTGGATTGATTTCGGAAGCAACGTACTTACGTATTCTATTAGCACCTCTTTGCAATCCGGCAACTACGAATATTGCGGATTTTAAACGCAACGCACGCAACGTATTCTATGGGTTTGGCCCCTTGGCAATCAGAATTGGTGCTTGACACTAGTACTTGACACATCAACACAATGAGGGAAGTGGGACAATACCCGCTGATACATAGTGAGGACCTCATACTCAGAAGGGCGAGGTAGACGGCAGCACAAAACACTCTTACGACAAAAAGACAGAAAACAATTTTTAAAAAATATGCATAATTGAATTTTTGAGGTAATTTTTCTTTAAAAAATAAATAAAAGAACGATTCAACAAAATATTTTATATTGCGCTGTAAACAATAAACATTGAAAATATAATTGGTTTCATTTGGTAGCCCCAATTATTAAGAAATATTTGCTGGTTGACGTAGTTTCACGTCATTAAGTCGTGTTCGGTTAATCCAACCGACCAATCGAAACTCTGTTGACCACTGTATTGATTTATTCAATATTTTAGTAAATTTTTACTTTTTACTACAATTCATTGTACATGAGCGCTCCACGTCGCGTATAATTAATTTTGTGGTTCCCGCTCTAGCAGCTAGTGCTTCATGCGACATGCATTGTAAATTGTAATGAATAGTGAAGTATGAATAGATAATAAAACTGATCAGAAATTTAACCTTCAATTTGTAAAAGCCATTATGTGATTTCAAGGCACACGAATTATACATTTCTCTTACTGTCTGTGTGGTCAACACAAGAGCAACAAACGAACTACACGCGATTAAAATACCAAAATGGCAAAAGCCTTATTACTTAACGCCACAGAAATTGCATATATCAATCAGCTTATAACATCAACACCGCTCCGTCGTATGTTATGAAAATATAGTGAGAACCCAACTCAACCCAGAAAGTTATCCAATAGCATGTACATTCAACTAATCCCCTAAGTACATGCTGAATATTCATCACAGATACCACCACCGGTTGTGGAAATTATGATCAAAAGGCTAAAACTATAATTTCTTGGGAATTACCTCTTCCATTGGCTTTCTTCAAAGGAGTAAAAAAAAGCATATAAGTAAAGTCATTAGTTCACTCACTCATCCTATATCTATCAAACGTATGGAAATGAATGAATGAGTAATGCTTGGACTGAGAAATCTTAACTTATGTAATGTTCAGTCCTTATCTGAGAAGCCTTACATAAAGATATCCATCAGCTTGATATCTTTTATTGGATACAAGGGAAAGGTCAATTGACTGCTTAACGGCACTTGGAATGATCACCTCGTCAATGCATGAGAAACACAAGTGGGTAGCTAATTAAATGCTAAAGGCAGTGTTTATTTCTCAGTTCTTTTTCACTCACAGTTGATTTTTTTGTGCTCATATCAGATGGAATTAGGTTAATCTTTGCCATTGAAAGAAGCACTGAACATTGATGTTCATCTTGAGAGGTAAGTGTAAATTAGGACTTCATCAATCTAGTTAGAGCAAAATAACGACTCAATTTGCTCCAGTTGTTTGTCATTCAAATTTGAAGGTTTCGACTTGTTTACTTGACAATGCTGTTTCTGCGTAGTTCTGGAATATTCAAGAAAATACTTTGAGACGTAGATGTATGCATGCATTTGTTAGAAATTCGTCGGAAAATTCTGCAAGTTTAAATGGAGTAGTTTGAATTCGTATCTAGATATTCAGACATGCTTTTTTTTTTCTTTCAAGAACTGTTTCAGAAAGAGAACTGTGAAATGCGAGTACAACTTTACCAACTTTTTTTTTATTTGTCTCCTTCACTTTTTTTCAAACTCTATTTGGTTTCGTGCAGAGTACGGAACCCTTATGATTTCTCTTGCATATATCCTTTCATATTTCTCATCCAACACTTTAACACGTGAAGTCCTTTAAAGCCAGAAAATGAAATTGGAGATGTTGTCTCAACAACTGGTGGTCAAAATTCAAACTCTTGCTGTTTGCAGCCAAAAGCTGAATGATGAGAGAGACAGAATTGCTGATTCTTGGTGCCTGTCGGGTACACGATCCCGTCTGCGAGGAAGGTGAGTGCAGGCGAACATGCATCAGCGAACATTACGAGCTAAGCCAAGATGTGTTTATTGGAACACATGTTTCAAGTGAAACGACTCACTTTAACGTGAAAACTGAGAGTGAACTTCATTAAAAAAATGGCCTGATATTTATACACAGTTTTCGTATGACGAAGCCGTAAACAAACAGTGACCAAAATCGGCAGCTTTAGTTGAAGCGGCAGTTATCATGAAATATTGAAATGGGTCATCGTTGCTTGTACTGGAATCAGCATATTCAGCTGATTGGGGCATTAATTTACGAATTAGCGTAAACAACGTGGATGTAGTCTGTCGACTGCACAGGCTCGGACACATCGAGCGCGTGGACAAAAAAGCTCCAGCAAAGAGTGTCTTCGAATCCGAGCTTCCTGCTTAACAGCTTAAGATTATCGTTTCATTATCGGCTTTCACACCAATGGCACCCGGCTCTCACAAACGGTGACCTCTTCAACTGCGCCAACTACCGTGGGATAAGTCTCCTAAACATCGCTTACCACTTTGTGTGAGTGCCTAAAACCAGTCGTCAATAACCTGATAGGTCCTTATCAGTGCGGTTTCAGGCCGGAGAAGTCCACCATCGACCAAATCTTCACATTACGGCAGATCTGGGTAAAAACCCAAGAGATGCAGATCGACACCCACCATCTATTCTTCGATTTCAAGGTCGCAAATGACAGCGTGCATAGAGACGAGCTATGTGCCATGTCTAGTTTTGACATTTCTGCCAAACTCGTCAGGTTGTGCAGGATGACGATGGAGATTTGTCGCTGCTCTATCAAGGTGGGAGAACACAGCGAGAAACGTCAATGAAGCGTTTGTTGACATTGAAATAGGGCAAAACAAAGTATATGCTGTCTTCGAGAAAAGACACACAATATCCACCTCTTGGCCAGAATGTCACCGTAGCCAGCTATAACTTCGCGGCAGTTAAGGACTTCGTCTCCCTCGACTCCCAAGTCAACAATGCGAACAACGTCAATACCGAGATTAAACACCATCACTGTTTCTATGGGCTCAGGAAGCAATTGAGTAGTAGAGCCCTCTCTCGAAGGACTAAGCTAACAATTTATATTACCTTGATCATCTCTCTCCTGCTCTATGGCACGGAAGCCTGAACAATCTCAAAAGTAGATGAAGAAGCCCTTTGTCATTTCGGTCTTCCTGCGTTCAATCTTTAATCCTGTTTACGTTGATGGTTTTTGGAGAAGAAGATTCAACCATGAACTGTATGTTCCCATGTGCGGGTGGGGCACGAATACTCCATTAGACGTCCACCAGCTTCTTAACTCAGCCAAAATACGGGGAAGGAAAAGCCTCGAATTACTGTAAGTCAATCATTCTACACCTTAGATCGGACCACTGTCCTAAAAAAAAACAATAACTGCGCTACCTATTATTCTCTTCTTCGATGGATCTAGCAGTCATCTGCATCGGGTGTATTTTGGAGAATTGTGGGTCCGAGATTCGAGCTAGCGCTACAACCACAGACCGGAGTACAGTACTAGCATCATGAAGTAATACTACGTTTCATTCCAAACATAAAAATGGCCAGAAATTGTAATCTGAACTAAGGCGAAAACCTTTACAGCTTTGGGGCTAACACTACAAACCGAAGTAGCTCCGGTTGCCAAGGGTGATTCCTCATTACTGGACCTTAAATAGGCTGAAGCTATAGTTTGCGAACCCCTGCTGACCGCGTAAAGCAATGGTCAGACCTTGAATTGTTAGAACTGATAATATTCCACTATTAGCATATCAAGCTAAGCCAAGTCAGATATTTTACTACTTTATACACCCGTCTGAAATGTCAAAGGAATATCAGAAACATTTTCAATAGCTCTTTTATATTGCAAGTTGAACACATTCGATGAGTCAGTTCAAAAGCACGGAGACAAAAACCGTCTGGCGTGGAACTCTACAATCAGTTTGATATTCAAAAGCGCCCCTGACACCACATAAATTTCGTAAAGACCGTGAACTCTTCAAACAACGCTGGAGCGATTCTATTGAAAGACAATTAGATACTCCATCTCTTCTTGTTCCCCCTCAGTGCCTTTTCTTTTTTGGGGTTATTTTCTGGTTGAATTTCCGATATTGCCATGGGCACCCCAGAAGATGCTTGTCTTCTTTTGTACCCACAGTCTAAGGCTTCCTCGTACAAATTTCCCCGCAACGTCGCATCCAACCGAGGGAACCACGCTTAAAGACAATGCCAGGTCGTTAAGGAAGCCCTGCCACGATTGATAATTAGAGGGAGATGTTCTATGAATAAATTAAAATGTATCCAATGACTGCTTTCATTCTGGTCTTCTTGTTGGCAGTTGGCATCCGACAACCGCTGGCACTTCGAGTTGAAATGGAATGAATTAAGACATCCATCCCCAGGATGGGATAAAGGATGAGAGTAGAATTGATTATTTGTTTGCCGGCAAAACATGATTCTGGTTACGGTGGAACTAATTCGTTGGTTAAACTATGAACTCGTGTCCGACAAGGAGGGCCATTGCAAATGTTCTCTGCGCTCAACTTAATTAGAAGTGCAAGACAGCAATGATAGAGTTGTCTACACTGTGCGAGGGAGGTTGGTTGTTCTTTTACCTTCGAGGTGTTCTCCGGATGGATTTTATGCTTTTTTTCTTCCTGTTCCTCCGCCCACTTCCGACTCGATTAAATGAATAACGTAAGTGGGGTATAGCTGGAGGGAAACTGTTCGCATTCGTACATGTTCATGTATGTGTTCGTGGTTAGACTTTTTATAGATAACCGCAAATGATTAAAAGGGAAGCTCTCAAACTGTTGCCCATGGGAGAGGGCTGCCTCTTGAAAATGGTTGGGGGTAACTAAAGTAATTGAATTTCCCCCGTTTCTCTGGGTAAACTTCTATGAGAGTGCTTATTCTATAATTGGTGTTTTCATTTGAATTTTAAGCAGTTTAGTTGGAAATGTTCAACGTTTCATTTGCAAAGTGCGGCCTCGAGGCTTGAATTCGTTTACTGCACGTTCTTTTGATTTGAGCTGCCGAGCAATGGATATGTAGACAGACTTTAAGTGAGTGCAGAAATGGCAAAGAGTGATTTCTCAGGAAAACACCTTGCGGGTATTGGTAATTCGCAAATAGGATAGGTGGCACTTTTGGCACGACAATCGATGTCGTTCAATGTAATTCTCATGTGATTAACCTTTACCGTGCCTCCGAGTAGCCCTGCGGGTAATTTCCATTCGAATGTTAATTGATATGATGATAAGATGCTTATTTGTATTTATAGAAATATATGTAATATCTCCTTTAAGCCACATGCCACAGGCAGCTTTAATTAGACTTCAAAAAGAGAGCAACGACAATAATATGTTTTACTGGGATGGATTGATGAATATTAAGGCATTATGCCCATCAATTGCATTTTTTTTTCCATCAATGGTATTATGTCGGGAACATGGCATCGCTCAGATATCCGCCGCATTTGATGTGTGCAAATCTGTCTAGATGACTCCGCCACATACATATGTAGACCAGGTTTTTTAGTACACGGATCATTTGCAAATAATTGCCGTGAACCCCGAAAAAGTAAATAGCACGATTTCGCAGGCACGACTCAGCATAACTCATGCATATTCATGCACGACCCTTGCATACTCCAATTCGCTCAGAATAAGAGCAGCTATGTGGCATGTAGCACGGTCCTGTTGGACACATAGTACCTTTTGTCCGAATAAAATTGGTGTCTATCGATCGATAGTGCTGTCTGTGTAAGGTGACGATAATGCGGTCTTCGTTTTCAAAAATTACAGACCGATAATGTTGCCGTGGCGAAGTGGGTAAGTGCGTCGACTTCTACGCTGAATGTATAGGTTCAATTCCTGGGACCAGCAAATTTTATAATTAGCTCGTCTCTCGGTTCACTGACAAAGCTAGATTTTTTTTTGTTTGCCATTCAATGCCAGGAAACAGGAAACCGTTGTACCAGTACACTTGCAGTGCACGCACAACACGAGTGGTTGCTGTAGGAGATTTGCACGAGTCCACATTGGAACGTAGCACCACCATTTTTACTATCCACATCAAATAATGACTGTTTGCATTCTTTTATATCCTACAATTGTGCCTGTCACATAGTTGAATGGACGTTTTGTTGCCGAAATAAGAATTCGCTTCCAAGTGCTACAGTACCCAAGCAGCAAACACTAGGCGTTTTCTATGATCGTGTTCCTTCAGTAAGTTGCGTTTTGCACGGTTCACCATTGTCTGCGAAAAGCTAAGTTCTTGTGCGCGGCAATAAATTGACTACCTCCGATTCTCCCGCGTACTAGAACGGACAATGATGAAGTTTTCGACAGAGTTCTCGTTTCGCTGCTGATTGTTTCGACGAATTTGGTAAGCAAACGTTAAACAGCCGACTAGGAGGCAAGGAGGAAGTTGTATCATTTGAACGTGTTGCTGGCATTTGATATCCACTTTCAAAGTGGCATATTCCATTTCATGTAAATTCTCTCATAAATGTCTTTTTCCTCTCGAACAACCAATGCCGTGTAAGCAACGACAACGCGACCTGAAAAGATTTGCATCGAAAGGTTGGAGATAACCCAAAAGACGTACTACTTCCTTTGTGAAAGATAGTATTAGTGGATAGTGTATTAGTGGAGTAGATGTGGAAGATGCGTTTCCTAAACCACACATTCACATTAAATGTGCTCGAAAGTCTCGTCCTCTACCTGTCAAAGCCGACATACCTTGTCTGGGCACATGCATATTTTCCTCGCGATCTCATCTGCGAATTCGTTGCCAGCCGAGCTTCACTTTGGTGTTTCTGGCAAGAGATTGTAGTGTGTAGTAGAAACATTTGATCGTTTTAGTGCCTCGACGATAGTGCCTTAAGTGCTGTCCAACTGTCTGAGAAGATTATAAATCTAGCGCCTTTAATACCTTTGAGGAGATTGTGTCTGGCACCAATCTAAATGGCGTGGATTTCGACTTGAAACACGGCAGGACTCGAAATTCTTGTGTTGGGTCGAAAGACTCCAACAGCTACTTTAGAATGCATCTTTGATCCGTCTTTGAACCATGCCCGACTTCTGGTGTCTAGCGTTTTATATTTCAGCCTCAAAAAGCTCACTGAAGCAATGTTGCCAGACCATAATATCCGTTATTGTACACAACATGTCTCTTTTAAGGATTGAGTTGAGTATACTAGATGACCTGGTTTGTTTACTTTTACTCCAGCTGCAGTTTGATGGCATACCTGGCAGCTGTTTTCCGAACTCATAGCACCTGGTATTCTAATTCTGTGGCCACTAAACGATGGCCGGGTATGTGATAATGGGTCTCGCCATCATTGTGTACAACAATGTATAATTTTGGGGGATATACTTAAAGTCCTGCCGTATAGGCGTTTACTGGCCCATAGAGCTCTGGTAGCAGCTTCTAAGGCTCACCTGATATGTAAATTCCAGTTATGTTGCTTGTCCAGGATCATTGCAAGACACCTTACCTCGCTGGAATAGACTAGTGTGGTGTTTTTTACTATTATCGGTTCCACATTGACTCATATCCTCCTTGCGAAATACACTAGAACGGTTTTACAGGGATTGATCGACAATACTTCTGCTTTACACCATTCCATGGCATAAACATGCATAAACCAAAATTAAATGTTTGATTTTAATCGAATCTCTTTAATCGAAACGATCAATTCTACCTATCTCATAGATTATGGGATGCACTTATCCATTATATGATCAAGCGGAAAACGATTTCAATTAATAATTCGACAGTTCAGATTCAATGATTTACTACTTTTTGTTTCTAAACTCCATAACTAGAAAATCCTAATTTCATCGTTCACAACATTATTGAATATCACACATCGAACCAATAATAAGTGTTAATTTCAAGAAGTTGTGGGGAATACTATTGATCACCAGCCTTTGGCTATCTTTCTCCTATGCTGCTAGTACATAGCCTGAACGTTACGGTTGCAAAATGAATTCATTAACATGCATCTCGTCAGTCCGGTCATCAATCGGTTGACGAGTTATTGACGGACAGGTAGTGCTGTGCGTTTTCCAGTTGCTGCATTGGAGTGAAAACCTTATCATAAATTCTTCGGGTCTACTATGGTTGCGTATGAAGTCCAGTCGTTAAGTGTAGAATCTACCATTCATCATGCCGAAGTTCAACGGCAAGCTGACTTTCTTCCGCAGGGCAATTATTCATAACTGGCAAAACAGATTGAGTGATAGGCTCAATGATGTGTGTTGTTGGCTTCGCAAGTGTTCATCATTGCCCGTGGCACACTTGTGGATGCTGAGTCTGACATCTTCGTTATGTTTGCGTAAATTTTCACTTGCCCTCAAGGTAGATTGGATAGTATTATCTGAAAAAATGAAATTAATGCCACAATCATATCTAATATTATACCCATTACAGCATAAGCGATATTTCATTTGGTGTTGTGTCTCAAGATCTACAATAAGAACATTTTTGTCAAACAATAATAAAACATCTCCCGGTGTGTGGACCATCGTAATTCTGTATTCTGACTGCCTAACTAATTGATGCATATCCTTTTGCTACTATCATGCCCACAAGCAGAGAGTAGCCAGACGTGATGCAATCTGTAGAATACGGTGATGGGAATACAAATCGTGGTACAAATCGTTCAATTTGTCATTGCAGCTGCATAAAAAGCATTTAAGCCGTGGAAACACCAAGTCGCAGAGACTTCTCGTTGGATCCTACGAACAGCATTCCGCGACACATACAAACCGAACATGCGCTGGTAATTGATTTATTTCAATTTTTCAAATCGTCGATATGTATTCCGCAAATCCCACAAGAGGGTGGCCTTGACTTTTCTGCGCGATTGAACTGCGACCTCTGTCGCACTCAATTCAACCGCTTTGATTATTTGGCTTTAATTTCTGACGTATATAACAATTTCTTTGAATTGAGGTGTTTAAATAATATACATTGGAAAACAAGGTAAAATTATAAGAAGGTACTTAACGTAAAAAAAGGCAATTGAGGTCATCACAACTCCTTCAAATGTGTGGTGAATTGAATACCTATGAATAGCTGCTAAATGAAGAGCTTATTAGCGTACAATAGCGTACTACATTCAGTATTCCCGTAAGTAGTAATCGATTGGCATTTGGAGGCACGATTTCGAAAATCAGTTCTCCGACCAGTTGTCTTTGAGGCAATACTAATCATCATCAGATACCATTCACAGCTCGGATTAAATCATTGATTTCACTAATAGGGGGCGAACATGCCAACTAATGTACGTTTGTCGCTCTTAATCCCTCCCATACGTAGCAGACATCAAACATCATCACTACTCTGCATTGTGACCAGTGCAGTTGTTTTCTTGGCTGCACCAAAAAAAAGTCGTACAGCTTATAAAAAAAAGAATAGCTCCATCCAGATTTGCAGAAAGAACCTGTAAAGAGCGTGAGCAAAGCACCAACCCACTCCGCCAACGAACCGGGTAACTCTCAATGTTTTTTTTTCGTTCACATTCGGTATAGGTGCGACATACATAATAACAAATCGCTTTTTAATTGTAAAGGGTGGTTAAATTTTAAGGGCCGATGTTGAATGTGAACCACACCTAAACGTCAAGTTTGTTTCTGCATTTCATTTGACATTTCTCAATTTCAGACTGACTAAATTTGAACTATGGTAAGATACACAATCGAGCAAAGCGTTAAAGTTATTCAGGCTTATTATGAAAATGGGCGTTCAAATCAAAATGAATATCGTGATTTTTTCGTTCAAATGATGAGGCAACTTTTTCACCTCAGTGGATTCGTCAATAAGCAGAATTGCCGCATTTGGGCGAATGATAATCCAAGAGCGATTGTCGAAAAACCAGTGCACCCACAAAGAGTGACTGTTTGGTGCGGTTTATGGGCTGGCGGCATCATCGGGCCGTATTTTTTCCAAAACGAGACCGGTCAGGCAGTTACTCTGAATGGTGTTCGCTATCGTGAAATGATAACGAACTTTTTATGGCCCGAATTGGAAGATACGAATGTGGACGATATGTGGTTTCAACAGGACGGTGCCACTTGCCACACAGCTAACGAAACATGGCTCTTTTGCGCGACAAATTCAATGGCCGTGTTATCTCACGTCACTTGGCCCAAGATCGTGTGATTTGACACCGTTGGATTTTTTTCTTTGGGGTTATTTGAAAGAAAAGGTGTACGTCGATAAGCCAGCAACAATTCAAGAGCTAAAGGATGATATAATTCGGCACATTAACGGCATAGAACCTCAATTATGCTTCAGCGTCATAGAAAATTTGGACCATCGGATGGAGGTGTGCCGCCGAGCTCCCGGCGGCCATTTGGCCGATATTTTATTCCACACATAATTGAACCATACCAAAATTATCATAAGAAAAAGAAATGACAATAATTTCCTAAACAATTTGTGTTTTATTCAAAATCAACATCGGCCCTTAAAATTTAACCACCCTTTAGATAAGCGGACTCTTAGATTATGAAAAATAATTTTCTCTTTTTTGTTTTCTGTTATAAAACATGTATACACAGAAAAAAGAATCTTGTATAATGTAAATAAAAACCAATTAAGCATAAATTTACGATGAAAGTTAGATAAACGGCTTGCTAGTCACAGACTTTGCGGGAAGAGTACGATAACTTTGGCGCGAAAAATTGATAAAGGTTTTTTTTTCATTTTTTATCCAAATTTTGAGTTGCATGCGAATTTTTTAATTAATTTAATTTATGATTAAAGAACAAGTTTTAAGCTTTCAAAACCGGTATAGTAATTTGTTGTAAGTGCTGCCGTTAATATTTTTTTTCGTTTTAAGTATTTTTTTTCTCTAAGATTGCCCCTAACTCCTAAACGGGGCGACATAGTAAAAAATGCGTCTTTTGACCCTTCTACAAAAAACTGTTGTTAATTTTTGGCGTCAAGGTTATCGTACTCTCCCCGACTTTCAATAACACGTAGTAACAATTAATACGAGGTTCTCTCGAAAAAGAATCCACACACCACCCAGGCGATCTGCGGACGATGCTACCGCCAATCAAATGGCTTACCATCAAAACTTTTTAAGGCGGGTCATCTGCAGTAATTGGGAAGACGAGAGAATGCCTGGCGACTGGAATATCAGCTCAGGGCATATCGAGCGTCTATAGACGTATATCTATGCTCACCATCATATTAGATCTATTAGATCCTGTCCAGCGTACTGCGTGAACGTTTCAAGCCGTATTGCACGGTACTAATCGGACCAAAGTATTCACACTCAGGGAAACCCTGAAGAAGTGCTCCAAATCGATATACACCTTCTCATTGAAGCCGAAATCGGGATCCCGGGAAAAAAAATTATCTGGTTGTCTCGCATCACGCTACGAGTCGTTCGAACATCGGAACCGTGCTAAACTTTTACCGGATTTCGGCAAGAAACCGCGCGGTCCATTCACACTCCGTATGTCTCCACAGGAGTCACTGCGTGACTTCTTAAAACTGGTACTGGGGAAGATGGTGCGGTGCGCTGCTGCAGGCACTATCATCTAGAAGTCAACCCAGCTGTTGGGTTACGCAGTTGGATGACATTTACATTGTCACGCATTCCCAACGTGCCATGTCTTCTTAGTGGAGATCCGACGTACCATGGCCCTTGGTAACCGATGCTACTTTGGTTTGTTTAAGAAATTAGGGTCAAACTCCGGACTCGAAGGACCAACATCACGTTTTGTCCGGATGCAAAAAACACGTCGACTGCGCAGAAGAGTAGATGTCTAAGAGCAGAAAAGTAGTAGTATTTCCAGAGTGGCTGTCGGTACAGCTTTTCTAGGAAGTGTTTCCTTTTCTCGCCCGGGTCTGGGGCTTCACAGTAGAGATCTATTTCGCTGTCGATTCTGCAGCTCCTGCAAATGTGCAATATGCTCAGACGCATTGAATGTGTACGTATGGGACAGAGCTTACTAGCATGCACAGTTCCTTAAGAATGAAACTGGTCAATGATCATGATCCCTATATGACTCAGCGTCGACCATGGACGACGTTAATTGCTGTTGCTTGAATACCCGGACCATACTATATAATTCTGCCCCTATCTGCATAAGACATTGCTCTTTTCTGTCGCTTCATTAGAGGCCAGTATGCTCTAGTATTCAGCATAGTGTCACAGTACTCACCAAGGACATCTCACTAATGCTATGCCAGCATAACCTGTCCAGTTTCCATTCAGAGTCTCTGATGCTATGGCGTTTATTACCGCCCGACTATCAGACTGGAAAATGGTGACCGATTTGTCGGCTATGCTGTGCTGTCCCAACGCAAATACTGCCCCGTGTATCGCAGCCACTTCTGTTTCAACTCTACAGTCCTATCGATTTGGAAGGATTTGGAAGGAAGCACCCAAATCAAAAATGAAGCGTATATGCCCAGATTCTAACTCGGTTCCTATTAGGAAGAGTGTGGATTGACTATGCGTTCTTATAGTACGAAACCCATGCTGCGAGTGCGACCATACGCAATATTGATCAGTGTTTCAGAATCTGTGATGTGATGGTTCTACAAATAAAGCGGTCGTTTTGAACTACTAAAATGATGCCATGATATTGAATGATAATTAAAATGTCAACCTTCAACCTTGTCTACCAATGTCGACGGCAATATATTTCACGCTTAACCTGGGTGCAATGTACTTCAATGCAAATTAGAAACCAATGCAGCAAGAATTCTCGAAACATGTGCATACAATTGAATGCAAGCCGTGAAAGCCTACAGACTGAATACAGCGCATACACGGTGATACAATGATATCTGGTAAAATGATTTTATTTTCACCTCCACCCGACGCCCGATATTTTAAATAGAGTCCTGTCTGTTTATAGTGGCGTTATCACAACGATTGCGTGAAACAAAAATGTTCACTTCTGTACCACATTTTACCATAAACGAGTAGAATTCAATGTGTTTATGTGCTGAGTCACACATGCAGATGACCTATAGGCAAAGGGAAACGATTCACTAGGTATGACAAGTGGGAACAATGAGAGAGAAAGACGAAATGATTAACGAGTGTTCGAAAGCCCAACAGTATGAATGCCGATAATCTGTATCCATTCACCCGATGACACAATTTTGTGCCATCCAGTGGAATTGAAAGCACACAAGGACATTTCGGAATTGATAAATCCGACGAGACCGGAGGATGCCAACGAATGTTTACCTTTAAATGCGGTTGGGTTGAAAGCAATACCTGCAGGATGACAAATGTCGCATACCATGCATCAACATGAAGTCAATCAGATTACATACAACTCATGCCCTGGAGCATTGTCTTTGAATTGAATTTATTCTCATAGCTGTGGTGAAGGGGACTTAGGACAAATGCCTCGCAGAGATGAAATTAGTTATGTATAACCTATCAGAATTGGAGAAGATTCCAGAATAATTAGAGCGAATAACGCTTGCAGCAGATAACGTGTATTGGGATGAGTCCAGTGTTGAATAATTAATTAAGCTAATCTACTGGATCCAAACCTGTCCATGACAGGCTTTGCTATGGCAAAACCTTACATGTGCCAAATTCGCTTTTTTTTGTATCGATTTTCTCATGGAAAATCAACATGGTTGATCGCATGCTGCAGCTCATCTGTAAGATCTGGTTGGAGACTTCAGAGCAACCCAAGAGGTACACGTCGACAATTCTCGATCCCAGGTCGTCAAACAACAACGAACCAACTGCCTAGCCAGGACTACTTATTTCCTGGAATGTCACTGTAGCCTGGAACCCAGACAAGGGCGATTGTTAGATATCCTCCTAACGACGTTGGCATTCCTGTACTAATTTTAAATATGAAATAGCAGAGGCAATAGCTGTGGTGGCTGCTTGGCTGTATGGGTGCAATTTGACTAAACCACACGTTTCTCGTATTCCCGGCAGTCACACACCTTCACTGACAGCGCCGTCTACATCCCCAAAAACCCAGTATTGCCCACTGTGCCACTCCGTTCATTCGAGATTAGAGTGTCATAGTCTGTTGATTGATTAAGTCATGGGACCGTATAGTCGGTTGAAACAGAGGCGAAATGTCTTGGTGATGGTACTATGACAATAGGGGTTTGCTGACCAGTACCCAGAACCTCTGAGCCTGATGGCACTACGTACGTTAGTACGATGCAGATTGCTGTCAGAGCTTCTGACCTCGTTGAGTTCTGCTTTTTTTCCTAAGGGCCGTCCACCATATTAGTGTACCATATGTTAGAATCAGGCGAACCACCGCCGTATACATCCAACATCAATAGAGACTTCAATAACTCTGTCCAGCTGTTACCATACGCAGGTGACATTGACCGGTAGAACGCAGTGAGTCGTGAATGAGGTGTCGGGCAGTGAATGAGAAAAAAGCGACTGTCAGCATGAAAGAACATACAACATCGATGTGTGTAACTTCGAGGTAGTCAAAGACTTCATCTACCTCGATTCCGTGGTAAGAGTATTCACTGACTTCATACAAGTCACTATCCTGCAATCGGTATATCAATCGAAGAGCATAAGCCTGAAGTGCGATTAATGAAGGTGGAACCTTATCTGAATTGAAAGACATTAAAAACAATATTTTCTGCTTTTCACAGTTCTGAATTCTGAAATTTTGTAATTACTGGAGGATAAGCCGAAGTAAAACGGCACTTTAACTTGTATGTCATAGAGACAGTGAATCCGCACCTTAGCAACCGAAATGAAAATTAACAAGAATTCTCAACGTACTGCTCTACACAATGTACTAACTACAACCGAGTGTCGAATGGACGACGGTGCACTGATTGTTGTTGAACACCTAACCGTACAGATATGTATTCAGCAATTTTGTCTCCTCTTTATGTCTTTGATATGTGGATTTTCTTTGCTTCTATGTGCTGATATGGAGAGAACGCCCAAATGTATTGTTAGGTTGTGCGGTGAACACTTGCGCACCTTCGAATAAACGTACACTAGGCACCGCCTCACTCTGCTCTGCCCGCTCTGAAATTCTATCCTGAACTCCGATTCCGCTCTTTATCAATTGGCCTACCAAACACATAGCTGTGAACATTCCTGTGTTTTCTCCTTAACCTAACGTTTGGCGAAAAATTCAATAAAGTGACGGATTTAATTAAATCAGTAGAAACTAATTTTCAGCAAGCTACAAATTCAAAAACTCCTGGAACTTTCCGCTAAATTACCAAGATAAGACTTAAAATATAAGTAAAAAGATGAAACCACATTCAGATGCAACTTTCGCGTCAGTCAACAACGAAAAGTTTTGCAAGATACTTCAAAATGCACTTCATTTCCCCACCCCCACGGACGCTAAAACTGTCTATAGCAACACTCCCTGTTCGCATAAGCCCCGCGACGGCGTGGAAGCCACATCACAGTTGCCTTCCACCATGTATCTGGAGGAATGAATGTAAATTTAAACTCTAACACGATACTTTCGAAACCATTTCACTCATAAATAATCTTAATTTGTGAGCCTCTTGGGAGATAACGCGAGCTTATAGCAATATCCCATTAAACTGCTTACCGCATCTCGCAGGCGTTTCATTGGGGAGGCTCTGCGACCTCTGCGTAATGACACAACTTTTTTTTCCAAAGCACCCCTTCAATAGGGGTTCACCCCTTTGCCGAGAGCTTGGTTTTATGAACGAACAGTATGTACCCCGAAAATATCAAAAAGTCTCCCTCTCATATTTACTGATCGCTTTTTAATTTGTGCAATTTCAATGCTTGCAGAGGGATCCCCCCAACCCAGTCCACCGAGCAGTAAGTAAAAAGTAATGTCGGGGCGTTAAAATAGAATGCACATGAAAGCATGAAAGCAAACCCTCCTTAGGGGAATTAACGGTGAAAACAAATTTCAAACTCCCATCAAAAAGTTTTTTTTTTAACAAAATCGTTGGATTTTTACGATCCCGCCTCAAAGTGTTATGCGATGGTCTTAAGCGCCGCCCAAAGTACGAAGAAGTATTACTTTCTAATTCACCCCGTCCTAGCCTCGCGCTCAATCTGGATGCCTAATAAGAT
Organism: Eristalis pertinax; assembly: GCA_907269125.1. Lineage (NCBI taxonomy): Eukaryota > Metazoa > Arthropoda > Insecta > Diptera > Syrphidae > Eristalis > Eristalis pertinax. The sequence continues at coordinate 35,862,820 of OU026147.1, read as the reverse complement.
TGTGTTTGTCTTTGCAAGAAAAAAAAGAAAGCAATTTCTGTGGAGCAGATGTCCTTGGAAATTAAATGGAGTGCTTACTCCCCCTCAGCGGGGATTAATTCAAAATTCAAAGCTGTTCCGCTTGCTCTCATAGGTACGAATATGTGCGGATGCATCCGTCATAACCAATTTATGATCCATTTGGGAACAACAAAATTCCGCCCAACTAGGGGATTTGATACGTGTACTCGTACTACATTCCCATGAAAATATCGTATGCATGAATTCAAAACAAAAATTTAAGGGACCACAGAAATGGGGTCCGGGCTGTGTTCATTCGGGAGTAACAAGCTAGCTTGCACGAACATGCCTGACATTTTAATTAAACTGCTGGTTAAAGTGGGTGCGAATAAGTGTCTGCGTTGCAGGTGGCGATGGTGGTTTAAATGACAAATTACCAGGCAAGCTGTATGACATACTCACTTGAGGCGGTCGAGGGATAGAATACACTGCCTAGCCCAGGTGGGATTGTATTGCGAACATTAAGACGCACAGTTGACAAAGAAACACAACGTTGTCGACTCGTTTCTGGGATTTATAACCACAAATTATTTTCTTAACGCAGACTCAACTCGTCATCCGCAATCACGTGAACACTTTATGTCTTTTGCACAACGAGTGGTAATCGCAAAAATCACTGCATTACTGTGCAGTTGAGAGGGTATTAAGGAAAAGTTTACTTACTTAACTTTGAATTTTTGAAATGGAGGTTGTATAAAAAACGAAATAATATCTCCAGTTGCAGAGTAATTGATTCAAGTCAAGGATTTGCCGTGTGCACTGAAGTTAAGTTAGTACGTTTCTTAAAATTTTTTAACGCACAAGAATAGGAATATTCTACCACGCGATTTTTTTTTCCAACCCATATGACGGGATAGCGACCAATTGCGGCCTGAGTGGAAAAGGGGGATGATCTTTAACCTTACGAAAAAGGGAAACTTAAGTTCTTAACAATCTAACCAAAATAATAGTCAAAACAGTTCTGAAACGAATCCAAAGAGCATTTTGACTTTCACTCCTGAGGTCGAACTGGCGGGTTTTCGCGCTGGATCCTCTTGCATCGGCCTTAGTTATCATAATCGAGTAATGCATTCAGTACAGGTCTCAGCTACCCCCTGTGTTTTCGATAGCTTGAATCTAGATGCAATCTGGTTGTCCTTGCACAGGCGAGGTATTTCCGACTCATAACTATTATAAACGTAATATATGTAATATATGCAGCCAATATGTAATTCGTGCAGCGTAGACGGAACAAAATTTTGTAATTGGATGGACCTTTACATCTTACGTTAAACATCTTGTCTAAACTGACGATGACGATGTTGACTTGAGGGCTCACAATCTAAAAACTGAGACAAAGTGGGCTTCAAAATAAATGCAACACAAAAGCCTATGAACCGCACTCAACTGAAAATTGCTTTCAATATTTAGGAAGTGTGGTCTCGGCTAACAGCGGTAGCCTCGAACCTTGATGTGTGCAGCAGAATCGGCAACACTCACGCTGAGTTCGGAATGCTATTCCGCCTAAGATCCAAGGTGCTACTGTTCCGATCCAACGTTGGATCGAAGGTCCAGCTTTATGAGTGCCTGACAAAGGACAGTCGAAGAGTATCCGAATTCTTTAGAATTGAGCTGGAGAGAGCTCAAACGTTGCAGATCTCCAAACTAGGTGGCGCGCAGGCGTGGTTGACGTCCTATGCCCCCGATTGTTTAATTGACATAAGTAAGTAACATATAAGATCAATTTGCGCATTTGATGTGGCTAATCCTGATGTTGTTCATCTCTGAAAATCATGTGCTACCTAGATACTCTATTCGACTGTCTGACAGGACACTACCTGATCACTCCTAAAACTTCCTCAGAAGTCATGGGAGGGCTATTTTAATTTGTTGATATCATTTGCAGAAATCTCTTGAAGTGAGTTAAGGAAGGGTCTCTAAGCGCTCCCTGCCTGGCTCTGGCAAGAGGGTTCATATGAAATGTGTTAAGGTCTCCTACTTAGCAACTCAGTTTCAACTGTGGCAGTGTATGTTGTGTGGGATGCCTAGTTTTGCGGCATGATCTTCCACCGGGCAGTGTCCCGTACAGACACAATTCTAGTGATATCATGTCGATTTCGACGAAGGAGATTTTTTGTTTTGTATCGGGTGTTTCTTGGCATCACAATATCCTCAAATGTCATAGTGTCGTCCACATGACGTGAGACTGGTGTACAGAATCAGTAACTTCGTTAACAAACAGTGTTGCGGATAGTATTAAAATAGCCAGATGGTCAGCCAAGATGGTCAAACTTCTAGTCAGGTTCCTCGAGAAAAGAATTAAAGTTTTTTTGAAGTTTGTCCTCCCACTTATAGCTTCCAAATGTAAATTAATATTAATTTCATTTTTTAATGAACTTCTGTTTCAAATGGTAATCGAGATGGATGGGAGCATGTCAAACCAATCTACAGCTGTTTTGTAGATTTGGAAAAGGCGTCCGAGTGCCCGAGGTAAGCTCTGCAGTGCTTTGCAGGTGTAAGAGATTGATGGTCCTCTTTTGAGGGCCTTTCAGACTCTATATACACAAACTGTTCTTGCAGAGTGCGGGTTAACGTTGAGACAGCAACACATTTCAACGTCGGTAGTTTAGTTATCCTCACATCAAGTCCGCCCAGACGGAACCGCAGATTCGATTTCGAATCGGAGTTTATATGTAGTGATTATTCTCGTCCGCGCAACTGCAATGCAACTGGCTTTTTATTTCACATCCACGAGATCGCTTAGGTAGCTTTTTCTTTCACCCCAAAGATGTTTTACGGGATTTAAGTCCCACGATTATGATTATTAAATTAACATTTTTCCTTTGTCTTCCCGAACTTCACGACTGTGATTCCTACGCTGATGTAAGCGGTATATAATCTCTTCATTGCTGTTAATAAAGCGAATTGGGATACCGCTGTGGAAATAAATTCACTCCCTGAGTTTAATAGGCATCTTTTTTACAACGTTTTATTTATTTCCTTTTATTGCTTTCTTCCCAAAAATGGTGTTTCTCGAATGTACAAATTTTTATTTCACAAGCTTATTAAAGTCTGTTCCAATTGAAAATTAATGTTATGTGGTTGTTATGGATCCATTCACTGTCCTTTTGCAAGTCATAGAATCCACAGTTCCCACGTTTGTTGAAATGAGATGATTTGATTTAAAAAAAACAATCCTTCATGAGCGTAAACCCATTTGTTGGCCTACATAAACCCTTTTGAATCCACAATTCTAGGTCGCCGCAGAGTTGAGTTATTCAAGATTCAATGCAGATTCAAATCGTTAACGCCTAACTTCATCCATAGCGATTCTATTACAAATCTCTTCTTGCCAAAAATACATATTTGCTAGTTCAATGGTTCACGGTATGGATGTCATTTATTTTCCTTGAAAACTCTGTGCGTAGCTGAAATATTATACTCGTATTCCAGCGACTGGAAAACATCCCCAAACAATAACAGAGCTGATGTTGACAGCGTAGATTCGTGCCAGTTTTTGTTCGCCTCCACTCAAGGGAAGTGGAGCACAGAAAGTTTTGGCTGCTAGAATATTTGAATATAGACAATTTATTTTTAAAAATAATTTAAGTTTTCAAGCGAACTTCCATTCGGCTCCTTGTATTTTGGTGGACATTGTTGTATCGCCTTCTTTTTTGGCATGATTCAGATTCGATTCGACTGTGCATTCGTTGGGTCATCTGAAATTTCTTGACCTTTTAATGATTAAATTCAATTCGCTCTGAGTGACATAAAGGGTACATGTGGGTATAATCAAATTCACTGCTGGAGGAAGGATTCAGCAATATAATGAAATAATAGGCTTAAATCCGAAACTGGTTACTTAACATTAGGTCTGAACATCGATACCACTAAATTCTGAACTAACTGTTTGGACAGACAAACACAACAAAATGCCAGTAAGTGTCTTCTGCTGACGTCTTTTAAGATTTTCTAATGCCTATCGGACAATTTCGGAAGATGTCTTAAAAGCTCTTCAATAAGATTACAACATTTTTCGAAGAGGGTTATCAAGAGAAATGTCCTGAATCGCAACAATTGCTGAACAAGTTGATATCATATTTAGCATAAATGAGCCATTTGCCACATCTACCAACTAACTTTCATCTGCCTACATAATCACTACAACAAGGGCAAATCCGTCAAAGCCAGTCATGCATTCTCTCACAGGAACCAGTGAAAAATCCCTCGAATATGAGGAAAATGCAATTGTGACATTTCTTGACATCGAAGGTGCATTCAACAACATTGAATCAAAGACAATCTCACTTGCACTTAACGACCTCGAGATCGAAAGGGCCTGGTGGCTTTCACCCATCATAACTATTATCTAGGATACGCTGCAATCTACAGAGGACAGGAACCGCATAAGGAGATGTACTCTCACCCCTTATGTGGAACGTAGCAGTAAATTAACTCTTATTAATAATGGAAAATGCTGTAAATTCATCTCAGCTCATCAGATACACACAATTAGAAACCATATAATAATAGAAGAGTGATAGAAGGCACCAACTGCTTGAAAACAGAGAAAATATGGCCAGCATTAAGTCTTAAACGATCACTCTATTTTTCTATTTGCTTAGACTGAGAAGACTTACAGTCAGGACGATCATCGGCGTCATAACCGGACACTACGCATTTGGCATACACGCCCGCAGGATGGGTGCCCCATACAATGGTTTCTGCAGAAGCAGGATGAAGGGAAAGTAGAAACCTCAAATCACTTCCTCTGCTCGTGCAGTGCTCTAGTACATCCTATTTTGATAATCTCAGTGAACTAAGCGTGATTTTATTCACTAAAAGTTTAACAGATCTGTACGATTTATCTCTTCAACTTTCAAATTACAACTCAAGAGCTTATCAACTTCCGATTCTTTCAACTTACGGAAATAACAGCAGTTAAGAGAGAAATTTAGGATCACGCTCTCTCTTTTATTTCATTATCGCAGTTGTCCGTTCGTTTTTAAATTCAAACGTCAAAATAAATTTCATATATAAGTCTCTGTTGAATCAAACAACCTCAACTAATTTCTGGACACTAGCCGCTGTCCAGGCACGCCTTGCGGTTTCGCAGACCCTATCCGCAACTTGTTTCTGGACAGTAGCCAATGTTCGGACACGGATTTGCAAAGATGACTAATTGGATTCAGAAGAAAACCTTGTGGGTGATGCAGATGAAAAAAAGATGATATGTCGATCAGTCTGATAACTTCGTATCATAGGGTATTTCCGATTCCGTTGACTAAATTAGCTTAGGAAAAAACTGGCAAGTCGAAGATAATTTGAAAAAAATTGCATGCTGACCTTGTGGAGCGGCAATTGTCTCGAAGACTTGAAATTTCTTACTATCGACGTCAGCAAGAAAATTAAAAGTATTTTGGCTGAAGTATATTATCAGGAAAACACTGAAACACTGCTCTCGGTCAAGAACAGAAGAATTTTGAGGGTTTTGTCCATACTCGAAAATGCAAATGTGAAAGACAGGTTGTAGACAAGAAAGGGGAGGTGCCCAAACATTGATGACTCAAAAACGAGCCTAGCTATAGGGATTTCTTATGGTTACTTAAATAGTTCCCTGACACCAAGAGACATGTATAGCGTCTATAATAAAATATAAAATCCCTGACTGAAAAAATTCAGTGGGCCTACGCATATTTTCTCATTGAAATTGAAAAGTGTCCTTACATCTCAATTACCAAGTCATAGGTACACGTGTGTAGATGAATCACACTCTTCAAAGTAGTCCATTGAATCGTGTCAGCATATGTCATTCTGCATCAGACTTGCATTAAATTCCCATCGAAATCAACAAAACGTCATTACAAGGACTCTCTCAGACCATTACATCGCACATTTTGCCGGTTAACCAGTTTAGACAACCCAACCAAACATCAATAAAAATCTGTCAGTTAGTGCGAAACGCTGCGATATGTGCACATGTATTTAACGTGACACTTAATTATATTATCTTCATCGACAAAGGGATTCATCGTTGCATGGCAAATGACATTCCAGTTCTGCTGCTGCATTAGAAGTCGCTGGAGCCTATCAAATAACCCTGTAGCAGTCTGTACACCCACACCAGGAATGCTGGAATCAAATTTGACATTGCAGCTGGAGGCATCGTGACAATGTTCGGCAAAAATTCCAGCAATCAAATCGACATTCACCAGGCCACGGTTGACGCTCTCTTTTCCCCATCCAAACACGTTCGCATCGTGTCCCACTGCCATAAGATCGAGTGTGGGTACACACTTCCAATTCACGTGCCACCATGCGCTCACAGGAGTGGAAACGAACTTGACTCGCCTCCAAACCCATTCGCCATTTATAAAACATTCAGACGTTGAATGTTGGAATTTGTAATTCTGTCTCTGGTTGCACAATTACACCGTAAGTAGAATAACAGCAGGACCAGTTTCGATGGTTGCGCTGCTGGTGGTGTGTAGCGGTATGGAGGTATCATCAGATAGCGAACTACAAAAACATTCAACTTCTCATGGTAATATTCTTGAGATGGAAAATCACGAAGAGCATCTGTACATGAGTTTTGTTAAATATGACGGTTAGATTGTTCACCGTTGCACATGGTGCTTCGTAGTGGATTTGAAATTGAGCGAATGGGGGGGGGGGAGACCAAATTATGAATACATTCATGTATACAGAGGATGAACTCCTGTCCGTGCCTACGCCGCGCTGTGTGCTCCGGTTAAGAGAACCATGTCGCCGATGGAAATTGATGATGTCTGGGCAGAATATTGTGTACAGTGTACACATGCTGCCAGGTCGGAGGTCGTAATTGAGATTTCACGAGAATAAGGCACATTTGCAATCGGATCGGTTCCAATTAATGCTGCCAAAAATTAAATCATTCCTGGAAGTCATTCTGGGCGGATATGGAAATGGGCTCCGATACGATTGCCAAGTGTATAGGCGGAGTCAACATCATAGGCACCATCTATGCATACATATGTATTTATGACATGTACATATGTAACGAGAACTATTCAGCCAGTAATAATCATGGTCTGTAAGGCGCCTGGACACTCCTGCATCTATGTACGTTTCGCGTTTGACTGAGATAGCATTTTGGCTTCAGAATCATGCTAGCAGTATATCCTATGTACGTGCCCTAGAGAGTGATTAAGATCTACAAAAATGTGAATGAATTCCCAGTTGCAAAGTAGGTACACATAACGACAAAGGTGTTCAAAGGTATAACAATGTGAGGACACCTGAATGGATATAACAGCTAGAATGAAGCCTACCCTGCCATACTATACAGAAAGTACGATTGCTAGGTTGGTACAAGTAACTTTGGTTAGGTACGAGGGCTGCCAGTGAAATCGCCAGCACACTTAGACCATGTTGTTCCATGCACTGTCGACAATCGACAACTCCAGTGATAGTGCCGTTAATTTTATCCTAACGGCAAATAGTGACTGGACCAGATTTGAAAATCGGATAAAGCGTATTAACGTAGCTTACACTGGGAAACGGGCGGTTTAGTTCAATGGCATTTATTTACCACTTAAGCGATCGCGCGAGCGATGACCGTGACACTGTACCCGAACAGTCTGTTCAGCGGGCTTATACATATACCTTCGTGACTTTGATTTTGCATTTTGGCCATCATATCCTAGCATTTGCCGTCGAAAGTCTTCTTCTTCACTGAGGTCCTTGTATATCTCTTTCTCCGGGATTGGACGATGTTGGTTAAGGCATCGCTTCGTCGCCTTTTCATCTTATCGGCATCTACTCCTCTAACTCCATCAGCAGCTTGTCGCCCGAAACACTCCTCGTCACCCATATCTGTGGGGATCCAGCGATCGGATGAGATCGAATTTAACCTATATCTCCTGTGGCGATGTACCAGAATGTGCTCTTTTAATTTTACTGATAGTGAAACCGGAATGATTGTGGTCACCTGACTGTATATGAATTGAATGCTATATTTGACATCTATTGGACCTATATACAGTACCGTATCTTGCTCCTTATTTCCAGATAGCTGCGGGTAGTATTCGCGTTTTTTTGTTGTGAATTTCTTTTTGTCGATTGCTCCGAACTTGAAACGACAGCAATAATTTCTGTCAATGCACAGGTCACGTTAACATACAGTCTACTTGTGGCATCCTCTGTATAACCTCTAAGGTAAACTTCTGTATGCGGCCCCTCTGTCCAGAGTTTTATATGAGGAACCGCCGTTCAAGTTCGGGAATTTCACGCAATCGGAGTCAAACACTCCTCTAGTATTTTTTAACATGCCGATCGAGGCTCCCTGAAGCTCTCAGAAAGTCAAATCTTGCCTGGCGAAACAATCGACGAAAGATGGAAACGATGCCAAAAAGCTTCTTCTCTTATGTGCTGGGTTTTAAAACAACCCTTGGCTTGACATCGAGTGCAGGCAGGCACATTCAGCGAAGAAGCAGCATATCAGATGACGCTGAATACTGATGGCGCACATAAGTGGCATGTGCAATTGAAGGCAGCTGGCTAAAGATCATGTCAGCCGGAGAGGCTTGTTGGGTCAGGCCCAGGTTCACCCCGGACTGTAGCGTGAGTCGAAGAAGAAGGAGAACAGTAGCTAGGCATAACAACTATAACTAATTTATCATTACATTTTAATTCATTTTGATTTCAGTAATTCACTAAACACTAGACAAAAACATTGTTGCTACTTTTAACGTACTGGCCCCCTCGGCGGGTACTCCGAGCTAAACTTAATCTTAAACTATGTCTTTCGACTTTCTTTTTGGTATCCGCCGAAGCCTTAAGAATGGATGGGAAAAGACAGGTGCATTACATCAAGACAATTCGATGCACTAGTCAAAAAACTACCACTCCTGGCCATTCCGAAGGATGACGCGATTAGGAAATTCAATTTCCAAAGGGATCTTCCCATTAAGCTCACACCAAAAAAGACTGGAGCAATGAATCCATAGTCCACAGATTGAGCAGCAATACGGTAAAATGGTATATGAATGGATCAAGCACTGATGAAGGAACAGGGGCAGGAGTATTTGGACCCTGGACAAAGTACTACGAACCCATGGTCAATGCATCAGTATCTTTCAAGCTGAAGTCTATGCCATAGACAGATGCGCTCAGATCAATCCTGACAAGAACTATACCAACTGTGACATAGCAATAATTTTTGACAGTCGTGGCGCTATCCTGACACTAGACTATATCATCAAACCCTGTGTGGGAATGTCTACAGAAGCTTAAGAAGCTGAGTAGGAGTAATAGAGTACATACCTGACCATACAGGTAAAGAGGGCAATGAAATGGCCGACGCCCTGGCTAGGAAAAGAGCATCGGAACATTTTATAGGCCTCAGGGAAGAGTTCAGGGAACTAGAAAGAAGGAACCGGGCAGATGCATGGAACAACGCTCATGGTATGAAGCAGGCCGAGAAACTCTTGGGTCAACATAACCGCAAGAGGTTTGAAGCATGTATCAGATTGAGCAAAAACAACCTCCGTATCTTACTTAGGGAGCACCTAAGAAAACTAGGAGTATCAGAAGAAGGTCTTTGGTGGTGGCCCGTGGCATTGTGGGTAAGTGAGTCGACTCCTACGCACTTGGACCTACTTGTCTAGGTTCGGTTCCTGGTACGACAAGAAATACTTTTCACGGCCCCACCTCTTTCGAGTCACTTACAATGCTCAAAGAGTATACCTGTCTAGCAAATGCTTCCCAAACTTGGCCGTTCGGAGTCGGCATAAAACTGTAGGTCCCTTCCACTCGTGATAGAACAATAGCACTCACAACACGAGTGGTTGCTGAGAAGCTAGGCCATGGCCATTTACGGGTTGTAGCCCCAACCATATTATATTATTATTATTATACTGGATTTTGTTCGGCGCTATCCTGCAAAAGACACTCTCATTCATTGCGAATCTTCAACTATAAAGAAGTTATCATCGAGTACCGCGTTATCCGAACCAATAGATCAATAATTCGTTGTCCGTCGTTCTGGGGAGCTTAAGAAACGGAAGATCGCTATGCTTACTGTGAAAGATTATATTTATTTGCGGAAACATGCTCGGGTTGTTGGATCTTACAGCCCGAATCTTATTGTTCCAATTCCAATGCAAATTAACAGAAATTCTGTAATTCAGGACAATTAATGTTGGTATGTCTTTGATGAGCGATTTCAGTGTCCTAATTTCCTCATCTCGTCTGTCCGTAAACCGTCTATACCGTCAAGAATGCCGTCGCACCTTCTTATACTTTTCCAGACGCAATCGTAGTCAGCTATTGTTTTCAGCTCATTTAGCTTATCTACTTTGCTGTTGTATGACAGCTAGTGTTGTATGTTACAGCTTATCTACTTTGCTGTTGTATGACAGCTAGATTTTTACCTTGGCTGTGGTGAAGGGCTTGACCCCGACGAACTCGAGACCATCACACACTTGCTCTTTGAGCAGTTGGAAAATCTCATCCGCTTCGAGCGGTGCAGCGATCTTTAATAGCTTTGACTGGAGTTTTTCTCTTTTTCGTGTGAACGAGAAGAACTTCGTCATCGAACGTTTTAGACACCTCTTAAGAACTCCATGATGCTCTACTTTCTTGCAGCTTATTGAATGACGGCCGTTGCTGTTTGCTTTTATTGTTCGGGCAACTGTTGGCGTTGTTGCCCGAGTTGTAGGACACTTTGCTCGTCCACGTTTCTTCTCCTTGCGAGATTACTTTCTCGAAGCTTTCTGATCTGAAGGTGCAGTTTTTGCGTCTACTCCTTCAGATCAGAGACCTTCGCTTCTTGGTCGCGAATTATTGCATCAGATTCTTCTTCAGTGGAGGCACCGATTCAAAGCTGATACTGCTTACAATCAATCACCTCTCCCTCCCGGCTGACACATATGAATATGCGTCGGCGTCTGCATCGGCATCGTTGGACGGCTCGTTCGATGACGGGGACGCTGCACTCCCTTCCTCTTGGGGATTTTCGGTTGACGCGTAAATGCTCCGTAGTTTTGAACTGGTGAAGGTCTGTTGGTGGCGTGATTTTTCTGCCACTTGCTAGTTCTCGCCGTCCGCTTCTAGGCGACCAGACTGCCCGTTATCCTCCAAACTTTGCACTCACTCACTTTGCCGGTGCAATTATTGAGTTGGCGGAAAAAAATGGTACTACTTCCCCACTGGGTCTCGAACTCAGCCGCCTCTGGTTGACGGCTGTAAGCTCTACGTACTCGGCTACGCTCTTAATGCGGATCCCAGTAACTGTAGCATTATTTCACATAGTTATTATGGATTGCCTTTACGAAGTCGAAACACACGTGAACAGTTCAACGGTTTGTGAACGACTGATAAATAATTCATACTTTATCATCAATGGCAATTCGTTTTTGTTCCAATAAACTACTTTAACATACTCACGTACGTACAACTTTTCTACTAACAACTTTGATTTCATGCTATTGGACATGTTTCGTAGAAACGCAGCAAATAAGTTGCAACATAATATATATTTGATTAAAATAATTTAATATTCATATTTAATTATTGAGCAATTAAATTCGTGACTCTCCCATTATTGCCGCTATAACGGACATTACTCTGTCAATTAAATCAATTTTTACATTTTTATATCCATCATTATATTCATCTTTTACCAATCAAGCTCGCAATTTTTCTCCGTTTCAACTCATTATCCGAACGAGGCTTCATTACGTCGACATTTACAAACCATTAAATCGTTACAATTAAAACGAGTATCCTAACTGCTTCGGGACAGTAAATTTATCAAGTTTTCCATGTTTCAAATACATAGACCATCAGGAAGTGATAAAGTTTTATCTTCAAACGCAGAATATGTGCGCATATAATTTTACTGCGCGTTTTGTTGACTGATTCTCATGTTCTGCGGTTTCATTAAACAAGGCACTTTGCAGACTATCACCGGGCCTTAGGAATTCCGCTAACAAGGCACTTAATGGCTTTCAAATTATTTAAATCGGTAGTATACATTTTTATGCGCTCAGCGGTATCCAGTGGTATCGAAATTCAATATTACGGTGATGGATTTCTCGTCGTCGTCCTGTCAGCACAGATGTAAATGATGATGATAAAAAACCAAAATCAATTTCCAAAAGGAACGCAAACAATTTTTGACGTAATTAGATCACTGCCTCCAGGAAAATTTCACTTCCCTGCATTAAAATTAATTAACACTCTACTCCAATGAACTGAGGATACTGAGTGAACAAATTCAATGAAGATGGCTTAAAGTTATCGAAAACCACCTTCAATCGTCCACGGACACAACTAGACCAAAGCATGGAAACACCAGTGAAAAAGGGAAATAGCGAATAAGGATACGAACCTTCCCCAGGAACGTTAAATTTGTCCTAGGCGAGAGGAGGAACTCCGCCCACCTTGCATCCTTGATACTTAGTTTATCGTGATTCCCGAGGAGGGAAGATGGTCAAATGGCTTTTTTTCATTATACCATGCTGTTCGCTTTCCAGTGCGATAGACTTTTCACTGTCAATCGATTTTACGTGCTAATTAAAGTAGCTGCCTTCTGATTACTCCTTGGAATGGGAAACATCGCCACAGCGCTGCTGGGACTCCAAGGAAATCTTCGTCTTCAAATTGAATGGGGAATTGGATGTAACGATGATGATGAAGGTGGTGGGACCACTTAATGCTTAATTAAAGACATCTGCCTTCTCTTGCTGATGTAATAATTTCGTTCTCCTCTTCCATCATAGTGTCATGTTTTATATTAAATGAAAGAATGATGCCATGAAACCGGAAAGCTGAAAGAAACTTTCGAGAAAAGTTGACGTGCACGTGTATGAGGTACTGGTGGGGAACAAATGGTAGCAAATGAGAATTATCCATGTAACTACAGCTGTTGAATATATATATGTGCAAGACATAACATTCTCTCGTTGGTTGGATGTACAATTTAAAGCTTTGGAACACAGTCAATACTCTTTATAATTTGTTGATTTGTTTCAATTGTTTCAAGTACACCTTGTGAACATAGAACGGGATAAGCTTCAACGTACCAATTGAAAAGTGTTTATTCACATCAAGATCCTTGCTTTTCAGCACGCTGACATAAACAAAAAACAGCTGTCAACAAAACAATCATTCGTTTCAAGTTATAATTGCAATAAGAGGAATGAATTACTAGAAAAAACATGTACATCAAATCTTTAAATTAGTATAACAAGATAAATAGGTACAACCAAGTGTGATTTCTAAACAGAAAAAATATCAGTAATTTGTTTTCCCCGAAATGTTGAGTTTGGGTCCGGTGTAAACGTAATATAATGTCACTCCGAAGGTAATCCTCCACATAGAGACCTTAGGCTTTGTCTTCCGACCAGCCTGATGCCCAGTAAAAGCACAAGTAGTGAAAATTGCAGTGACAAACATTGCAAACTCTAATGCTGAATTTGGTGAATGTGAGTGTCAGGAGGAAAAGTGTCTGGAAGCAGCAAAGAAGATGCCCAGTACCATAACACTGAGGTATGCACACGTGATAAGAGTTTAATTATATTATATATGTGTCGTAGTTATACGTCAAATCAATTTATGTACATGCTCATGGTAAGAAATGGCATGTAGATCTTTAACTTTTAACAGAATTCCACATCTGGTAGAAATGGTAGGTTCACGTGTAATTAGATTGACCTGCAATTAAATCACGATAAACAGCTTCTACACAAGACCTTTCATGGATTGTCTTTGAAGAAAGAATTTCTTTCTTATATTTGCGTTTGCTTATACAGTACAATACGGTTATAAGAAACTACAAAATGCCCCACCTTTTTTTTCTTTAACCCATATCCGGAAAAAGAATACAAGGAAAAAAGTTTATTCTACGATAAAACGCATAAAAGAAACATCTTTCTTATACATAAAGAAACGAAAATAAGATTATTTTTAATAGCAATAAAAAGTAAATAAAAGCACTTTATTTCAAAACATCCAGATATAATTTGAAAATGGAAAAAAACACGCATAGCTTCGGCTAAAGTCGGACATATTGCTGCAAAGTGGAACTATGTATCGAAATTCAAACGAGCACTCACTGTTTTTCCTTATAAATGTCAAACTGACGTTGAACCGCTGGATCTTAATGGCTAGTTCTTAAGAGCTGATTCTTAGGGGCTGGTTTTTCATTTACAAAAAAATGTTTATTTCAAATATTTTTCTTCTATCCATCAAACTTAGTATGGAAAACAGAAGGTTTGGTTTTTTTATCTGTGTTTTTCTTATAAACGTTTTCCATATAAGCGATTGGTATATATTTTTTCCTTTTCACAGCAAGCCTCGTACCATTTCAAAGTTTCGGCTGATTGATATTACGTAGCATAGCAATATTCACACGAATTTTCAATCTAAGATCATGCGGCGGCAATCCACTGAAATCAGAAATTCTGTAAAATATACCACCTCTTCTTCATTAGTAGTACTATATCAACAGACTTATACGTAACCAATTTACCAGTTATTTTGGATTGTATAGCGAAATTCAATTCATTGACATCTTTAGTCTTTCTTGGCTGCCAAAATTGAAAATCAACCAACCCTTATTTAGGAAATACACAGTCAATCAATTCGTTTTTCGAAGGTGTAATACGACAAAAATTGTGTGGGAACGTAATCAATCCAGGTCTCTAATCGCGTAAGGCGACAATCGTCTCGGGCTAGCATTTCGACTGAAGTTTCACTTCATGTAAGCATGAAAAAACGTTAGCGTCGGAAATATATCGTTTTGCCTGCTTCACGTAAACTGAAAATTGTCAGTTACTAACGTCTCGACGATTGATTTTCAACGATAGCTATATCAGTACAGTTTTCATATTAAATGAGAATAATTATGTATACATATGTTGTTGTTGGCGCAAACTGAACTGAGAATGTTGAGAGGGATAAGAGCACAGATGCCATTTTTATGTGAGAGATACTGTTTTCAGAGCCCTCAAACTGTATACAAAATAAACGATAAGCGAGACGATAGTAATGGTCTTACATGTAGAAAATCATCGACGATATCACTGAAGAATCAAGTGGACGATAGTCGTATGAAAAATTACGCGAGTCCAGTTTCATCAAATATTATTGCACCATTTCCAATCGTCGAAGAATCTCCTGACAACAAAATCAAGGCCTCACCAAACAAATCGGAACAAAACTCGTAGCCTTTCAGTGTTATTTCCAAAGCTACAACTGATTTTTTATGAGCCATGTAAACACAGTAAAATCAGCGCAAAACTCACAACTTACATCTTCATCCGACCTGACCGTTTTCAAGAACAATTATGACACACAGGATGTGAAGTTTTTTATATACAATATATAGATAAGAGTGGGCTCTATTTGCCACACTGCCGCATATATAAAACCATTTGCATTAATTCACTTTGCTTTTATTTTTTAATAGTTAATGCTAGTATTTACTATTCAGCCTTTATAAGCAAGGAGTTTAAAAACAATTTAACGAAAAACAAATACATAAAAAGCGAATCAAACTTATTTAAACACTTATGTGTTATTCTGGGCGACGCTGTTTTAAATATCTCGAGCCATTAAGGTACTATCCGGTGTTCCCCAAGGTAGCCATATTGGTCCATTACTGTTCAACATATTCGTCAACGAGATTCCTTCAGCCCTTAATCACGTTAATTGTTTGATGTATGCAGACGATGTTAAGATTTTCTTGCGTGTTAATAACTCTCAAGATTGTGTTAAAATTCAAAATGACTTAAATAATTTATTTAATTGGTGTGATGTAAATAGATTATTAAATATAAGCAAATGTCATTCATTTTCTGTTTACCATGTTGTGTTTCCCGTAATCTTTGACTATTCTATATGCAGGACGTGTCTCTCTAGGAAAACTGAAATGAAAGACCTTGGCGTGATTTTTGACACGAAACTTTCATTTTCATTTCATATTGACTATATAGTTGCTAAAGCCAATTAAATGCTTCATTTCTTAAAAGAACAGGTGCCGAATTTTCTAATCTATATGCCTTGAAGTCTGTCTACATGCCTATTGTACGTCCATATCTTGAATACTGTTCTGTCATATGGTGTCCGTTATACATGAATTCTGTAGCACGTCTCGAAAAAATTCAGAAGTCATTTACATTATTTGTTATAAAAAAATTTGGATGGCATCTTGAGACCATGCCTCCATATCTAACAAGTTGTGCCTCACTTGGTTTAGATACTTTAGATAAAAGACGAAGTGTTCATTGTATAATGTTCATTCATGACATATTTTCGTGTCGTGTAAACTGCCCTGAGATTATTCAAAACATTAGCTTTTATGCACCGAAAAGAGTTCTTCGTACACGAAATTTCTTACTTCAACCAAGGCACTTGCATAATTATGGCTTTCACGAACCGCTAAGCAAATGTATATGTAAATTTAACTCTGTTTGTGTAGAAATAGACTTATGTGATGAAAGAAAAAAATTTCAACAGTGTATTCCAAATATCTGACATTTTCTGTAATTCCTATTTAGTTTTCTGTTATTTCAATTTAATTTACTATTTATATAATTATTTATTGCTATATCTATTTAATCTTCTATCCATTTTTAATTGTTATTATTGTATATTTATTTATTCATTGTTAATCAAACATTTTGTAAAATATAAAGATATTATTATATACTTCCGAAATCTGTAAGAGTTAAACTCGGTAGATGGAATAAATAAATAAATAAATAAATAAATATGGATCAGGGAGCTCTAAAGGGAAGATGGCCTTTCAAACCAATTTAGTGCACATCACATCTTCTACTAGACCCTGTGTCTGTGCAGCCAATCGCCTCAAAGTGGGTTTAGGTACGTCAAATTATTCCATGTGCAATACACTATTCTTTAATGCAACTAATGCTGCTTTAATATCCACTTCGCCAATGGACCCGATAACTTTTTTTTTCATGTATTTAAAATTCTTTTTTTCGCTCACGTTCGCGTATATGTATGACGCACTTGCTATATAAATACATAGATGTCCAATATTGTTAATTGAATTCGAGTAATACGCAATATTATAACATCTTTAAATTACCCAAAAATTATGATTAAATAATTAAATCGTGCTATACACCACACATCTGCTGACCAAGATCAATCCAGTTACAGCCACCGGCAGCCAGTTGGGAAATATGTATAGTGGCACGTGTAGTCTCTTTCTGTTGTGAGATATTGTGGTGGGCCATATTGCAAGCATGGGTCATTTTTGTAACATTTACTCTATTCTGTCTTTTTGAGAAGCTTTAGAGCATAATAATTTTTAGTGTAAATTATATTTTGTTGCGCTTTGAACATACATAGCAACATAGCCAACTGTTGAAAAGTTTCAAACCAGCTCATACATAATTCACTGCAAACATTTTAAATTTTTTTGCAGTCGGGTTGCTCTACAACTCAACTGACTGAATACTTGAAAGCATACATAAAGATAAATAAAAAGTCATTGAAAATCAACATTCCTTAAGCATGGAGAACACACAATCCTAGCTAAAATATTATACCTTATTTCACTGGTGTACATCAATCGCTATAGGCCAACCTTTGACAAAAGTTACATCGTCAATGCTCTCCTGCATAGCTATTTTAACAGACGAAGTGAATTTGTTGTGCAGCAGTGGCAGTTGAAATTAATCTTTTGCTGTCAGGACATAAGAAAGGCATTTGCATTTTTTCCAGCTCTATTAGAAAGAAAAAAAACAACTTAAGCCATTTTGAGAGTCGAAATGTGCTTTCATGATATTCTGGACTTGAGCACCAGCCACCTGCTAATTCTTTATTTGACTGAACTTGTGTCAATTCCCTTCTGCTGAAATTGAACTCGATTGGAAATTGCATTCGAATAATTGAACAAACAACAACATCTATGAAAGGACAACTTGTAAACTCAACTCTACTGAGGAACAATCAATTCAATAACGTTATCGTACCTACGGCAATGCACTATTGTGTTCTTCGCAGTCCAGGACATAAATCTCCTCTGTTTCGAACAGCCATCACGGTGGGTCCAGTTCTCTCCCCTTGCTAATATACACTGTGAGTCGTTGAGGATCGTACATGACTTCTACATCATCAGTTAAACCAGCGTCGAAAAGTAACTATTAATTGTACAAACTATAAAGATTACCAGTTAAGGTTATATTGCACACAAGAGCATTGATTTGCTCTTTTGTTTTTTTCCTGAAAAAGTGGGGTTTTTTTCGATGGCTGCGATATTAAACTTTCTCAGTCCTTTGCTGCGGCTCTAACCGCATCATGTGAACATTATAAATGGACGTGTATGACGGCAAGCAAGTTTTTACTTTTTGTTCATAGTTTAGATCGAATTTTCTGCAATCTGCAATGTGGCCCGTTGTGTTAGAGCGCTGTCAGCAGTGGTCCTCGAAGGACATGTCAACTTTAGCACGAAAACTTGGTGTGGTGCTGTACCTCCCTTTTTGGTTTGTATAATAAATGAACTGCTTGTTCAAACTTACACAAGTGGACTCACGAAGTATCACAGACCCACCCACACACACATACACCTCTTCACATTCAATTCAAGAGGAAAACAAACATTTTCAGGACTCAGTAATTGAAAAAATGTGTCCCGCCACAGGACAGCACACGCCTGGAACTCTTAATACATCGGGTGAATGCTGTAGACATTAGAAGGAGTGTTGTGGTGGTTAAACACAGCTCAGTGGGTGGTTGGCTCTGAAGATAGAGAATCAATCCACTTAATATTTTCAGCTGGTGGTCCTTAATCTGAGAAGCTTAATTTAATGTGAAACGATTGGGTATTCAATTGAGCATTACATCGAGTCAAGACGACATACTATTTATTTTCGACGCACCCTTGTCAACCATTGGTGAATTGTACTGGAAAAGTGTCAAGTCTATTGTCACTACAGTTGTCTCTGGAATGTGTGTAAGTTTGGTTGTGTCTTTGCTTCAACTTTAATTCCCTTATGGGCCTTGACCTCATCAAACTGGAGTTTCTCATAAAGTCGTTCAATTTATTGGTTTTCCCTTATCTATTGGGAGTATGCTAGAGGGAGGGGAGACGTTTTGAATGAAACCAAGGTGAAAAGGTTAAAAGAGTACTCCACAAAGTCAAATAATGCCTGAACACAGTATACAAGTGCGGCGCTTCAGGTAAGAAGACACTTTAAATTGCAATTAACGCTTTCAGATATCTTTAGTAAATATCTTTTACGCTGACAGAAATATGATTATCCGGCGAATGTTTTCGTGGAAAGATTTAAAGTTGGTATCGTATAACAGCAGAAGACAGCAGGAAAAACGAGAGCAAAACTGAGGAAATATATATATACAGTATGGTAACATATCAGACGGGTTCAATCAAGGATGAGAAGTCTGTGTTTGTAATATTGTTTGTTGTAGGCTTGGCGTATTTGTGGAGTATATTCTGTTGCAGAATAACCTTCGGCAACCGTATTTCCGTGGTCTGTCTGAACAACTTGAGTCAAAACCTCTAATGGGAAGGACCAAAATCCAGCCTTACAAACCACTCGCGAGTTTTGTGGCAGTTTCAAATGGAGTTGAAAGCTGAACGATAAACAGACCCACAGATCTGATCAGTGATACATTCGAAAAAAAAAATTCTGCACAAAATACTTGCTCTAGTCTACGAGCTAGGTGAGTGGGGGAGACGAAACGAACACAAAATCCACGTTTAAGGTGGCAAAAAGCGTATTAACCGACATGACGTGCGAGACTGGATACAATTAATTATATATTATTTACGCTGACAGAAATATGATTATCCGGCGAATGTTTTCGTGGAAAGATTTAAAGTTGGTATCGTATAACAGCAGAAGACAGCAGGAAAAACGAGAGCAAAACTGAGGAAATATATATATACAGTATGGTAACATATCAGACGGGTTCAATCAAGGATGAGAAGTCTGTGTTTGTAATATTGTTTGTTGTAGGCTTGGCGTATTTGTGGAGTATATTCTGTTGCAGAATAACCTTCGGCAACCGTATTTCCGTGGTCTGTCTGAACAACTTGAGTCAAAACCTCTAATGGGAAGGACCAAAATCCAGCCTTACAAACCACTCGCGAGTTTTGTGGCAGTTTCAAATGGAGTTGAAAGCTGAACGATAAACAGACCCACAGATCTGATCAGTGATACATTCGAAAAAAAAAAAATTCTGCACAAAATACTTGCTCTAGTCTACGAGCTAGGTGAGTGGGGGAGACGAAACG
The DNA here is from genome assembly GCA_907269125.1 of Eristalis pertinax. Taxonomy (NCBI): domain Eukaryota; kingdom Metazoa; phylum Arthropoda; class Insecta; order Diptera; family Syrphidae; genus Eristalis; species Eristalis pertinax. The sequence continues at coordinate 35,842,506 of OU026147.1, read as the reverse complement.
AACACAAAATCCACGTTTAAGGTGGCAAAAAGCGTATTAACCGACATGACGTGCGCGACTGGATACAATTAATTATATATCGGGCTATTACACAGCACTAAACGTAATTGGTGCTTAAAAACTGAATAGTCACCTCCTAGTGTCAACAATCATGGCATGAACTGAACATTGAAGAGCTCCTTGTGGACCTTAATTGAGCTCCGAGTTCATTTCTGGTATTGGAGTATGCAGGTATAAATTGGAAAAAGTAACACCTAATGGGCGCCACTGTGTCAATGACTAGGCACACGTATGGCAGTGTTGTGAACCTCTGTGGCTTCTCTTTGCTGGTGGCTTCAAATTATTCTTGGTGGTTTGGTGTACCTGACGTAGGTAGGGCACGATAAAAGTGGCCCACATAAGTAAGTGAAAGCAAAAATTAACGAACATGGAATGCGAAATTGGTGACAACAGCTTGAAAGTTTCCCCTGGACGGAAGTGAATTTGAAAGAAGAATGTTTCAATTTGGATACATGCATGTTCGTTATTTTACAGGTACGCAATGTATGTATTTACGAAAATGTTGAACGCATACGTTATTTACGAGAAGCAAGTATTTTACAGTGTCACTCAATTCGTGATCCGGCTATTCATCACTACAATTTCAATCACATTTGTCAAGCCGAACGGACATCTGAAACTGTATATGTTCTCTCTTGTTTCGAAATGAAGATGTGAATCAAACTATATATGGACCAAGAAATCGTAGACAGACAATCTTGGCAGTCAATGCTGCTAAGCTCGTACTTTCACTGAGTTCATGAGTTGATTGAAGTTGTAGTTGGTTTTACTGACTTATCAGGCCAACGAGCTTCGAAAGAGTCTGAGCCTATGAAATCACCTTCCAGCCAACAGTACTGGACACACTGTTTCCAGTCATCAAGACCAAGCTGTCTTGCGTCAGCGATGACTTTGTCTTTATACCAGAGGTTCTGTCTTCCTATCCTTCTCCAACCAGGAGGCCCGGATTCGCCAATGTAATCGATGGATTTTTGCGATCCGTCTTTTTTCATCTAGGCTCCATTCACCTTCCTCGCAGATGAGACCATATACGATGGGTTGTAGAATTTTCCTTTCGAAGGTATCAAGAATCACCTCTGCTCTTGGAGTTTGAGTACAGTTGTTTCGATAAACCGAAGTAGCAGCGGTTGCCAAGGGCGATTCTACGTCGGATCACGTTTGCCCCGAGGTAGACAAACTCCTTCACTACCCCAAAATTGTAGCTGTCGATCGTAATGCGTTGTCCCCGGTGATGTGTAATGGAATGTTTCTTGGTCGTTAGCATATATTTCGTCTTATCCTCATTTACCTAGTCTTCAATCGACGTTAAATGTTCCACTACGGCACGTTAGTAGGTGCATGTTCCCCACCAGATATTCGCCGCCGGTCTTGAAGAGCTCCGATTGTAAGCCATCTGAGCCTGCGGCTTTGTTGTTCTTCATATGTTCAATGACTTCTTCAAGGCTAGGTGGGAGGACTACTTCATCTACTGGAGTTGGGATTTTTTGGTTTCCTATCACTCCCTCTCGGTCAGGTCCATTAAGCAGTTGTTGGAAGTGCTGCTAAAATTTTGCAGCTTTGCTTTTAAACAAACTAAAGTCTTTGGGATTCCATTCGTCAATGTTAGAGTGGTTTTCCAATTACTTAAAGGACAGGAAGCAATTGGTAATGATCGATAGTTTTAGATCTCGAGTAATAAAAGTTACATCGGGCGTTCCACAAGGTAGCCATATGGGGCCATTACTCTTCTATTGTTTATAAACGATGTTCACGAAATTTTCAAATATTGTAAAATTCTAACATTCGCAGACGACTTTAAATTGTATTTATCTATTAATAGTTTAACTGATTGTAATAATTTCCAATTGGATATACATGCACTAGTGGAATGGTGCAAGCACAATGGACTAGAGCTGAATATTCAAAAATGTAATATCTTTACGGCATATCGAATTACATCCCCGATTGTCTATGATTATTTCATAAATGATCATAGACTTAGTCGCCTAGAAGAGGTTAAAGATCTGGGTGTAATTTTTGATACAAACTTAAATTTTGCATCACATTATGATTATACAATTGCGAAGTCTAATGCTATGTTAGGTTTTGTGAAAAGAAATAGTAGAGATTTTCGGGATATAACTAGTCTTAAGTCCATCTATTGTTCGTTAGTCAGACCGTATTTAGAATATTCTTCCATCATTTGGGATTCGCCATATGATACACAAGAACTCAGATTCGAAAGAGTACAAAAAAATTTCACGAGATATGCTGTCCGTAAATTGTATTCCTTCGAAGAACTCCCTAAATATGACGATAGATGTAAAATAATAGGCTTGCAAACCTTAAGTTTCAGGCGTAAGGCAGCGTCAGCCATGTTCATCCGCGATATTATTAATTGCCGTGTAAATTCACCAGACTTACTTTTTCTCATGAATATATATACTCCCCAAAGATCTCTTCGGATGAGAAATTTACTATATGATAAGAGGCATAGAACCAACTATGGTTGTAATGAACCTATTACAAGGTGTATAAACACTTTTAATGAACTTTGCAACGAAATTGATTTTAGCTTGTCTGGATTGGAGTTTAAAAAATTGATCAATGCACTATGCTATAATTAATATTGTTTATTTGATGTAATCTGTGAGATGGAAAATCGGTAGATGATCCTTAGTCGCGCAGCAAAATCTGCTGTGTAAAGCGATACTGAGAGTTAACACTTAGAGAACGTAGTGTTTTGTGTACTCTGTGACGGAAACCAAAAGGAAAAAAAAAAAAAAAAAAAAAAATCCACATCAGACGATGGACGAGCCCGAGGCAAACATTCGTGACGAAAGCGTAGCTATACCGCCCGAGATTTTCGAATGCGAGAGACGTGTATTTGTTGTTTAAAAAAATTAAATAAAAATACATCATACATGGAAATTAGCCTCAACAGACAAAAGATGGGACATCCAGAAAAAACACAAAAAGTAGACTCAGTAGCTCATTCACATAATACCATCGATGATAGATCGAATTGAGGACATGAATATTGATTATTTTCTCGGTGATGTTTTAGCTCCAGGTACGGCAAATGCAATAAGTACGCTGCGAAATTTAAACAAAAAATACTGTATTCATATATACGAGTATGTGTATAAAACTCGTCTCGGCAGATTTCATCTAGCCTCCATTGCACTTCACCAAGCCAATTTGAAACAGACTGCTACAAGAGGAAATGAGATGCCTAATAAATGACTGATAAGTGTACGCTGATTGCCCATCTGTTGCGATCAGCGTCAAAGCGTCAACGTGGTCTTTTGGAATCAATCAGTGACCAGTAACCGAGCCCTTGACAATATCTTACGCCCTAACACTCAAATAAAAGAAGAAAACAAACAGGACTTGTCATACTTATGGATTCATGTGTACTTAATATTTAAACAGGAAACTACTTGTTATTCTGCCAGAGCAAGTAGCTGTTGAATAAATTACTCACTCCCTCACCGGATGGCTGGTCCTTCTAAAAGTTTTTTTTTTTTTCAAAAACTTTCTAAGTCACCAACACACGCCAGTCCAAATAAGAATCTCCACCATAACCGTACTCAACAATCTCTAGCTCATCCCACGCAATTGTCAAAGGACACAACCTTGTTGCCTTTTAATATTCATTGTCCTTCAACTTGTTCCATTTCGTTTCAATTTGAAAATTCGATGACGAAGAGACAAAATCAATTCCGTCCAACTGAAATATGAGAGACGAGAAAATACCGTAAAAGGATGCCTTTCTTTTGTCTGGTCTCGAGAAGCATTTGTTCATCGACCTTCCCATTCCTTTTTTTTTGCTCAAACCAATCTGACGGAAAACTTTATTTTCGAACTCTCCCTAACCCCGGGCTATGAGAAGGAAAGTCATCCCAGCAATGGCAACAAACAAATGGCCAAGTGTGCATTAAGAACGGACGAAACCAGAAGTACCCTAAACTTTTTACCACTCTTCCGAATCAATACGAGGCGGATTAGGTCCAAACAAATTGACAAAGCACGAAGTAACCGTGCGAGGGCACAGACAAAGGGGGTCTTATAAGTTCTCCCCTAAGTGTTTGATTGGGGCAAATATTCTCGGTACACACTCACAAGAGTAAGTTCAACCCCGCATTTCGCCGACATAATTGCGAGGGCAATTATCAAATCAAAACACGATCTTTTGCACAGACGACATGACTACAAATTGTCTCCTCGTTCGCTGTCAGTTGATTTGTATTCGTAGCAAGTTTGCAAATCATGTCGGAATCTCATTTGTGGTCAGTGATTTTGCATCCGCTCGTTGGCACCAGCGCCAGTGACTGGCGCACCATAATTCATTCGCTGTTCTATTCTCGCGTTGGCAGGTGTCACTTGTTTGATATATAGAACTCCTAATCACCGTTACAAGCATAATTCATTATGAGGAAATAAAATATGCACTCCTGGTGCACGGGGTGTGGCGGTCGGGTAATGGCGTTTTCATTAGTCCTCTTTCCATAGTGGTCAACCAAACGGATATCCTTCAAAATGCATATCACAGTCCCTTGCACATAGCAGGGCACTGCGATGAAAGAAATCCACAAATGCATACAAAAAAGGAAACAAAAGGGGAAGGGGGAAAAACCAGCACGTATTCACGATGAAAAATTCCTGCTGGGCAAGTGGAATGAGTTCACATCGACTTCCTGACGCCATTATTTTTCAAGTTTAAGGATAATAGTATTCCGGGAGACGGCAAACGTTATGTTGAAAAAAAACCATTCCGAAGAGATAATGTATCTGAGGGTTGTGATAGTCATGTGCTCGTTTTTTTATTTTCTTCTCTACTTTTTGTTTATCTTTTGAATTTTGTGGAATGCCTTAGGATGATTGTAACCGAGCGCCGAAGGAGTTAGGGGGTGAATGGCAACATTGTTCTTTCTCATTTTTTCCCCTGTATGCCCATCATTTCGGTTTATAGCTCGACTTGTGTTCACAATAGTATACGGAAGAAAGCGCAAATTGAAATCGATTTTTTTAGTTTACTTTTTCCCGTCGCTCATTCTACTCCCTCTGTTGAGTTTATATCATTTCTGTATTCCCCTGATGAAATTGGAAATTATTTTCGGTTGTGGATTACTTCCTTGCACATACGTGTGTGTGCGTGTGCTGAGTCGTAAGTGCTTGGCAATATGAGCACGTTGGGTGCAATTATTTTATCTTGGCCGGGAGCATGTTCATTTTGTTTCATCTGAACATACTCTGACATTTGGCGATCGTCCTAAGCTTTTCTGTTTTTCTTGACAAGCTAAGAAGCTTACTAGTAGAACGCGTTGAGCAGGAAATAAAGTGTGTGTGTGTGGATACACATGCTTATTTGCACATAACCGCTAGAGACAATGCCACACTTTTTAATGCAGTAAAAACCAAACGGGCATATATGTATATGCATAGACTGGAGGACTGCTGAATGGAACGTTAATGCGGGTGACAACGGGTCTGTTGTCCTGGAAAAAATCTCCCTGAACTGAGCAAGAATATAAAGGGGTCAGTTGGAATGTCGCCCCGTCACTTAAAAACACACTTATTACAACGCTCGGATATGAGGTCTTAAAAACCGCACCTTTCAAGCGGGAGCACTCTTTTCACACCCTCTAATCTCAATTCATTGTCCAAGCGGACTGGCTTGCTGGTGTCCTGCAGCACAACGTTGCTACGATGCTGCGGGTGAATGCCACACATACTTGTGGGCGTGTGGTTTCGCCCATTGCAGAAAATGGTTTTCCATTTGTGTGATTGAAAAGTATTCATTGTGGGGGAACTAGATATTGTGTTGGAGCGTGAGGGAGACAGTCATTTTGCTTCGATGGTACTTGTGACACACATCGCTGATGTCCTGATGGGCACTGTGCTGATTAATTGCAACTACGGACTATTTACTCGTTTTAGTTTGTGTGGGATAAGCTTTCTCTAGCGAAGCTCAATTACAACCACCAACACTGCAAACAGTGCTATCCAAGCTCAGATGTTGTCTGATTGGGGAACAGAATGTCCCCGCTGTTCAAACGGAAAAGGATATAATTGTTTTTGTGAAAGTAAATTGACTTGTGGTAGTTTTGGAAATGCAATCCTGAGGGTGATGTACTGCTAGTTTGGTTTGATGAGCCAAACAGTATTTTAAGTTACGCAACCACTGACATTATGTCGGAATGCTATACTCAAAAACACGCGAATACACGTGGCCACTGTAAAATCTAAAATACATAAAAAATTAAAAAAAAAATTAAGAAATTCGGCCTTATGTCGCTCGGCGTTCCTTCACGGCATCAATTCAAATGTTTATTCGGTTATACTTTTGCATCAGTATCAAGTGCATTACATTTTGCATAAGTACAAACATACGCACATGTATTACGCAAATTAAATATGCTGCAACATTCGAACATGTGAATTTTCTACAATGCGAATCCGCAAAACTTTGTAATTAATGTTAACTTTATAATTTTCGGATGAGCACTGTGGATGAAGAGTATTGATGACATAAGCGCCTGCCTGAAGAAAAGCACCTACCCCGAGCGGAGCATCGTTGCATGAGCGGGACCTGTCGCATGCGGAAAAGAAGGTTAAATCCCTTAATCCAACGAAGCGTGCCAACCGGGCACTGTAATTTAATAAAACTGTTGATATAGACGCCTGCCAGACATTTAATCTATTATTCATTCACTTACCTCAAAGGAAGACCACGTAAATGCCAACACAAAATAGTAATTTTCAAATTTCTCAAAAACTAGAAGACATAACAACATTCGGCTGTTTGTGTTTGTTTCAGAACTGATATAAGCATTGCACACAAAAAGCCACCTTAGCACTTCATTTCCAAAATATTCAGTTTGCATGCATTATTGATAAAACAAAAACAACAAGTCGATTACTGAACTAATCGACTTGTTGTTTTTGTTTTATTTTTAATTTATTTTACAAGAATACTTTAAACTAGATTAACTATCTTAACAATCGTTCTTCCATTTTGCCTATAGAGGTACTTTAAGTAATTTTAATCTTACTTTAATTGTGCCTATGGACTATGTTTTTTTTGTCTTCGTGAACAATCTTTTATTGTTATATTGTTGTTTTATTTTGAAAAAATACTTCCCATCTTATACACTGCATCACGATGGTTCAAATTTTGCCATTTTAGCCTCGATATCTAAATTCGGTCATCTCTTTTAAATGGAATTGAGCATGCTTAGAAATGTCAGTTATTTGAACTTCTAATGGTACCAAGGTTCCTCTGAGTCCTGTTTCTAGCGGGAACATCAGTATGGAACCCGACACAACTCCAGATTAGTGCACATTAGTGACACAAGTCCAATACATCTTTTGACCTTATTTCACGCTTCATTATAAAATATTTCACGAATCATGAACAATGATTCAAAAATTGACAACGAAGTGAGTCCTTCGTTAAGTGTTTAATTGGGAACAAACTGTTATAAATCTCTAAAAACGGCCAAGTTCGCGATCAGCCCATCAACCTTCAAAAATCTTCTGACATAAAGACAACAAATAGAGCACTTAATCCTTAATCAACAACCAAATTAGATCAAGGGTTCATGTTTTGGGCAAATAACAGTGATAACATATAGACACGAAAATGAAGAAGTCTATCACACTCCACAGATATAGTACATCACAATTCTAATTGGAACCATGTGGCAGCAGTTCAGTCAACATAAACAGATCACATCGTTCCATCAAAGTGGTTGTATTCACTATTCAAATGGAAGTACTTTAAAAAGGAAAGCATAAATCTTCCCGCATAATAATATAACAAAAAACGGAAATTATTGAAAAATAATTCAAGCATCGGAACGGAACTTTAAATGGTCAATATTTGTGAAGAACACAATCGAGAAATGCTCCCATCTTAGAAGCACTTATTGATGGGGTCCTTGTATTTACCTTCCAGTTGAACGTGCCATTTATTGATAAGAAGAAAAAATGTGGTGCTATAAGAGTGCGGCTTTTTCAAGTCTTTCAATCCACTTGAAGAGTTTTTGTACAAGAATCAATCAGATCGTTATTCAACGAGGCATGTAGTGAGTTGTAGACGTTGCATTCATCTTTTGTAGATGAATTCAAAGAAACGTGCATTGAATATTTCTTATGAACATTTGTACATAAGAAATTGTTTCTTAGAAGCGAAGCTGATTCGATTCAGCTACTGAAAGGGCAAGGAACTTGTACTTTGATAAAGTTCGTTCATTTGATCCCAAGGCTTTTTAGTTGCATTTCGCTTCAAGCATTAAATAACGTTTTTCCGTTACGAGTGAAGCAGATGGCAAGTCACTTAAATAAAGAGATGCATCATGGTCACAATGTCCTAGCATCCAAATGCGGTAGGTATTAGTGGCTTTAGAATGCACACAGATCAGATGGCATCGACTGAATTGAATTGAAAATTTAGTCAATTCAGTCAGTAAACCAGTTGCCGCTATCGATGTTGCGATTAATTCAATCCATAGGCGTGTCCTCAGACCTCTTAGAATATCATAGAAGGGAGCTTTGATGTAACATAAACTTCGATTTTTTCAGAATCCTCCTCCTCACGACGCTTCAGCGAAAGTCAGTGACCACCCCGGTTGCCCATTGTTTTTCACAGCATCAATGCTGTGAAGAGATAAGCGTTTTAATAACGTTTGGGATCTAGATAGGCCCAGGTATTTCTTGAAGTACTTAAGGTGCTGCCCGGTGCGCCTTTAGTGTTGTGGTTGGAAACTATGCCTATATCGAAGTAATCAGAAGTAAGCGTGGTTGTTGTTGGCCTGCCAGTTATCCTGGTTGTTGTTAGCCGCTTCAAAGTCTTGTACTTAGCACAGGTGGAGTTTAAATCATTCGCTCTAGAGACAACAGTTAATTACACTCACACTTTTTTCTAAACTCCTTCGCCATATCTTGAACTGATAGGCGACAATTCAGCAAAGCTTTGGAGTGACATGTTACATTTTTTAGCCTTTATCGATATCACGTTGTTGTTGAGCCGAGATGGAGCTCCATTTATCGATATAGTTTCTGCCTGAAAACGATATGACAATCCGGCAATCAAAAGAATGTCTATACTCGTATGTGTAGATTTATGGACCGGGCGAATATTCCCACACATCAGGCTTTTAAGGCACGATCGAAGGTGTTTATTTGAGTAGCCTATATGGTCACCCCAAACCATCACGTTACATCCTACATGCTTAATCCATTTTTTTGATGTATATCCATTTTACTACTGACTAACAACAGCACAAGTGGCTTAAATGTGAGATAAGTAGCATTTGATCCCTTGCTTACATTTACATTACATTGGTTCGTGCAAATTTTAGTGACGGCCTTTGAACTTTCAACATAAACGCGTGTAAATGTATCATGTTTATATGAACAGAGGGAGGATTTCCGAGAATTGCCTTTTCGCTTCGGGATAAAACCAAGGTATTGGTGTAAGTGAGACAATTGCCTTAGGCAAAATCATATGAACATCAAAGAAATATGTCGAATGTTTTCAATGAGTTTGATGTCCGTGCCTAAAGCCTTAAGTTTCCATTGTAAATATATGAGTATATTTATATTGATATTAACATTAAGCCAAAGCAGCCATCCACTGTGCTGTAGATACTTGGCCCAGGGTCATGTCGGACTATCGCGCCACCCTTATTATTATATGAAGTGAGACAGACGTAAGCCTCGTCCACAGCAATAGTATATAGCATATATCAAAAAATAGTCAATCAACATCGTTCTTCCTCACTTGTGCTGTGTATTTATGTTACTTACGATCTCGCTTGCCGAAAAGGCATATGCTTATGCTGATGAATGTTCCGAAACTATTTTAGAATCGAAAATGACGTAGAGTTTTATTTCAAAATAGTAGGTCAAGCTTTTCAATAAATTACAGAAACGTTAGAGCGTATTAATTTTTGGAGGTTTTAAAGATTTAAAAGCACCGTGGTAAACCTCATGTTTAGAAGTGTTAAATTTTATATTTAGTTCAAGCCGAGAAGATTTGGTTACCAATATACTAGTTAGTGCCCTGCACATTTAAGACACATTGCCAGTGGCAGTAGCGTCAGGAGAACGTTGTTTTCCTAATCGCAAGATAATATAAAAATACCTTAGGACAATCAGGCCTCCAGATTGGTAGGTTTGTATATAATGTTAATAGAAAGGAAGTTATTGAGAAGAGTAGAGTATTATGACCTTATCATAGAATTTTCTATTTTAACTGAACTCCCAAAACTTAAGATTGGGACGCTATACGTATTGTTTGCCCAGGGTGTATATATGATGTTTGCACCTGCTCTGAGAGAGAATTTTGTGTATTAAGCTCTGACACAGAATTTTGTGCATGCATACAAATGTTGCCAACATATTTGCATGGAAAATTGTTCACGTGTATGGTTTGGTTGGAATATTGACTCAGTGGGAAAAATGTTCAAATGGTTTTAGCATTGAATGAATGAATTTTTCTCTTGTATGGACTAAACAGGGACATCAGGAATGAATGAATGATTAGAACTATTCGATAGTTCCCATCGCTTATCAGTTTCTACTGCAATTGAGCTACGAGTTGTCCCTCTTCGTCCCGACAGGCTTCTGTGCGAAGTTGATATCCATTGGACTTTCATACATCATTCCGATCGCACGCTTGTCATGCTCTCTTTCATCCTGAGAAGCCGGGTCTCGTCCCTTCGTCTCTATTCTTAGAGTTCGCGAACTGCTCTCATCCTTCTGTGTAGCGTTGAATGATATCCTGCATGCTTCGGTGAATGCAAGAATTTATTCCATTACTGACCCAGCTTGGAAATAAATTCAACATAAGTGAGACTATGTATCGAAAAGTTGAAAATTCATTTTCAGTTTATTGGTTCTGGCCTATTGCATAGTTCCCTGTGTCGTTGCGGATGTAATCAAGGCACTTCGTGGTATGTGCATTTCTCGGAAAAGGTAATTTGTCCCTCGTCAATGAAGAGATTGCAGCGGTAATGTATTGTATGCTGAGGGTAAACCACTAAATAAATTGAAAATCTAGTATGGTCCTGTTGACTAGATTTTTAATGACTGTGAATTCCCGCATGAAATTCCGCCACAAGCTACATGGTGCGGTGTTCGACCGAAATTTGACGGGTAAGCCTGTTATGTACTTATAAAAATCCATCAAAAGCCTTCACCGCAATATTAATTTAGCGATGGAATTGCATGCACAAAATTTGTATTGGAATATACTCGTATGCATGAATCCACGCTATATTCTGTATTCGCAATTTGTAACTTTATCTTGTTAAATTTTTTGTACTAAAAAATAGACGGCATATACCATTCGAACATTTTTCCAACTAAGTCGTCGTGAACAATTTTCCAATCAACACAAAATTCTATCTCAGAGCTTAATACATAAAATTCTCTCTCAGATTAGCTGCAGAAACCATTTGACTCGATAGTCTAACCAGCCATACAAGTAAAAACATTTGAACTTTTTTTTTCATTCTATTCGATGAATGAACGATTTTTGACTACCGAAAAAATGAATAGTTTGCAACTATCAAATAACTCGATAGTTTTTATTCGATAGATCCCATCACTAATACTGATAGTCTGGAAAGATGACTTCTGTAGAGTGGTAAACGGGGAGGAAGACTCCAATACCGGTGTCAGGCAGAATGTTCCACTCCACACATTAGATAATGATAGAAGAGAATTTAGTCTCCCCGATCTAATCGAAATCAACATATCGATATTGAGACGAATAAAACGGCCTTTCTCCAGAACTTTTAAAGGCAGCTGGAGATGAGTTGGTAGGGCTCATGCAACAACTCGTCTGTAAGATATAGTCGAAGGAAAGCATACCAGGTGAATGGAATCAGCAACGTTTCCCCGATCCATATCACCTTCTTGGACAGAGCGTCACAATTCGAAACATTGGAAACACTGAAAATGCATAAATAGCACCATCGACTAAATAATATCCATAGTTGATGGTACTGAAGTCTGTGATGGACCTAATTCTAGTTTCAGCAACCACTCGAGTTGTAGGGTAAAGACGACTTGAATTCATTTTCTTACAAAGCAAGCTTCCGTGGACTGTTATAGTTCTTAAAAGTCCAGAAATTTTTTGATAATTTGACATTCACACGGTAATGAATTTAGTTTTCGGAAACGAAAGTCTTGTATGAAATGTTTGCTCATATTTTGTTTGAAATTAATTTTAAGGTTCTGCTTCGACTTTTTAGGTTTCTCTACAACACTTAGAATCATAATACGCCTCGTATCCCTTTCCAAATGCAGCATGCAATGTAACGTCTAAAGATGGATTTAGACTACATTACTGATCAGTTTTGTTTCTTTGGTTTATATTTTATTTTATAAGAAAATCGGCAATAACTCCAACATTTCTTGGTTGTTTTGATAAAAATGCTTCTATTAGTTCTTCAATCATATTAAATGTGGACGATTCAGTGGGTTGCTCTAGATTGGAAGATTGTGGAGTACAAGATGCACAATATTATTCCTAACACATTTGAGAGGTCTATTGCTGTCGGATTCTCCTTCAGCAACCATATAGACACTTTATGACTTTGAGGTATTGACACCACTTATGTAAATTAAACTATTTTAAAATTAAAACTTCAAAAATATATTTTATTTCACTATTATTATAATGAATATATTTATAATCACCTATTGTGTATAACGCTCCTTTATAGAGTCAAAATATGAACAGATTGTAGACTAACTATTTCTAAGCGACTGTCGCGTTGAGGTCCGGTCCAGTGTCGCATATATCGGGTTGTATCCGCGGTACATGGTCAGAGAACGGATGGCTTGTTATTTGATATTTTTATATGAATAATTGTTACGGTACTGTTTATGGATGGATTCTTTATGGTTATTGGAGTGGTTTCTGAAATGCCAGATGTGTTCAGTAAATTATTTCTTAACTTGTACGTCCGCCGGCTAAATGATGTGGGTGGTGTTTGGTGGCAACGCATACAAAAGTATTTTATGCGAAAACTGAAAATGCTCTTCAACTTTGATTTTATTATTTAGACACTAAAAATTAGGCCGAACATTTCAACTTTATTAAATTTAAAAAATTACACGTCATTTATCACAAGAACATGAATTTAAAATACTCTTGAAATACCTCAAATACGAGTGCAGTGGATAAAATGTAGCATAACTTTCAGTTTTCGTGAGATACATAACCGAATGTATCCTTGCAGTCATTTGAAACCTTTTCTATGTTTCATGTTCTATTAAAAGCACTTACCTCATAAATGCATCGTAGTGTCCGGACAGTAGAACTGTTAGTAGAGGTGGGCCAGTAGAAATTATTTTTGTCGTACTGGGATTCGAACGTAGACACTGAGTATCAAGTGCGTAGGAGTCGACGCACAAATCCATAACGCCACGGTAGCCACTTGAAAATCGGGAATATACCGCTTGAATATAGAGAAACTGATTTAAAATGTGTTATTTGAAGGATCCTTAAAAGTGTACAATATGCATGCACATATGTAAGTTAATTTACAGATTAATTATTTGTACCCAAATATTTATTCGAATTTCAAATGAAATTTTTTGCAATTACAGTCGAAAACAATTTTTTATTCCATAGCAACTCCATTTAATTGAAAACAATTCATAAACTTCTTGTAGTACATGGGTTAACTGTATGAAATTAGTTGTGAACCAGAATACTTACTACAGGTAAAAGGAGACACTTGAACTCTACACCACCCCCACCCACCAGTGCACACGATTCTAATGACAATTGCATGAGATCTGCAAAACTGCAAAAGCTCGCTGTGTGCAAAGAAGACAGGATACATGACATTTAATATTTACGCATTCGAAAAGCAAGCGTACAAAGCAGGTGCTCAGAATTTCCAGTGCTGAATGATAAAAATGGACTAGACGGACATAGAATGCAATATTCTCAATTACACCACAGTAGAATGGCATCTCTCAGTAAGTTGACAGATTATAGTAGAGGATTTGTGAACACTATGATAAATTGTCTTGTTATGGGAGAGTGAAGTGCTCATGCATGAGAATGGAATTCCGTAGCACGTATCCACCTACAGGACAATGCAGTTCGCAGAGAGACACAGATCAAATTTAACACCACTGTTGAATTGATAAGCACGTCAAAATGAGTGCCATTGACTGTCCGAACTATGAGACAACAATTGGGTAACAAATGTTTTGGAACACGAAAATATACTGTGTGCTTCCCCAATGAAATTCAACACGACTACGTGTGGATGTCAACCACTTGAGAGAAACCTGGAATGGTGAGTGGTAATGTATCAACTGACAAAGGAGTTAGGAATATGCATGAAATATGTACGAACTTAATGAATTTTAGCTGAATATGGGCAAAGATATACAGGTGCTGTATTTGACCTGAAGAGGAATAACAAAATTGATTTCAATTCGTAGGCAAATATTCAGAACTGGTTCCTTACACAACTGTTATTAGTGTGATACCATGATGAGATTTTGGCAGCAAGCATTCACCATCATTCTGCAAATATTCAGGGGACGAACAACGACTGGCATATCAGAACGCCACGATCAACAGTTACACTTTTCGGGTAGATAAGAAGTTTTGTTTCATAAACACACATGGCATTCTAGAGCAGATCAAACGCGGAATCGCTCTTGGCAACCGTAGCAAAGTGCTAAATGGGCTCCCTCAGAACTGGGCGAATGAAGAAAGGATCAATTGGCTTTGAAATGGGAACAGCTGGGCTTGCAGTTTAGAATGAAACATTTTGTTGGTCAATCTGAACAGGAAAGGATTGTGGTCTCTGTTTATGGGTATTGTGAATTGGAACACCCCCATTTCAAAAATGGAGTACACCAGGTAACCGAGCCCTTGAGAAGTGATGTCAGGCTTCGTTCAGTATCAGTCAGTATTCGAGGATGAACCCAGAAGAAAGTTGGAAGCGAGGGGTATGTAATTGAAGGAGGGAGTAGCACAAATTTGTGCACACTCCACTTAGAATGCAGTTTGACCCCATTTTACAGTCACACTTCAGTTTGTCTAAGGAAATTCGGTCACAATTCCTCACTTGAAGGAGATACATCATGCACTATACAACCCTTATTTTGCCAGTATAAAGTATTTATGAAGCCGAAATGTGAATTATAGATAGAAGGCCAGAACTGGTTCCTGGTGCCATCGAATGAAAAATTATGCATCGGATATTTGGCCCAGTCTGCGGGCTATATCAGCTTTCTAAACATGCAAATGTTGTGCGGAAAGCAATAATCCATCCACTATACTGATACGTACACTTTGACCGGAAGCTCGAGCCAGGTTAGGTTAGTGGAAGGAATGACAACCTGCTTCAGTCACACTCGGACCAGCGTAGGCCCGTTGTGTTGCCACTCAGGAAAGTGATGATTATGGGTGGCGCTAATGTTGCTTAGTTCGGTCAGGTTATAGAAGAAGTATGC
Source organism: Eristalis pertinax (assembly GCA_907269125.1). Classification (NCBI taxonomy): domain Eukaryota; kingdom Metazoa; phylum Arthropoda; class Insecta; order Diptera; family Syrphidae; genus Eristalis; species Eristalis pertinax. The sequence goes on along the minus strand of OU026147.1, from coordinate 35,826,960 downwards.
CCAGGGCTTTGCTAGGGCAAAAACTGTGCTGGGGGAGGAACAGTGAGGAATATGACTAAAGTTGTGGAAAGAGCTGTCCTTAACACCTGATGATACATACGCAGTCCATCCAATACACACGACTGATCAGGTTATAGTTTATATGATTTTCAAGCGCTATCCACCATATTACTGCTGTCGCCTTGCAAAAGTTTGGTTGTGTTCAATTCAAAAAGTTGAAGGCAGTCAAAGCTATGAAAAGCAAACAAATTATACAACATTTGCTACTTCGACTTAAGCAATTCAAGCACGAGTCACAAGCTTTCTGTGGTCTTCTTCGTGCTAAGTTGGTCTTCAAATTCGAACCCTTTGGCTCGAGAATTAGATGAATACCGAATTTCCAGTATAAAGACCAAGCCATCGCGATGGGACGCGATTCTGTGTGAATCAGGGAGGGCAACTTCCAAGGCTCTGTCACATCCTGCACGAGGTGCCCCTACTCTTTCACTGAATATGGCGGATCTAGAGGGGAATAACTCTATAAGACCCGCAATTCCAGGTGTTAACAACTGTACCTAGGAATAAATGGCATTGCATTATTATGTTTTCGAACGGTGAACTACGGACACGTGAGGCTATCTGGTTTTAACCAATGTCCTCTTCACAGTATACATTGTGTGAGTACAGTGCGACACCCCCATACTCGTGGGACCAAGATAGATTTTAAAAACAAAAATACTTCAAGGAACACTGATGCAATTGAATCGGGCATCAGCGACTTTCCATCCGACTCCAAAAAAACAGAACAGCCCTTAACGGAAAAGGAGGAAAATGTCCTCCTACAATCCCTAGCTAGGCAGTCTTCGGGTGTAGCTGATAACGTAGCAGTAGAGGTCAGAGGTCATATGATAAAACCCAAAGGTCACTTTCACTTCCAGGGACCATGCCTCCCGAAGGACAGGATAGTGCGCAACCTTCAACATCTTAATCCGGATCTGCACAGTCAGGACTGCAAAATTATTGAGATGGGTGAACACACCGAGAATGGTATGGACGTGGACATTCTCCTGAACAACAAATCGCTGCAACTGTTGCGTCAACAGCACTTCAAAGTCATAGTAGGAATTACCTGCTGTAAACTGCGAATCCTGGCAACATGCAGTAAGAACAGCAAAGAACCTCCTGGCCGCCATGAAAGTGATACAGATCAATCTACGCCACAGTAAGGCGGCCAGAGCCAATCTAATCTTCCTCCTCGCAACGGGGAAGATGGACATCGCACTTGTATAAGAGCCACGGCTTTGCCGGGGTCGAGTACAAGGTCTGAACAATAAACCACCTACTTCTCGAACCCAAATGGTAACGTGAGTAGGAACAGCACTTGCATTGTAGCTAGGAAAGCTAAAATTATTCCTTAACATATACATTCGCAACAGCTTCATGCAAAATGCCATCTCACGTGCACAGTATGCGTATATGAAAAGCAAATGTGTAGGAACCGCACTGCATGAGGTGGTTAGTTTGGTTCTAGACATAGAAGGGACCACGGGTATTAAGTCCGCCCTTGAAAAGGCCGAAATTAAGCATTAACTCACTACAGTCATAGAAAGTATGTTCAGCAAGAGAATCATAAATGCAACCCTAGGAGGCGCATCCATCAAAGTTGCAGCTGGGGGGCCATATCCCCTCTTCTATGGGTGCTTGTAATAAACGAGATATTAGAAGAGCTCAGACCAACGGAACCAGAGCAATTGCCTACGCTGACGACGCACGTGGTGATTATAATTCGTGGCAAATTTCTCCCGACTCTTACCGAGTTGATTGAAAAGCAATAGAAGTCCTCCTAAAATGGGCGAAATCCTGCGGTCTAGGCATCAACTCACAAAAAACTGAGTTGGTACCTTTCACCAACAAAAGGGTCATCTCGCGATTCAAACTTCCAATAGTTGAAGGCACAACAATGGATAGCGCGAAATACCTAGGAGTTATCCAAGAGAAGAAGATAAATTGAAAACTCAATTTAAGGGAAAGAGTCAAGAAAGCAGCCTGTGCTTTATTTCATACTACCCCGACCGCGGCCCTGGGGGTACTATTCAATCTTTTCCCACTTGAACTCTACATGCAAACTAATGCTCTAAAAGTGCCATTAGAAGTATTCAATAAAAATACTGACTCTCAAGTCCTATTGGGCACCCTAGTATTCTGAACAGACTACAAATTGAACAGTCCGAAAGTGACTATATACTCAATTTTCCGACTTTAAAATACTTTTCGGATAATATTTCCCGACGAGGGAGGAGTGAACCACATGAGAACCCATCAATAATTCGACCATCCATGTGTATGCTGATGGATCGAAGATGCAAACAGGCACAGGTGCGGTCATTTTCTCCGAATTGTTAAACATGCACTGCTCTTTCATCATTTCTGAGTATGGCAGTGTTTTTCAAGCGGATGTCCTGGCAGTCAAAGAAGCTGCCAGAATGACACCAATGTTGGAAATACCACCGGCTGATATTGCCATTCTACTTGACAGTCAGGCGGCCATAAAAGCAATTTTGACGATAGAAGTCCAGGTACAAGTCCAAGCTGGTCGTGAGCTGCGAGGAACTTAAGCTCTGAGCGCGTAATACTCGATAACTCTATGCTATGGGTCCCAGGACACTGGGACATAGCCGGCAATGAGGCACCAGATGATCTCCGCCGTAATCGACCCATCTCAAGCAATTGAATGGATTCAGCCACCACTAGGAGATGACAGGAAGAAGGTGTATGATAAAATTCTAAAATTAGCGAGCAAGAGGTGGAATACTATAACAACATGTAAGACTACTTGGATGCTATTGCCTAATATCAATAGACATAACTAAAACCGACAAACTCCTTCAGTGTGGCAAAAGCCTACTTAGGATGGTAGTCGGAGCCCTAATGGGACATAACCATCTGAAATATCACAAAACAAAAATGTGACTAACCCATGGCTACATATCCGGAGGATGTGGCAATGTGGAATAAAGAGAGGACACTCCTCACTATCTCTGCTACTGCCTCAGCCTCAGCCAACTAAGACACAGGACCATGGGAGAATTCTTATTCCAGGACCTGCAAGAACTTGATAACTTTTTCAGGTTCATAAGGATTTCGGGCTGGCTGGTCGAAGAGAGGTATTCAGTAACTGCGATTACAACGTCTCGATGAGTACAATAAGGGTACAATGGGGAACATTTCCCCCCTGGGCATCACAATGGGTCCATACCTAAGTGAAACGTGCTACACGTCTACCCACATTCCGATCCTATCCCAAGTCATCGCAAACGCAAGAAAGCGTGGCCTCGAAAATTGGACGCTCGAGTGCGATATTTGGTCCGGTTTCCGTTGACGGCATTTGAAGGAGAATGTTCAACCACGAACTGTACGGGCTAGTACGGGTACAGCAACATGAAACTAGCAAAGCGTCTACCGATGCAAGTCAAAGGTGGCTGAGCCATATAGAGTGCATGGACAACTCAGCTCCTGCCCGAAGAGTCTTCGACTCTGAACATGAGGGTAAACGCAACACAGAAAGCCCCTGACACCGATGGCGCATCCACCTCAACGAACTTACCGCGCGAAACAGAAGACAGCTAGCCAGAGATCGTCCAACTGACTTCAACTTGACTTTGCAGATAAAACCCGCATGACCACACACATACAATTCTACAATATTCGAAATAGAGGTGAAAATATAACTGTACGTAATTTGTAGCCTCAGCCACGCGGCATAACGTGGACCATTCTCCATATGGTACACTCAATCTGTCAATTAGTCAATTATTCAAAAAGAAACGAAATCGCAATGCGCACTGAACTTCTACTTTCGTAATAGTCTTCGATCAATTTAACAGTTCATGACTACACTTTTTGATGACTCTGGATGATGCTACATATATATGTCCACACATACTACAAACTACTAAAGCACCACACACTACATACGCATGTAGATTCCTTATTATTTTTTCTCTCGGACGGTCCTATGGAGTAATTTTATATGGACGTGAAAATGCAATTCATTCACGGTCGGACGATTTTCTATATAGTAAATGCATGGGAGCAGTCCTTTATTCTGAATTGAGTAGTGTTCCATTTTGAAGCTATGAATAATGTATACGGAGAAGGCACACAAATGCCTGTAGCATCATATGTGTACAGTAAAAAATCATTCAATTTTCATTTAAACTGTGTACATGCTACATTTTTCTAAAATAGTAGGCAGCATTCGGGAGGTGTTACTGCTTCAACATTCAGCTAATGAACGAGCGATCGCAGGTGCGTGGAACACCTTTCACTCGAATAATACCCGATGTATAGGTGCTCTTCTCCTACATTTGTTTAAACCAACAATAAATAGATTCACATAAACTGTGCATGCAACAAACGAAACCTGCACAATGGTAATGCAGATGGTTTTTTTCCAGATTTGATGTTTTCACAAATATTCCAAAATATCTAAACGATCTAATTTCCGAAAAGCCGACTTAACGAAGGCATTACAGTTTTGGCAGTTCAACGGATTATTTGTCTAATTTAATGATTTCCAAAATGAACATTTTGCAAATTTGCTTTCGCCACTTTTCTATATAAATTATTCTCATTCATTCACCCAAATGGAATGCAAATGGGTCTGAGTGCATGTTGATGCACTTGTTGAAATGCATTCTTGTTCGAAACCATAGAACCACAGCCGAGTCATATTACCCCATCCACTCTCAGTGAAGGGCGTCCCTAAGCGGATTGAAAACTTAATTTTCCTGTGCTGTCGTTATGTGAAACAAAAGGAATTCTCTCTGCACAATTGTACGTTTCATTGAACTGAACACTATTAAAACAATGGCTCCATAGATGCTCAGCGCACCGTATCGCCGTTCTTGACTGTGCGATATGAATGCCGATAAACGGATCAATACCACCGCTGGCGGAGGTTGACTGATTCACATTGAATGTAAGTGAACTTGACATTATGAATCCACAATATTATCGAGTAAACTCTTGGCAATACGAATTCCATAACTCCGCAATTTGTGGCTTGCTACACAAAAACATATTCCACATGTGGGTAAACAAGATTCAGCCGCACGGTGGGATAAATAGTTTTATTATCAATTTATTGAGATAATCACATTCGAGTTGATATATGGTTTGACTATGAATACATTTCAATCGGGGACAGGAATAAAACTAAATTGCGACAATAGCCGTCTATTGAATCAAGTGCTATGCGAACTACACAAACGGCAGCTCTAGATCTGGATTCTGCTGATATTTATAGCAACGTAAGAACAGCAAAATTGAGAATACGCGTGAAAGCCAGCTTTCAATAGAGGGAGGCGAGAACTTTCCATGCAAGTATTATAAGACAAAATATTGACGTATATACAGTAAATTTTTGAGTATACTCTCCAAATAATATGGCTCATCATTTTTGAAGTCAATTGACGGTTGGTTAAGTGAACATGTCAGTCGATATGTCATTTATAGTCCCTTCAACCGGGCACTGTGTGTTATTGTGCTATTTTATCATCCTATCCAAACGGTCGTAACTCAGGTTTAAATCACCAACAGTCGATCGAATGAACAAAGTCGAATCGATGGCATAAAAAATAAATTTATTTTCACGGGTGGTGCAAAGAAAGGTGGCCTGAAAAGTACTTCGATTAAGTTTGGTGATGTTCAACTGAGGCGGAAAATTTGCCGACCAGTATAATATGTCAGTTATGGTTGGAGTTAGGGAGATTTTTTGTTGGATGTGGATTAAAGAAAATAACACTATCGTGACTGAGGCTGTTTTTCACAGCTCAGTTAGTGTGACGTTTGAGGCCTGTTGCAGAGTTATGAAATTTGATATGTCAATGTTTTTGCTTGATGAAGCTTGTGTTGACCGGCGATGGTTGCCCGCGATGTCCATTAATGTTTTTTTTTAATGAAGTATTCATGTGAGGTGACCTGAATTGTCTTAATTAACCTATTACAGTTTCGTTGTGTGTAAGCACTTCGTATGCCAAGCTAAATGCCGATGTTTCGGTCTCCAACACCACAATATTAACCACTATCTCGTGTCACTTAAACTACCCCTTTTGGGAGACGACACGAATCTGTAATTCCGCTTCACGCGGCGGAGAACAGGACAGCATCCACATCACGACTGATTGCTATAGAACATAAACCCACGTCCATCCCTCAATATACCACCTTGCGACCCCCTAACCAACGCCTATGCCAACAATTGGACAAACAGAATTATGCCACACAGTCAACAGATGTCGGTTCAAATTCAGTTAAGCCTAATCAACTCCTCCGATCTTGTGCGTGTCTGCTCTTCCACAGCAACAAACTAACACAATTAACAATCCACCTAGAAAGGTGTAAAGAATCAGATTCCACATCATATCTTCCGTCATTTCGATTACGTTGTTTTACGACAAGTGCAGGCTGTATTTTAAAATAATGCCAAAACAACACCACAGCCAAATGGTTAACACACGTTCGTATGTACACCGTACACACGTTCGAATGTACACAAATAACAGCTGTTTTGCCATCCTCATAAATAAGCAAGGCAATAAATCCACTGGAGGAAAAATCCTCATCCCCACCTAATAGAATTTCGTAAATATCCCTTAAAAGTAAACGGAAACAAAAAAAGGGCAATGTTATCCCGATAACCATAAATTTGAATATAAACAGTGACGATGAGGGAGACATATGCCAGCGTCGCATGGCGGCGTAACGTACTTACCCCACATGCATGATCTAATAATAAGCGAAAAGTAAATAAGATATCTTTTATTGCACACCGCGGGTCTTCTTATGTATCCTCCTCCAAGCAGGATTTAGTAACTTTTCGTATCTGACAGGCGTCCCTTCTACCATAAATTCCAATCTTGTTTGGCGATATTAACTCGACGGCAAGCCAAATTGTTTTGTGCATCATGTGAATAGTGTGGGAGGTCGCAAGGACTTCAGCGGCAGCGGAAAATAGAGTTTCAAATTTGGTTACAAATTCGTTTTCGCAAATGGTTCCAAACGTACACTATCTGATTTAGTTGAGATAGTTCCATTGTACCTCGTTTCGGTCGGTGGGTCTGAACAAATTTGCATCTTTACGAGTGAATAAGCATGGATTCTCTGTTGCATTCGTGTTTTCCCTTCAGGTTTGGATAAATAAGTCACAGATACTGCAATAGTCGACGTGTGAAAGTTATGACATCGTGAGGAAATGTTGTATAAATTATCATAAAAACATGTTGGACCTGATTTACTGTATTAAGACATTCATTTTGGGGAAGGTGGATTGTGCAGATTTTGTAACTTCACTTCAGTCTGCATAAGGTCAAAGATTATCTTTTAAAGTATCAGATCAGCGTGCCGTTTCATGGAAACGAAAACGGAAATAAAACGTAAGCCAGGAATTTCCCACACAATAATTGAACCAAGAACACGCATTCCCATAAATTAGCACTACGTAGTCTCCATCATTTTTTTGCTTTTCCTTGACCGTCATGCATTTTGACTGCTAAATTTCCTAGCAGTTTAAATTATGCAAATTTCCAAAATTTGTATAATTATTATGGGCGGCGATGCAGCACATAGAGGTCCAAGGTTTTGCTGCTATACAATCAATCGTATTGTGAACGGTATTGTTCTCTTACGAGTGGAGGGGGTCTACAATTAGCTCGATACTGTCAATGACTTGAAAGAGGTGGGGCCGTAAAAATTGCTTCGGAATCGAAACTAGATACCAAGGTTCAAAGTATTTGGTTTTCATTTAATTTCGTTTTTACTTACATACCTACTTACCTCGCAAAGGTCGCTGATGGTCAAAACTATTCTGTTATTCATTTGACTGTTTATTTAGTTCCTTTCGCTGTTTTTCTCTGCCATGGAAACTGGGGAAAACTTGGCGTAACCTACCTACCTATCTCAAACTAACATACAACCCATCGGGGCGTATATGTGATGTAAAACCATATATAGTTTATTTGCCTTGTTACATTTTGTTTCCTTTTCTTTTTTGTTTCTTAATTTTTTGAGCGTTTTGCTAAAAAATGCTCGGCTGGGTTGGTGTAATTTACTTTACTTACCTACGACCCGTGGAGGGTCTGAACCTGAGCAATAACTGCCTTAAAACGATGATGGTCGTGAACACGCTGCCTCTCGTCATCAAGACCGTCTTGCGTCCATGATGACTTCGTCATTATACCGGATATATACCGTTCGGTCTTTCTCTCTATCTCGAACCATCCTCGCAGACGGGACCATATATGCGACGTAGAATCAAGAATTAGCTCTTCTGTTTTGTTTATCGTCCAGCTTTCAGATTCATATAGCTAGACTGGCAAAATAAGTATTTTGTTGAACTTGATTCTGGTATTTCGAGTCATGAGTTTGAGCGCAGTTGTTTCAACAAACTGTAGTAGCAGTGGTTGCCAAGGGCGATTCTATGTCGGATCTCCACTACGATGTAGTTGGTGGAGTTCACGTTTGCTCCGAGGTAGACGAACTCTTTAACTACCTCAAAATTGTTGCTGTTGATCGTGATGTTCTTGCTCGACAGCATGTACTTCGTCTTTTCCTGATTATCTTTGAGATCAGTTCAGTTCGCATATTCCCCGAACGCCGTAAAAGCTTGGACTACGGCACTTAACAAGATAGATCAAGATAGTACCTTCCGTGTTAACAGTTGCCAGCCGCTCTATCTTCTCCACTACCAAATTGAAGAAATCACACGACAGTGCCTTTGCTGAAATCCGGTGGAGGTTTCAAACGGTTCGGACGACACAAACAGATAAATTTTTCGCGGATCCCGAATTCAATGAATGATGCCGTACGCGGCTTTAAAATCGATACAATTGTGGTGTGTATTGATTAAAAACTAGCTGGTATTTTCCAGGATTTGCCGTAGTGTGAATATATTTTGTCTATAGTCGAAAGCGACACTGGTACATGCCGGTTAGTGCGGTGCAAAACATCCTTAGACGTTCACGCAGTACTCTGGGCATTGGACAAGATCTTAAAGATGACATTGAGCAGGGATATACTGACAATACGTAGTTATTGCAAGAGATATGATCGCCGTTTTTGTGGATGGGGGCATATTGAGACAATATTACAGCCATCGGGCATGTTTTCATCTTCCCCAAATTCTGCAGATGATCTATTGCATGCACTCTACCAGAACATCGTCCCCAGCCTTGAATAATAAGGAGCTCTGATGGTACCCCAACTTGGTGTAATCATCAGTAAAATTATCCTTTTTGTTGTACTGAATCGGAGGAGATCATCGTAGCTGTCCATTGGTACGAAGACACTATTTCTCGAACAACTTCCTCTTTTCCATCTGGGATGGACTCATATTCAACCACAGTGGAGCCCAGATGAGGGCCGACTTCAGCTGATCCCTTTCACCCTGGTATCAAGTTGGCTGCTGTAAAACAACTTCCTTGCCACGGCGAAGGCGTTTTAGCTGTTGTTAAAACAATATCTATTTATATGTTCGTCAAAATACTGATATTGATTCAGCCAAATGCCAAGATACCTTATTACATTTTTCACATCTAACTTCCGCCCCAGCGGGTCAACTATGCCTAACTTACGCCAGTTTATGCTCGCATCCCATAATGCCATGTACGGCGAAACAGTTTCACACTTCATGAAGTTGTTAATCAATTTTTCAAGACGAACCTGTCTGCATTCACACACAAAGCGGTGTCTAATACTTTCTCCGTATCAGTCAGACATGCCCCATCGTGCATTGTTTTTCGGAGCTAATGTCTTCTACTAATAAGAAGTCATAAGTTATAGCCTACAGTGACATTCTGCTCAAGTCGAGATTCTTCTCCCTAAGTCGAAGTCTTCCTAAGTCGAATTTCTCTCTAAGTCGAATTTGTTCGTCCTATTTTAGGAGCACCCTCAATTGTCCAAACAAAAACATCATCTCTAAATCAAACTCGAACAAATAATGGTATACCGTGAAAATTCGACTTAGGGGGTATACTATCTATGAATGAGCTAACATAACGTCGTGCCTCATTACTTGAAACATCGATGGACCAGCTATAATTCTCCATCGTCGTCATATACAACCTGAACATTTACTTTTTGCGGCAACAGTTTACAGCATTCAAAGAAGTTCCTGATCTTGATCAAACATATGAATGTTTACATTCATGCATCCCCCTCTCATGGTTTTGAAAAGGATTATGTCAGAAGCTTCAATTCCTGACCGTTGACTGTAATCCCCACGAAATGTGCTTTCAGAAAACGGATACCTAACCATCCAACCGAATGAATGGACCACTAAAGTGACCTAACTGTTGGGAACATGTTCCAACTTACGAAATTATAGAAAAAAAGAACCGACCATTCCGGAAAAGAGTATGACTTCAGCTTACACCCAACGAAATTCACCCTGAGATGAGATAAATTTGTATGTATAAATGGACTCATTGACAACGATTCTATGGACGCACGAATGTATGCATAAACCTAAATAAGTGATGTGCACACAACCAGGGTGCGTTGTCCAAGAGTATTAGCAAGTTACGTTTTTTTTTTGGCAACACAAACACAGAGAGGCAGTTCTGAGCCAATGATTAAGATCTCATGAATTACCTTCAATTAAGCCCTTCCACCCATCATGGTTCCTTTATGATCTCAAATCGTTTCGTTATCCCTCAAAGTGCCCTCAGTAAGTTTTCATTAAAAGCATGAAGCTAATTTCTGATTTTAGCTTCAGCTTATCTCAACTAAATGAATCATTTCGTGTGCGTAATTGTTTGGAAGTTACCTCCCATTAGTACCAATGGCTGTGGTAATAATCAAAAGTATGCAATTCACCGGAACTAAGTTTGTCGAATGTAAAGTGAGTTGTAGTTAGTTACAAGTTAGTTTACCAAGTTGCACTTCGGAGGTCATCCACCATATTAACCGAAGGTCGTTATGTACTGAATTATTAAATACTAGTAAGGCATTGTATCTTTCCTGAACCCTAATTCTAAAAGTATTGAGATTTGAATAGTATTAGCCACAAAACTTCTTAGTTTTTTTATGTAAGTTAACAGGATCAGCAAAATATGGTATAATTTTGACGTTTCTGACATCAGCAGAATCCTTCGACTTCTTTTGTGGTGGCAGGAAAAGTTGTTGGAAATTGTAAAGTTACCTTGAACTTTATAAAAACGTCTGGCAAAACTATTCAATATATGAATGTGTTTCTGATATTCATGTAAGTATGTTCTAAGTGCCAGCATTTTCTGATGTTCTTTTGTAGTCTTGTGAAGTCTTCCTCTTACATTTGAAATGGTTGCAATGATGTCATATTCCTTGGTCAGTTAGCCATCCATGGTGGGTACCGTTGTGAATGTGGACGCGTGGCGCAAACTTCCCAAACAATTTGAATTCTGCACTATTGATTGATCGGTCAAATATACTTTCAAATATGGAAGGCCTCTATTCCTGAGACCAAAAACTCCCTGACTCGCAGGCCACTGTGATCCCACATCCCGTGGGATCTGCGTCCTACGCGCAGCTTATTGCAAATAATAATGACCTTGCATCTATAACGTCGTTGACGGTGATGGCCTAGCCAACGACATCAAACAGTGATATTTTCGGGATGCACTGAACGCTCTTGGATATCATGTGGATTGATTTTGTTCCAAATTCGACAATTTTGTTTGTTGATTTACCCATTCATCTGGAAATGGGCCTCATCGCTGAAGATAATTTTTCGATGAGAATTAGGGCAAACCAGCAGCAGTCAAAGAAAAGGATCCAAGGTACTTCATTTCAACCAGTTAAATTTGTTGGAGGCAATGTACTCGTCTGGGGTTGCTTCTCTGGTTGGGAATAAGGCCAGTCTTTAGAATTAATGGTAGCTAGTATGGATCGGTTTAAGTATTTAGAGATACTAAAATCGGGTATGCTAAAGAGGAGATGCCATTGACATGGAGGTTTCGACAGGAAAATGATCCAAGCACACACAAATAAGGTAGTTAAAACCTGGATTGATACCAACAAAATCGAGGTCATAGATTGCGCTACGCAGTCTCCCATAGAGAAGCTGGAGGAAATAGTGGACAGATGAATAAAACCGGAACCAATGCAACAATTTGGATCAGCTCTACGAGGCGATGGAAGATGTGTGGAAAGCTGAGCCTATGAACATAGTAGAAAACCTATTTATGTCTATGCCAACGGGATTTATGACTATGATTAAGGCGAAAGGGTTCGTAAAGAAACATTGATTATTTTGAATGCTTTTTTTAACTTTTTGAAGAGAATTTGTACTGGTTCCTTTGGGTGATGTCGCGGTGATTTTTGTTTTTTTCTTGCTTGATTTGTTTAATAAACTTTAAGAAATGAAGAAAAAAAGTCACCGGATAGAAGAAAAATACTCTAAAAGGATCCAGTTCCAGGTGCTTTAGTTTTGTCCGACACTGCTATATCTATCTATCTACATCTCAAATATTACAATTTTTTTGCGAGTAAATAAGTTTTCCGAATTGACAAACTGCGAATTAAAGGCCTTTTATTGTAGTTCGCTCTTGTGATCAGATTTAAGAACATCCGAAGCGAATTCCATCCACATAATCGACTTTCATTAAACCCCCAAGTTATCCTTATGTGCTGAAAAATGAACAATTTTTCACAATTATCTGACACTCTCTGTTATGAAATCATCCTTTAGTTTGTGAACTTTGCACTCGCCGTCGATTTTTCTGTTTTTTTTTTCAATCTAAATCCACTTCAATGCAAATCCGACATGAAACGCGGAAACGCAGAGGAAAGGAGAAACCGAAATCGAATTATTTGTGTTCCGCTGAAAAAATGCCAAAGTATCTGGATTGCTGCCAAGCGCATAGACATTTCGAACTGCAACATAAACCGAAGGGCGACATGCCAACGAACAATGTGACAAAGCGATTAATGATATGGAATTTTAGAAAGCCCCCACAATGCATCGCTTCATACTACATCCGCCCGCGTCCTCGCCCCCTTTTTAGTCGTCAAGTGTCAATTGAGAGGGTTCACCTCCTATGGATTCGCCCTTAAATGGGGCCGCAAATTTGTATCTTATTCGCCGCCTTATTCACGGGTAATTTAACTTTACGTCCACAAGGAAAAAAATCCCATTACCGGTAGGGCTCTGTGAGGACACGACCACACAAAAAAGGTAGATGGCGGAGCTGAAAAAAAATGGTGCAGGCAAAAGGAAACGTGAAGCGAAATTTGAAGAGAAGGCATTAGGATGGTGGACATAGTAATTCCATTATCTGGTCAAAGAGGGTCAACTACGATGGGGTGTATCTTTTTGTATTTTTATTCGGTCGCCCAGCCTTCGGATCTGAGGCAGTTAAGCAGACAGCTAGTATTTTTCGGATTTTTCGCTAACGATGCAACCATAGTAGTTAACATTGAGGTTTTTTGGTAAAATAGAATCGCTGACCTGTAAAAAAGTGTTATGGTTAATGCATCTGTGAAATAATTTGATACACAAGCAAAAGCGCTTACAAATATAAACATTTTGCATAAGTTTGGCATCTGCTCTGGCTCCACTGCGGATATCCGGGGGCAATCGTATGCTGGGCAGGCTTTGCCAGCGGTTGCCCTTTTGTGGCGCAGTAACTGATGGTTTATGTATCCGAATTCGGGGTGTTTAATGCTGCGGTGTGCCATGGGCGAGGCTAGTATTTAAATTTCCCAGCACGCACTAGGCATACGTAAGGGACGATTTAATCTCGTTATTTTTATGGCATTTTGTTAGGCGAGTGAAGGAAGGTGGATTGAAATTTCGGGATAAGGGGATGCGCGAGTTTGTTACAAAATTGGTTTGATTTGTTTTTTGTTTTCTTGGAGCGCGGTATGGGGGATAACAGTTCTCGATTATCTGAAACGAACTCACAGAACCCTTTAATAAAAAAAAAAGTTTTAAACTGGGCGACCCACTGCTTCTCCAAGATATGTTCCTATAGTTATTGAGAATATTGAGCAAAACTTACAAGGCTTGCACTAGCTGCCCGAAATTACAGAAGTCCGTTCAGCTGTTGGCGTGCAGCGATCACATTGATTGGTAGAACACAGTGAGTAGTCAATGATACGCTTGGTGCCATTAAGACAGAAGCTGGTCTTGTAGTAGACGATGCTTGAGGTCAAGAAACTACATAAATCTGAGTAGCTGATAGAGCTTCTCAATGGGTGGCTTAAAATTCGAGGTGGACAGAGACCTTGCCTACATCGGCTCCGTAATAAACAGTATGAATGACTTCAGTATCGAGATCAAACGCAGCATACGTCTTGCTGAACGCTTTCGCACAACTGGCTCCACGTGTCCAAACAAGTAAATTTTGTCTTCCTGTAGTTCCTGCAATTCATTGAAAGTGAACATATTCAAAAAATGTTCTGTGCTTGCCAAATGACCAATAAGGAGAACATCCTAAATACTTCCTCAGTCCTTCGCCGTTTGACATAGAAATGCTCTCCTAAGCAAAAAAAGAAAAAAAAAATGCTAAATTAAATCCATGCATTGCTATATATTTGCACGGAGAACGTGTTTTGTGACAAAATTTCCATATAAAATTAAAGGGCCTTATCCCCGAGCCGGCAATGCAATCGCTAATAGCTGCCTGAAAACTAAACCCACTGTTGCACATAAAAAGCACTGGCGACACATCTTCTCGGCAGCCGCCAGAGGATCCAGAAAACAACAAAAATACAATTGCAACACAAGGACGATTTTTGCATTTATTCACTTCTTCACCTAAGGGATGAGGACTAATGGGCGGATGCTTACGCCAAAGTTTGTAAGCCACCTATCTCTGATAGCAAGGAACCAGTGGGGAGAGAAAATAAAATTAAACCGAAAGGAGGCGGGCTTAATTAATGCAAAACAGAAACTCGGAAATGTTTGCATAAAGCTATGGCCCACCACCAAAGTGTGGATTGTGAACTCTTCTTTAACCACATCAGCCTGAGTTAATTCAATGGGAATGGAGGGCATCCTGTGCACAAAGGCGCATGGAAAATAACGAACAAGTGCAATAACAAAAACAAATGTTAATTATGGTTCGTTGGCCATGACAAATTAATTTAGTTTGTGTTAATTTTGTTTAGATGTTCTCTTCGTCGGACGGAAGCAACTTTCCCAAAGTTAGTTGGTTCCGGTTGGGCACATAACCGATGCGCAGACGATACAACCAAGTGGACAAACACCCAAAATGGGGACGTTGGTTGCGGCAAGCCCACGCGTTGTCTTGGTTGAACTGAAATAAATATGTATTTTCATTCATATTTCCTTGTATATACATTTTGGTGGAGAACTTTCAAAAATTGTAAGTGAATTCGGAAGTTTAAAGTGTTTAGTGGTGATTATTATATTATCAAATAAAACAGTTGTTGAATTCGTGTGAATAAAACTTTGTGCAAGCGCGTATTTTAAGGTGTATTTTGTGACAGTTGGGTTGGAGTTAGGTGCTTTCTGTAGAAGAAACTTAATAAAATAGCCTGCAGCTTGGTTGTGGTTCTCCAAGTGTCGTTAATAATAAGGGTGGACGAAATTGGAAAATTATGATACTCCTCACTATCCTCACCAGTTTCAGCCAGTTGAGATATGGAGCACTGTGAGAATATTTACTCTAAGACCTACAGCATTTTACAAAAATGCCGCACATTTGCTGAATAGCACTTGGTAAGGCGGGTACTCTCTCCCAATGGGTATCGCAATAGGAATTAAATTAGACGCGACAATATACTCGCCCACCCGCCAACCTAATCTAACCTAACTCTACTGAAATCCAGTTGAGAGCAATGCATCGATTTTCTCTTGCATGTGCAGCATCTTAGTGCTTTGTCCAATGTTTCCACCTTTACATTTGTCATAAGCTAGTATTGCTGGCTTTTTATCTGCGCGATCACTCATTTTTGGGTCATGGTGTGAAGCAATAGAAGACTCACAGATTTATCTTGTTTTTCGGAATGTATGAAACGGGAATACAATCTTTTGTAATGGCAAAATTAGATAAAAAATTGGTTTTCTTTTTATATTTACCATTTTTAGGTTGAAATTCGGACATGTTTTTGCGTATTATTCCTAGTAATGTAATCTGTTCTTCTAGGCATCTTTATCCTAATTACTGAGACGTGGAAAACGTATCGGTTGTAAGAAAGCCCCTTTAGTCATATTATCAAATCAAGAACTTCACGCCTTGATTCCTTTCAGAAGTACGTCCAATAGCTCGTTTCAGAATCCAAAGCTTGATTCAGTACTTCTCAGCCTTTGATGGCATGTACTATCGAAATGGATATCTTCCTTTGACTGTGAGTGTAAAGCTTTGGTAAATTCTCAATGCACTGACTCCACAACTCACGTATAGGATCTAATTTGTCAACCAAACGCCGCTAACTATGAAGTTCTCTGTTGCCAAACCTTAAAATTGTACATAATTAGTTTGAAAGTCCTCAGAGGTATGGTTGTTGCATGTATTGGTCTTCCTGTTTGAGAGTCCCATTCATTTTCAGAGCCTTCGTTATATGACCGAAAAATACAAGCCAATAAAAGTAGTTCAATGAATAAACCAGTTCGCTGCTATCCATATCAGTCAATTCTCCATAAAATATGCATCTAGCCTCCATGTTCGTGTAAGCCAATAAACAACAGGAGGTTCACAAAATTATTCCAAAATTGGACATTTCTGCTTCAGCATTTCTTGGGGTTGAATATCGTGTTACACTTATGGCAACAAGTTTATAATAATTTTAATTATTTTTAGAATGAATTTAGATTGAAAAATTAATTTCACTAGTACTAGAACTACTGTCCGATAAATCAGCTTCCCCAACATGATATTTGCTGTAAGTAAAACCATACAACGGCACAACTTCATCTTCTTGTGACGCTACAGTATGGAGTGGATAGGGGTGAGCCTCTCTAGGTAGTGTGTTCTCTGGTTAGTTTAGGTCTTTCTCCGCGCCACCTTAAACTCGGGCTCATCTGTTGCGTTGTCCAACAGGTTCGGACTCTAAGACTTTTCGGGCCGGCGCTGAGTTGTCCATGCGTTTTACATGGCCCAACCCCCTTAGGATACGTAGACTCCTGACTGGGCTCATGTCGCTGTACAGCTCATACAGCTCGTGATTGAATCTTCTCCTCCAGATCCCAGCAACGAAAACTCATCCGAACTTCATCCGCTTTGAAGATTGTTCGCGCCTATTAGACGTACAGCAGGACTGGGATGACCGGTGTTTAAGTCAGCTTGGTCCTTCGAGAAACGGCTCTATTAGTCAACAAGCCCATAGAAGCAGAGATTGGCTAGACTTATTTGGTGTTTGATCTCGGTGCTGATGTTGTTAGTACTGCTTACTGCGGAGCCGAGGTAGACGAAGTAATTAACTACCTCGGACAGCTATACATAACTGTCCTTTATGACGCTCTCTCCAAGACGTCGATATTTTATGTCCTTTCTTGAGGACATCATATGCTTCGTTTTGCGTTTATTCACCGCCAGAACCATTTTAGCAGCTTCCGTCTCAATGCCAGCAAACGTCTCATGAAGCTCACTATTCTGCTAAACATGTTAATTTCATCCGCGTATGCTAAAAGTGGTACGAACTTCTGGAAGATCGTGTCTCTAGTGTTGGCATGTGCGTCTTACACGATCTTCACCTGGATGACTCGTCACCTTCCCTTTAGTCCTACTTCAAATCGTTGACATTGAAGGTCTCGGTGAGTTCCTTGCCCACCTTGGAGGAGCAGCGGGTATTGTCCATCGTCATCTTGCACAACCTGACGAGTTAGGCAGGAATGTCAGTACTAGACATGGCACTTCTTGGGTCATTTTCAGGAACTGCCCTAGTGTGAAGATTTGGTCGATGGTGGACTTACCCGGCCTGAAGCCACACCGTCCGCACCGGCAATTTTGTTAGACTTCAGTCTTGATATTGCTATCTCAACCTCGTCTATGTCGGTGGTGGGAGTTCTAGTCATTGTCTAGATTCAGTCGAACGACAATATGTTCTCTGTAAGACTTTGGAAGAAGTCAATAAACATCAAGTTTCTAAAATATTCAGTTTTTGAGAAAACTTTATTTAATTCCTAAAATTGGTCAAAAATTAGATAATTGTCCCTGATAACAATATCATAACAAATGCAAAATAACATCTGACAGCTAAGAAATTTAATGAAGGTTGTCTCGACCTGACAAAAAATTAGCTTTTATTAAAACTTTCGGATATTATACAACAATATTTTGTAATGGGTCACTACATACCACTTTCGATGCCCATCCCACGCTAGCCGAATATACGTTGGGTGGGATCAGCAGCAGCACTTCAGGAACTTAGGATGTAATAATCCATGAACAAGTGAACTCAGGCATATCGGGTAAGCAAGCTGTCTCACCTCCGCTCAATCGGGTGTGGCGTTGAATTTTGGCATTTGGCATCCATTCAACATAACATTGCTCGGCGAAAAAATGAACGACGAAAAAAGCTCATTATCGTTAACGGTTTAACAGCATCCGGACAACACATGTTGAATTCTCTTCTATGGTGTGAGCTCATGTGCATTTGACCACGGACGTTCATTCAAGGCCGAGTTCAACTATAGGATTCCGAATGAATATGGGACAGACCACAACTATGACCAGTTCAATTCAGTGGTTAATTTTAAAGTACTTTCATTTTTCCTTTCATCGCAGACGTGAAAAGTGTTGTGTAATCTCACCCGATGCCATAAAACACAGTTGAACGATGAACTTTTAAGCATAAACTTTTCTGATATTTAACTCTCCCGAGCACGGTTCGAAAGGGGAGATGGAACAAAACGGCTTAACCACAGACGTTTCCATTAGTTTTAGTAAATCCGAATGGAAATTTACAATGCCATTTCATTGCGAGGGATTAACTCCCGAACTGTTGAGATGAATACACACATAAAGGTTGCAATGGCATTGTCTGCAAGCTTCGCAAGATTTATATAAGTGGAAAATGCATCTGCGCTAGGGTACGGAAACAAGTACTTTTATTCTAAAAATTGATTAATTCATCATTATATTCTAAACTCCAAGTTACAACTGCGGATTACGATTTGAACTGCTTACACTAATACTGAAACAAACACTATACATCAATTATGCAAAAAAGAGAGCAAATATCTATACCAGATGATAACGTAGTTGGCGCTGCTAAGCGACCGTATACTGCCACTTCATGACTGCTCTAGCATCATGTGCATCATGTAACTCGGGCATAGTGTGTGGTAGTGGTATCAATCAGATCAGCGTACATTTCATTGTCCGAGCCTAATGAAACATTCGTTTCAGGGCCATTGGTTGTCCTTAGAATCCTTAAGAATTTTATTAGGTGACCAGTTATATCAAACTGGATCCACAAGAAAGGGGATCCTATGACTGTGTAATTAGGTGGACCTAATTCGAACTTAATTGTTTTTATTTTGCTCAATTGGAAATGTGTGTTACAAATCATTTGCATAAGTTTTTT
This sequence comes from Eristalis pertinax, assembly GCA_907269125.1. Lineage (NCBI taxonomy): Eukaryota > Metazoa > Arthropoda > Insecta > Diptera > Syrphidae > Eristalis > Eristalis pertinax. The sequence continues at coordinate 35,807,448 of OU026147.1, read as the reverse complement.
TTTGGGTAAGAGAAAATAATTTAACGCTGAGTGGCGACACATACGTTATGAATTAATTTAAAGGTAATAATCCAATATTCAAATGACAAGAGCTTTACGATGTCACTCTGTCGCACATTTTTTTTATGGACCAAGAAATGAGAAAAACTGATGTGTACTGTTATTATTATATGTCTTACTTATTATTCCAATAAAAATACACTGAATTTAAAAGTAGTTACCACTAGAATATTCTGACATAATTGCTTCAAGTAATTATCGCGGCGCCAGCTATCGAGGCATAAGTCGTCTGAACATCACGTACAAGATGTTGTTTGTGGTTTTGTGTGCTTGCCTGAAACATTTTGTGAAAATTCTGATAGTGTAACTCAGGTGGGTGAAGTCCACAACAAACCCGAACTGCGGGAAATCCTAGAAAAGAGCCAAGAAGTGACCTGATCGAGAGATATGGTCTGTCAGCGATTTTTGGTCTTATTGGCGCCACCCACGAACTGCATGGGCTGTACAGCGACAGGAGGTTAGGCAGGCGTCTGCAGATCATGTGCATAAGGTGGCTAGTCCAAATAGAACCCATGAACATCTAGGCTTCGTCCCAAAAAATCATCCATTCCGTATCTATGGCACAGCGCAACAGAGATAGGCTTATGCAACTGGAAAGACTTCTTGGTGTGCAACTGGAAAGACTTCTTGTGGACACACAATTGCCTTACAATTACTGTAAAAGCTCGTTAATTCGGAATGGGGGGAAGGTCAATCGGAATGAACAAATTAATGAATTAATGAGAGATTTTTTTTTCGTTCCTAGCCATTGATGAAAAAATCCAAGAACTTAAAACAAAAAAATATTTTACTCCTCCTATTGACATTTTGATGATTTGTTCAGACTTCTACTTCTACATATTTGAGTTGTTATTTGCTGAAACCGTAAGACTTTCAGTCATCGGTATGTGTGTGACTACACACCTGATGTCGCCGAAAATGTTGCGAGTGCTTATAATTTTTAAAGTGATTCAACACATATTTTCTACTCTCCGAGTTTGTCAGTAAGTCGAATGTGCGCTCAAAAATGTAGTGTAGGTCCTTGGCTTTTATTTGACGACTAGCTTCCAGTTTTGCAAGTTGCCCTGCATGCGATATGAGTTCACGCAATAATGCATGCAAATGTATCTAATTGGTTTCATTGCCTTAATATAATGATGCAGTAATGTAAAATTCCTATGATATCGAATATTTGAACAAACGCAACAACAGAAATGTGAAACAGAGCACGTATCACTTAATTTTCTGCCCTTCAGATATATGAATGTACTCTTAAATCTATAATGTTTTGCGATCAAACACAAATATCAAAAAGCTGCACTCATGCGGGTGGGCATGGAAAATTCATGATTATCCTCTGGCGAGGCAAAAGCAAGTACATGAATATATTCAACGGCACACTTTGGCAATTTGCTGTTCGAATTAACATTGATTCCTGGCAAAAAGATAAAGGCATAAATATTCCGAAAAATAATCCAGCCATCCCCCTTATTCACCATTAAATTCGCATTTTAATGGACACTAATTCAGTGAGTGACTTGTTTGCATATTTCATCGAGCTGTGTCACATGGAATACTAACGAGATTGAATATTCGCACAAACATGAGTGTCCCCTATGTACGTTCATATTTTCTTTTTTGTGTACTTTCCTTTTAGGTGCTGATGTTGTGTGTTGTTTTCAATGTTATATTAATGCTTGCAAGCGTACCTGGTGCACTGCTGCTTATATTGATTTACAAATTGGATTATGCAAACACCAAGCTGCAAGTGCGGGTCGTAATTGCGCATTTATGTACATGATTTGGTGCACTAAGCCCCAAGCTTAGGGAAACTAAATCTGTCACCACAATAATGAAGTGCGCAAAATGTCAGACGGTGTACTCGTAAGCAGACTTACTTCGGCTTTTTGATATTGTATGCTATATCAAGGGGGAGATGATTAGTGTTGCTCCAAAAATCAATACAGACATACATTTGTCCATGTCACACATGACACATGTATGCGAATTGCTTGATTTATACTGCTTCTGAGTTGTCTATGTTCCAATTTTTGGGGCCAAAAAAAGGTGACATCACAAACAGGGCGAATCAATTGAAAAACACACACTTTAGTGATGGCAACAATTCATCATAACTCTCTTTCAATAAGTTTACACCATCAACTTCAACTCCAAACATCAAACCTGACGTGTAACGTATTATTAGGACCATAAGTATTTCAAGTAAATCTAATTACATATAACGATCACTGATTTCAATAAATGATCACCCTTCATTGTCCGTATGGCCCTTGCAGTTAGTGTCGTGGGCTTATACACATATTCCTGTGACTTCGATTCAACATCTCGGCCATCCTATCCTAGATCTTGCTCTCGAGATCGGAGTCTTCTTCCTCGCTGACGTCCTTGTCAATCTGTTTGTCCTGGAGCTTACACCATCGCTTTATCCTGTTCGATAACATTCTGGTATTCAGCTTCTGTTGAGTTCGCTGCATATGGGGGACATCTTATCCCAAGTAACTGTCTTTGGGTACCACCTTCGTGTCGACGTATGGGCTGCGGTACCTCGGTTCCAACTTCCACTACTCTCCGGTGGTGGCTGCCTCTTTGTCCTGACTGTTGTCTTGATATGCTAAACCCCGTTCTTCCCGCAGAATTGCTTTAACATCACCGAGGTGAAGGCCGTTCCCCGGTCTGTAACTATTCTTTGTGTCAGATCAAAGTGGCCGGCCACTTCGTTCAATTTGGCGATAACTTCTCTGCTGCTTGTGGACTTCATAGTTCGTAGTATTGTGTAATTGGTAAAGTTATCTACCAGGGCAGAGACATATCTCGTTCCACTGCTCCCTTTAGAAAATGGTCAAATGTCTTCTCATTCTGCGTCGTTATGGCACATCTTGAGGATCCTCCACCGTATACTCTTCGGGAGCAGCATGTACCTCTACGCATCGTAAGCCTTAAAAAGCGATACCCTAGTACGACGTAGTCCTTTTGCAGTTGTTTCTTCACCTGTTTCATCTCCGACTCCTTTAGAATGGTGATCGAGCTCTTCAGTCTTAGGTCCTACCATTGCATCCGGCCAATCTTTCTGTCGGAGATGTTGATGTTTTGTTTACCAATTACAACCAACTTGCACTCAGTACTACACATGTGTACATACTTATTGAATATAAGAAGTGGAATATAAGAATAAACGCTGACAATATTCACTCGGAAAAGAAAACCTAGCTTCTTGCCAAGCTGTAACCTTTACTTGAACAGGTCCCACAGGAAATCGAATAATTCAGTATATTATCTAGGGGTAATTGTCATCCTATAACGGCAAGTAAATGCATATAATCATTCCCTGTTTAGGATACAGCTTATGAAAATTGGCTTAAACCATTGAATTACTACATCAGATACTCTCTGTATCATGAACGGAATGATTCCATCCGGGCCCGGGTTTTTGAATTGTGTTTTTATGGCCCATACGATTTTGTGGTTGGCTGTAATTGAACGAAGACACTTTATTTAGTAATGAGAGTGAAAACTAGCTTTTATCGAGCCCGCAAATAGTCATTTCATATGGAGGAGCGGATTGACGAACACAGAAAATTGGCCCCATTTGATGATGGAACCTTAAAACACGAGCTCGAAACGGCTATGTTGGGCAATATATAAATAGTAATTGGTCTACTTCATTAATACAACAACGATATAGTCATTTTCCTAAACTGAGAAACTGAAATTACTCCGTGAGGATAGGATTACTTGTAATTTGTCGCAATTTTCACCGAATTACCTGTTGACCCAATATCCCATCCACCAAACTGCATAGAAATGCAACGCCCACTGCGTTCTGCTATTATTATATCTCCATGGACGAATTCAAATTCTATTGAAGTATGAAATATATTTAGTCAGAAACTGCCCATTTAATAGCCTCTTCTGTGTAAGGATTATCTACTGCAGTGGCTTTGTTATCACATTCCTAAAAGGTTTCTCCTCATTCAAAGAGCTAAGTAAAATGACTTTTGATTAAATCATATGTCTATGTCTGACTGACTACCCATCTGCACACATTCACAATCATTATGCCCTAGAACAAGAACCCTTAAGCTCAAATCTATAGACAAAACCAAATCCAGTGTGTGTTTAGTCCAAAGGATTAAAATAAGGCTGCATCACTGTACATTGCACAGGCTTAGCCGCAAGAACATGCCAAAATACGCAGCTAAGTCTGAATAGCTACACATAGTGAATGTTCTGAATACCAAAATGCATACGAAACACACAAAACTTACTCGTATGTATAAGGGAATGTTATGCGGATTGCTTCAACATTTTAGAAGCATTAATTTGAAGTGCAAACATATACACATAAGTACACGTACACGGACGTATGTGTCCTGTGAAATTTCGAGCTCCGATGCGGTTATCCTCTCTAACCTGCAGGTTTCTATGGCAGAATTTGCTTCGACGTGAGTGCATAAATTTTACTAGATAATTTAATTTGTACAGAACGAATATGTGGCTTTTCTGACGGGTGAACATTTGTTTATATCGGACTTTGTTCCTGTGAATAGCTTCCGGAGGACCTTGTTTTGGTGAAAAATATACGATTTTAGCATCAAACAATGACGAGCATGGCGAGTGAATTCGAGTGAGAGTGTGTGATTTATTGAAATGGGAGGGAAAACAAAGATTATTTAATTTGAAAGGAAACTGCAGTGGTGTTTGTGGCAATCACGACCATGCGTATAATTTGCTCTTCGGCTGGAACATCGAATGATCATATGTCATCGGTGAATAATGCGCGGTAAACATGTTGATATTTTATCGATTGGCTGCCTATTTCTGTGTTTTCACAGCGAAGAGATGTGATTGACCAATGCGTTCAAGCCAACTGCGATTAATTAACCTAGTCGTATCGAGCTTTAGATGATGTTTCTATATGTAGCTAGTGGCGTCAGCGGTAACCATCACCAAGGAGGAAATGAAATGCTTGGTGAGTACACTGTTTTCACAATTTCGTAGTCACCTCCTTAGGAGTGCTAACGAATTTAACGATTAGTATCGCAATAGAATGTGACAAGAACCACTGAAAATGAATCCGTAAAGTGCATAACCAATGATGCCTAAAAAAATGTATTATTTTTACTAGGTAAAGTTAGAGTGGCTGACCGCTAATAGGTAGCAATCACACTCAGGGCAGAGTACCCCCGTTATGTTACAGTGGAGATGACTAATACTAATACCACTTGGTTCTGCAAGGTTGTTGTTAGTTTAGGTTAGGTAGAGTGGGCTGCCAGCAAAATCGCCAGTACATTATAGTCTAAATGTACTGGCGATTGTTGGTCCATTGTGATACCCATAGACAGACTACTGATTGATTGACAACTCCAGTAATAGTGCCGTTAATATGATCCCAACGGCAAATGGTGAATGGACCAGACTTGAAAACCGGATAAAATGTATTAACTTAGCTTTCACCGCGATTCGAACCGGTGACCCCTCTAATCAGGGGCAGGCACTCAACCAACGACGCCATACAGCCTATGGGTCGAGGTGACATTTTCTACGGGAGGAGAGAGCACTGCAAATGCATTGATGATGTGCAATAGTTTCTTCCTCCTCTTCGTCTCTGAAGCTTCAGCAAAAAACCTTAATAGGTAGGCATGTGATACAGTGGCACAATGCACGATTATGACGCCGGCGATGGTTCTAATTTCTATTCATTCCGATCGGGCTACGTGAACATTTTGGATCGAGAGTAGTTCATAATTGTTTAGTGGTGAGGCTTCTATTGCCGGTAGATCATCTACGATTTGAGTGAATATCCGTTTCAAGCTTCAGTAGATACTTCGTCTTCACCTAGAAAGAGTGCGGAGTTAGTAGCCTTTCCAGCGGGTTTTGTCGGATCCACAATTTTCTGGAATGTCAAATTTCAGTCTTATCGCGCGTGCTGGCCTCAGTCTGTCTGCTGAATAAGTCTACCGGCCGAAGATTAAGGAGTATGTTTTTTTTTTTTTTTCATTTTTGTTTTATTTTTAATTCATTTACTTACGTGCTAGACAAAAATACTTAAAACTAGCTTAACTATCTTAACAATTGTTCTTACATCTAACCTACTGACCCTATACGGGTACTCTAAGCTATTCTGATCTTCTAATTTAAGCATGCCTTTCGGCTTAGTCTATGTATTTTTTTTTTTTTTTTCAGTTATGAAGTCTGTTTTTGTTTTTTGTTAAGCCAAGAAAACTGGTAAAAAATTTGGCTTAGTTTGTCTATCTTAACCTACCTTAAACTAGATTAACCTAACATTAAAACTTAAAAAACTATCTTAACTATGTCTGTAACTTTACGGACACGTGCACTAGGGCGTATATGTTGTGTCTTTTTTTTTTATATTTTTTTCTTAAGTACTACCCTATAATCTATGTAAGTTGGCCACCATGGTCAACCATCGCGTCATCATCTTGAAAAGCCAGCGGCGGCAGAGACTGGTTTTGGTGTAACCACCAGTAAAATTGCCGTTCTTTGGCAGACTCTCTCCTGTCTCGAGCGGAGATCGCTCTGCTGAACCGGAGGAGATCCTCGTGACTGCGAGCGACATCCCGTTCGTATTGGAGTCGCCTGTCCACTGTTCGGCGTACAACGTGGAAGATGACAGGACATCCTTCTGAAGACATTACATTATATAAGTAAATCATAAATTCCTATCACATTAAGGAGTATGTTCAGGGCTGCGGATGTGGTTGTTCTTAGCGCTCCGCTAATACATACAAACGGCATTCAGTGCACCCTTTCAAGCGGTTTGTAATTCATGATTATAGATGATTATATAATTGCCTGAATACAGATATAAATAGCCAGTGCATCAAACGGCGTGGTAATCCAGATTTGCACCTTAAAACTTTTTTACAACAGTATAGAGTCGTGGAGGCCTTTCTGACGCGTGCCTTAATGTTGAGTTTCCAGCTTAATTTCGTGTCTAGAATGAAATTATGTGACCTCCCTCTGCTGCTTGGGGTTCGATGTTGTTAAAAGCTCCCACACTGTCATCAAAGACAGTAACGATGAAGCGAGGGAAGGGCCGTTTCTAAAGATTTGCAATTTCTGTAGGCTGTAGGGAGGTAATTTGTTTATTTATTCTGTGTGCCTGATGACTGATATGTAAATCAATCAGTTTTTCCAGAATCCAGGAAGGTTGATAGATGTGGGACTTAAATCCTACGGCTTGCCGAGCATTTCCATGCCTTCGGTATAAACACCACCATGGTCACTCTCCAGTTCCTAGATACATCTCCTGGATCTAGGCAGCTCGGGATGAGGTTGACCAGGCAAGGAGAAATGAGGTCTGTGACCTGTTACAGGAAAGATGTCATCTGACCCTGCCATTTTCTATGGATTCAAAGTGTTTATAGCTCATAATTTTCATCTAACTCTTACTATACTCTGCAATCAAAGCTTAAAACTCTTCCACACCACGATACTTTCATAATTGGTAGACATTAACTAAGCGAATAGAATATAGCCTTGCATAACTATATGCACCAACAAACCCGTCCACACATGTCAGTATGCGTAATGAATTCGGGCATCCGCATACCGTATACACGCATGCAAACTAATTTTCAGATGCCTTGTCATAACACAACGCATTTGAATTTTCCCAAATCTCATATTTACCCAGCAGCATTCATTCCATTACACCTGGCAAAACAATACCTCACTGTTACACGAGGCAACAGTAAAGTTCAACTCAAGCATATATAGATGGATTTCTACGCATGCACATAATTCCCCACCATTATAACATGAAAAAGGAAATTAACGTGGAAAAGGAAAATTAGAACCCAAGAATAGTGAAAACTTATCGTCACCCGCCAGCTCGGAAAGTAACTGTGGGAAAATTAGTTGCGGAAAATAATTGCTTTTGTTCCGCTTCCGTCTTGTGGCAAAGACCTAACCGTCGAGTGCATAAATCGCATGAACTTCCGCACAACAGTGCGGATTGTCGTCAGTCTACCGAAACTTTATGCACCACGTCTTTGGATTAAATATTTTGGAAAATAATGCACTATGCACATAACACCGTCTAAGTTTATCGAAGTTTCAACTTCCAGTCAAGCAAAGTTGAATATGTCGCACGGCAAGAGTACCCTTGCGGTTGTGGTTCATCCGGTTGAAGATTGTGCGGATGGGACGGTGAATGGGAATGACTTGTCTCCTTTAAGTGGGTTCATAATTTCCTTAGAGCTTAAGCCCACCATGGAGTATTTACGTTAAGGACGCGGTGGTGTATATGAAAGGAACAGACACCCAGAAATATGTGATACAAGCTCAGAGAGTTCTTTAATCGAAAAGTTTGTTGGCTTCCTACATGTACTCAGATTTGGGAATAATCAGTAAATCACTACAACATACATTTAAGGTGTTTAAGTTGTACTATGCCGTGACTATGAGGATATAAATTAAGGTATGATCCTGATTTAAAAGTGCTATGATCATTTCTTCATGTAACTTTTTGGAAACATTTTGTTGTTGGCATACACTGGGTTAGCATGTAATTAATATCGAGTCTACCCACGGGAATTCATCCAGATTTAACTTAAATACAGGATTTTTTTTTATTTTGATATGATCCTTTAAAAATATCCATATCTGCCAATTGTCCGCCTCCACTGCGGCGGTCAATTGAGGATTCTATTTCGAAATCATTTTTAGAAAATAGATGGCTCTGCAAATAGGAATTCAGCGCGAAGTCAGTAGGTATGTAATTGGTAAAACATACAGCATATCGCGCTTAAGTGACAATATTAACAATGGCTGCGGTCAAGTTTCTGAATGATAGAGAATCAAGATTGACGGAAGATAATTCCGATGGAGCTATTGCCCTTGATACAAAGGCTGACAACGGCACATAAAACTCTTAGCATTGTTAACGCAGACGTCACCAAACGGAGATTTCACAATGGTGTCATTGGAAATCACAATCCAGCGTATTTTCTCAGCCGCGGTCTAAGTATTGTTGCCCTTCAGAAAAGCACAAAATGCAGGCCGCAGAGAAATATTGGTACAAGTGTGTACAATCGTCAAATTTTACAAATGAAAATTGTTTACTGAAGGACGGAGTTGCTTTATAAAACTCGTCAAAACTAGCTGAGCTGTATCATTTCGTGGATAACGGTCGCTACACTGCCTATTAAGGAAATAATACTGATACGGTCCATTGATAATGTAGGAGTTGATGTTGTATTGTGTTGTATGTAGCAGATCCATATATGAGGCTTGAAACATTTACAAACTGTTCAATTGTTCAGAACATTATGCATTCTGTAATCACTGCCTGGTAACCTAATTTGCACATTTTCCATCTATCAAAAATGGACACATTGCAACACCACAGTTTTACAGAGAAACTACAAACATGAAATTTTAATGACAACCTCAATATTTATCAGTTAAAAAATACACCATTGTGGATTGCCTATATTATTTTAAAATGTTTTTCCCTGAAATTCTTCTCGTGAAATGATGGAAAGCATTTCCTCGAACAATTCACTGAATTAACTGTAATTATCGTTACCACATTCAGACGCATACATTTCAGATGAGATTTATGCAAAAATTACAAAGACAATCGTTGTTTGAAAAAATCACATGATTTACACAAAAAATGCAGTAAATTGACAATACAGCTGGGTCGCATTTTTTTTGATGAAAATAACATTTTTTCGCATAATTGGATTTGCTGATGCCACAAATTTATGACTCTTAGGTTGATGATTGGAATTTAAATGTAGAATCGGTTATAAATATAAAATCGGTTGATCGCAATGACGTGAAATTTTGTCAGGAATCAGGAGTATCTGTCACTGACAGAATATGTCTAAATTTGTTTTTTACCATCATTTTATGAGACCTATTCTTGATGGCGGTGATTTTTGGTTGATGGATAATATAATGGATAGAGAATTGTATAGAACTGTCTAGCTGTATGCAGGGCTTTCTTGTTTGTTCTTTATAGAACTGAGCGGCGTGTGCGCATACATGATTGCTTTATTGTTCTACGTCCAAAACAGAAGTGTTCTTACTTAAATATAATTCTAAACCCATATCCGCTGGGCAGCCTACGCGTGCAAGGGCACGCGATACGAACAAAAAACTGCTCTCGATTTGTGTGCCCTATTTAAAGCATTTTCTCATTTTATTTCTAACTCTTCAACAAGGATCAAATTCAAATTTCCTTGGTTTGGGAAGGTCTTTGCTTACATGGTCACAGTTGCCTAGTGAACCCACTGAGGCGTATACGTGACATTTTGCATACTAACTAATTGGTAATGTCTTAAGAGTCGTCAAACAAATGCGTCATATTTTTTGACGACATCGGGTTGCGATTTTTGAGCTTCTTCTTCAACTGACACAGCCGACCAGGAAGACGTGTCTATGGAATACCTCATATAAATGTTAGCCTTAAAATCAGAAGCACTTATTCTTTATCCAACTTAAATATCTTCATTTCCCTAAAACTAACCACACAAGTCAAAAAATAACATGCCCCAAGTTCCAACAAGTATTAACCACATTTTGGTAAAATATTATACATAACCAATTAACGTTCTCATCAGGAAGGGGACAGTTTTCAGCAAATCCATAGAGCGAACTCTTTTTGCTTTCGATTAGAGGCAGCCCTAATTGATGAACTGAAAGTGAGCCCTGTGCTCACGTTATTGAAGAAAACACATTAAGTGTGTGTTATCCATGCACAGAGATACACCTTTCCATTTTCTTTGACGTGGTATCAATTTGAGACAGCTTAGAAGTTAAATTACATCAGAATAACCATGAGTTCTAGGAAATGGTTTTTCAATTATTAAAGAGAAAAAACGCAATACAAGGAGCTTAAGTTACCGAAAATAATTGTTGGATAATTTACTTTTGATGGTGGTTGCGGTAACTTTTTGTTCAGTCTTGTAATTGGCTGACCTTTATGATTAGCTTTGGATGGTGTTATAATTTTGATTTTATGATGAACATTTTAAATCTCTGGTGGATAAAAATAAATGTTCGTACCTTTGGGTAACTGGCTATTTCAGATTGGATGCTTTGAGGACAATCTTTTTGTCTGTGAATGACATTAGTGGAGGTCTTGGGGTGTTTTTCTCGGATAAGTGAATTTTGTGGAGATTTCTCAAGCTTGCAGCATTGCATCTTCACTATCTTCAAGCAGATATTAGTACCGTCATTTGATGTAATGTTGGTAAGGTTATATTTACTCTGGTCGTACTATTTAATTTTAATTTTATTTTAATTTTTTATTTTAATTTTAATTTTATTTCTTATTCAAACTATCTCACGGAAATTATCGGAAGCATTATTCTCGATTATTTGCCAAGTGTTCAGTAGATTCCTTCGATATAATTTCAACTCAAATATGAACATTCATATAAGAATCAATTGTTTACAAAATGAAAATTGATTTTATTCTCTATTAGTGATTTTTTGAAACACGGGGCAAATGGAAACAAAATAACATATTTTACAGAGGATTAGCCTCGGTACTGCCTGATGTAATACATATGAGTTCGATTTTTTTCCATTGATTTTTAATTCTCTCTTTTAATACCTGACCTGCCTTGACTCTTTTATTACCTGTTTGTTACAGCCATAGTTGAGGTGAGGAGCCAGTCCAGAACAGCCCGGAATCGGTTTAGTCTATGTCGTGATCGATCCAACGTCTAACGGTCAATGCTGGTTTCCAGGAATGGTCGATACTAACAACCGCTCTCCAATGTCGATTTGGGCTCTCCCGGAGATATGGCAGTGAGTGAGGTGTCCTTGGCGGTAGGTGATGTTGCAGCAGTTGACCGGAGAGTTGACTCTGCAACACTTTTTTCCGCCTGGTTCTTCACACTACCACCAAAGGCCAATAGGGCTAGGTCCAGCAGCGTCTCTAGAGATAGTCTTTCTACAGCTTGTTTTGTTTTCTGTGTTAATCTTAGTCCCACTAGTAAAGGGATGAGGTCACACTGTACTCACACCCTGTATACAGTGAAGAGAACGGGATATGAGTGCCATTCATTCCTATTGCACGGTAGTTCAAACTTCCTATTGCGAGTCTTATGGAGTTGTTCCCTTCCATCCCGCCATATTCAGTATGAGCAGAGGTAGCTCGTGCAGGATGTGGCTGAGTCAGATATGGCGATCTTTGACCCGAACCTCTCTGATTTGCAATAAATCTCTCCCCCACATAGCTCCGGTTTGAGTCTATTCATGGTGAACCGCAAAGCCACCGAGATGTGTTAAATCAACTGTCACAGAAATCAATGTTTTTAATTTAAAGTTCTCCGCCTTTAAAGCAAGCACCATTTACTATTCTCTAATTATGATGTAGTAGTGGTCTTCTGTGAAGCACGTAGCATAATGGCTCTACCCCTTTTGAGTCATTAGCATTGCTCAGAGGGCTTACCTGTCCAAAAATAATTTCACTCCACTCGTGGAAGAACATTAGCACGCACAATACGAGTGACTGTTGCAGAAGGTTGGTTCAGGGTCACTAGGCGAGTGTACCACCGTTGGTGGTTGTTGCTTACACCAAACTCGCCAGCTAATTTTGCCAAAAGTGGAGAAGTAATTGAGAAATACTGAACCACTTTCAAGAAAAATCTTCCCTCCTCGAAATAAAGTTAATAAATCAAAGAACTGAGTCTAAAAAGAAGGAAACAGTTTGCAATCAAGACAATCAAGACAGCCATAAAAATCCGCAAAAAATATTAATTTATTTACGGGAGAGAAAAGAATAAGTCATATCAGGGAACGCTCCCTGTCATCTTAGCCGATTCCAAGAAACTCATTTAGATCATTGACCCGCTCGACGAATACCTTGGGTTCAACCCAAACGAATAGAGCTGGTTGATACATAAAAAGTACTTTCACGTCCGACAAGGTGAACCCCTTCTTAAGCATCTGAATTCCACTCAGGTTCGTAATGTTAAACAATGTCTGCTTAATGAAAGTTGGTTTTATTGCCCTCCGTCGTGCTACAGATCGCTCTCTACTGCCCCCTTCCACGCAATCTTCAAATTTATTCTGGTTGCAATGATTGAACAACATTCCTGCGTTGAGCATAATGTACCTCCACAACATGAACCTAATAGAGTTCGTCGGTTGAGTGAGGAAAATCTGTGAAAATATTCACGAAAGAATGCGAGCACTCCGGGAATTCAGTTCAAACAATAATTTAGTATACTTAACGCCATTTCCTTTAATAGTACGGGATGCTATGTCTTCACCACTTTATCTCAAAGAGTGACCACTTTGCCAAATATTCCGTAAATGAACATTTCATTTCTATTCCAAATGGGGGGGAGTGTGAAATTCAAGGTTGCTTGCTTTACATGAAAATGGTTTATGCAGGCAAATAATCGTAAAACCGAATGGCCCCCAATGAGGACTAAGCCCTTTGAATTGTTCTTTGATGGAGATTTCGCTGATCGCAGTCTCTGACGTTCCCCATCTTGTACAGTCTGCAGATTTTGGGAATAAAATATTTATGCGGACAATTATTTCTTTGACGTCGGTTGTTGGAATGGTACACTGCAAAAGTCATTGTTAAGGATAATGTCGTGAATTGGAAACGCTAACTAGTAAGCAAGCAACCGATGGACAACGTTGAAACAATGGTTAAGTGCTGTAGTGAGTGATCAAAATGCAAGTTACACCAAACTGAAGGTATCCATTAATCTTAGAAAAGATTTGCTACGTCGTACATATATTTTAGAAAACCACTGGAATCTGGATACTATTTACATTTGATATCCCTTTTCTTTTCATCCCTATCAAGGCCCAGCGGGAGCAATTTACTGGAATACGAAAAAAAAAATAAAACAGAATTTTAAATCAACAATATTAATCTCTTAACTCTGACCGTCTATCCCAAGACAAAACAACTCCAAATAAGGGATTAAAACCACTTAAATCCAAATGACAAGGTATTACAAATTAATGGCTTTCGAATAATTGTCTTTTTTCAATCGATATGGCGCAACCGTTTGTTCATGAAAAGAACACGTTGCCTGAGGGAGAAGAAAGTCTCTAAATCCTTAAGAGGACTTCATTGAGATCGTCGTGTAGATGAGAGATATGGGCAGAGGGGAGAATTAAATAACTGATGGGGTGAGTGAGCTTAAAAGGTTTTTGATCTTTCGGAATTCTAAAAGTCATATAGAGGGCTGACGTAAAGGATTAGGGTTCATTTCCATAACAAAGAGGGATTATTCGCATCAAGGCGTGTTGTTCAAATGTATCTGTGACAATGCCTATTTGCAAAGAGTGCACCATTCTTATACTTTGAAAACACTAAATGTAAATCTAAATGAGTTCAGATCAAATTCACATGGACCTCGTCACGGTACGAAATTTCATGACATGATTGAACTAGCTTTCGACCCGGCCAAACACTCAAGCAGTGCTGCCAGTCTTTTGAAGTGAAATTTACCACACTGGAGAAGAAAAATTATGTATGATTGTATTATAATCAGTAAAAATTGTTTTCAAAAGGGGCACACAATGATCTACCAATCGTGTCAATTTAACGTTTACACAACTGATGGAGTTTGTTGGACAGAATTTACATTCCTTTTGTGTTTTGTTCATGCACTTTGCTTTAAAATTGCAGCTTTTTCGGCAAAAAAGGTGTTTCCACATGCACTGCAGCTCGCTTTTGTATAGTCATTGCGCACGAGTTTCATACATCCCTTAAACTCTGGGTGTTCCATTCATTTAGATTGAAACTTTTTCCTTTTATTCTCTTCTAACCTGTGTGACATGTTGCATTAATATCTTAATGATACAATATTATATGAATATAATACCTTTCACTCTGTAAACGGTAATATTATATGTTTATAACCACGAACACGAAATAGGGTCGTTCCTGTGAATCAAGAAGCAATTGGAAGATTTCCTCCAAATTATCCTTTTCATAAGGAATTTCCGTTTTTTGTATGAAAAGACCTATTTACCAAATATGTGGAATGGAACTTGAAATTCCGCACGAAAAGGTAAGTTTAAAACAAACTGGCAGCACTGGGGAGCTCAGTCTGTCGCTATTCATCGAGAGGTGACTCACCCTCATTCATCGACCACGCTTACTTTATTATTTTTGACATATTAGATTTTTGACATTGGTATGAATACAGCACAGTCTCAAGATGCACACAATGAGAAATATTAAGGGTGGCGCATTAAAGCGACAGGGACATGACAGGACAATATTTGCTCACATTAATCATTTTGGCGATAATTTTGTAATGTCCAAAAGGTGTTATTTGTACAATACTAGCTATTTCACGAGCATTGGCCCGGTGATCGTTCAACACAATATGGTGGATATTTTTTTTATTGCGACGTCAGCTGGACGTCCAGCATCTATTATGCTCGCTCGACCACAAAGAAATTCAGTGAAACTTGATCACACGAAACTAAATTTTCTAAACAGAAAGAAAGCTGTTAAAAATGTGCGAGCGCTATCTTGCATTAAAGCCATTGGTTTTTAAGGTGTATGGAGTTGTTGTAACTATAGATCTGTGTGCATCACATCCGCAAGCGAAATGCTATTGCTATTAAAAGAATTTTCTCGGAAATAAGGGCTCTTACAAAAGCCACATTTTCCTGGAAATATTTCTGGACACATTCTTTTGATCCGATTCAAATGGGCGCTAGTATCTGCCTTCCTTAACTGGATTTATTAATCAATTCATAAGAAATGTGGACGGATCTGGATTGTGGGCTTTGTTATTGAAATTTTTGATTGAACCAGACCATGAATGCATGAACCCTTCTTTGTCATCGGCTTTGTATTATTTTCTATTCAGTTATTGGTATTCACAGCAGTTTCTTTGATTTTTGAAATTGCATTGCACAAGAGAAGCTTTATTGGATTCTATTGGGCGACTCAAACCACATCAAATTGTTTTGTACTTTTTATTTTATTTTTATTTTTACTCTCTTACGTTAACTCCTTGTACAACTAATGACAAAAATGGGGTAATATATATTACACGAATTCAGTCACGCTGTTATTTACTGTGTTCTTTGAAGGACTCCTTTTGAATTTCCCTACCTACAGAGCTTATTTTAGTCTCAAACCATTGCAATTTTTTCAATTCTGAGACTCCCGCTTGACTGCGCAAAGTACAATATACAAACACATAACAAATGTGGAAATTTTCTCAAATCAAATTGTGGAACTTATCTTTACATTAACAAAGTTTACCACCGCTGCTCCAATATAGAATAGGTCTAATTACGCGTGTCAAAGAAAATGTTTTTCAAATGAATTTTTAACAAAGTTCTTTTCGTGAATATACGACTGAGTTTGTTGAAACTTTTCAACTCAAAAATAGGAAAAAAACTTGTGAACAGCATCGTGCCCAGAGTAATTTTCTATTTTATTCGACAGCAAATTAAATGGCTTTCAAAAAGTTTTTTCTCATGCCACTGACAAAAAAATAAAATAAAATGAATTGACGCCTACAAGAATGAATACGTGTGACGATTTGATATTTATTGAACCTACCTATTTATTAAACGGAATTTCTTCTTATTAACGAAAGGGATTTAATTTGAAAGAAATGAGTTGGTACTGAAACGTAACCCAAATTTACAAATAAGCTATTCGATCTAAGTCACTAAGCGTTAGAAGAGGAGCGTTGTTTTGTATAATTTCCTTAGATATTAGATATTTAGATATTTAGAATTTACTAATTTTTTCTGTGACCTTGACCGATACACAGAACCCTGCGCCAACTTTCAAATTGGCTGTGTGAGCAGCTAAAGAGCAGTCCTGGAAGGAGTTCGGCTGCCAAACTATTTCATTAAAGTAGTCAAATTCAAAGATGGTGTCTTGTTTTACAAAGAGGTAGACATTTTTGCGTAGATGGAAGCGATCTCTTTTCGGAGCTGCTGGACTTTGCCGAGGGTGTGTCTTGTGATCTCTCATTTTCATTATGTACATACATGGAGTGGATGTTGCACCGAGGAATGTTGAGGATAAGTCATCTTTCTTTTGCAGGTGATCTAGTTATCCTCACATCCCCCCAGATCGAACTCCAGCGCGCGGTCGATAGGATTGTGGCCGTATGGCTTGATGCTGGGATGAAGATTAACGTGAACAAATCAGAGGTTACGGCCATTTCCAGAACGCCTGTTTAATTCACAGCGTATGTAGGTGGAATCCCATTGACGGTGGAAAAGTTTAAGTATCTTGGGATCTTTTTCACGGGTGATGAAAGAAGTAATGCTGAGATTCACAGTAGGACTGGTCAAGTTGGCGCCGATTTTGAAATAGCTTGGACGACCTGTAATCAAGAAAGCCGAGCTTCGATGTCAAAGCCAAGTAAGCGAATTTCAACTCAGTTTTTATTCGGATTTTCACATATGGTCTTGAAATATGGATAATGACCGAAGGGATACGATCGCGAATATAAGCTGCCGAGATGAGGTTTTCATGCTGTTGTGGGAGTTAATCACAGCGATTGGGTTATATGATACAAATTAAGATTAAACAAATTCAATCAATCGAAAATTCTTTTTGTTCTGGTAGTTAAACCGTCATTTATTTGGTTGATTTGAAAAAAATATATCTATGTAGGATGAGTGTACCAGTATACATGAAATACAAAATAAAGGTTAAAGCTTAAACCAATATTTTCCTTTTCAAAATAATGTTGTTCCACTGTATAGATGGATCTGACCACTTTGAGTCGTGACCTACAGTAAAATACTCCAGCCTACTCTGCGGTTGAATTTTTTTAATGATATTGACTTTAATGGTTTCCTGCTAGTCTAAATCGATGACCAATCCGAGAATGGCTATTAAAGGACAATCTTCCCCAATTCCAGGATCACAATTTTGCTGAACATGGCAGCTAAAAATAAACTATCGCATCTGCACAGTCCTTACAACTTACCATTTATGTAGATATGTATGTAGGTAATTGGGTTCCCTAACGGCCTGTAGGCCGTGGCTCACGTAGACGAAAGTGTTGTGCTCGTACTAGGAAGTGCTAAACATTGCGTAAGACGTTACACTTACCACCTTCGTATGTAAGCCGAAGGCCGATTTTCGTAAGCAATCCGCGATGGTACAAATTTTAAGAGAACAGTGTCAACCGGTGGAATATTTACGCCAAATAAGAAATCCTTTTTGCAAGCCTAAACTTCGTGGCCTTCCGAGAGACAAACTTTCTGAAAGACGAACAAAATTAATTTTCCGACACAATTAAAGTCTGCGCGTGCTAGGGTTTACAATAAAATGACAACTCTGCTCTCCGCAAAGTCCTTCACTTACCAGAAGGACCCTTAAGATATTCCGTGTCATTAAACATTTTTCAAATTAAAACCAAATTACACTCAACGACTTAAGCCCCCGATCAAATGAAACAATGTCCCGAACTCATTGAATGAAGGAGCACGGGTTTCGTGTTGACCAAGAGCATTTAAAACCAGACCAACTGATTACACAGCTGAGGTGATAATTTTGCGGCCTAAGCAGGACGTAGTTTTTTGCATAATTAAATAAGAAAGGAACAGCAAATATGGTAAACAGATACCTTTTTTCGGTTCTTGCTCTGATTTATGCGTTTAAGTGGATAGCACAGATGAAGCTGTACACCGTTATTGATGCTTTGTTATATACGTCACGAAGTATTTTTTTGTGGTGTAGTAAAAAGAACTTTTTCGTGGAAATGACGATATAATTGGTGCTTTATTTTACGGCCTATACGAACTGTGGGGTTTTTCAATTGAAAACAGAAGATTTTGCTATAAATAGACTCAATCAACTTCTCATACAACGCCCTCGAAAGCCCCATAAATGAGTGGTACAGGTGAAATTAAATATTAATTGCCTAATTAGTAGCCAATTTAGCTCAGCGTCTGATTCCTTTTAAAAGTGGAAAAGATAATGAATTGATTCATAAATTTGAGATACCTATAGAAATTGAATCCGAACATTTCACGGAACAATAATATTGCCTGAATGAAGAAAATTAAGCGGTGGCTACATTTATTACACAACATAGAACACATTTGGCTGACACAGAGAGAAACACGAGCAAATATGATTGTGGTGTTAACTCACACTCAATAAAGGGATTGCTCACAGCAACCACAGAGCAGGGAATGTCACTCGTAACGTGAACTAAGAGCTATCATTAAGGTCAAGGAGCAAGCAAGGCCAAACAATGAAAACAAAATGCCCATAATCACGTTATTCATAAAAGAAAAAATCATCCAACAAGACCAGCAGCCCACCTAGAATACAAATATTGATTTGATTTGATCAAATAGACTCGTTGAAATGTGTATATACATATTTGTGTGTGCGTGTGTGTAAGCATCAATTTTCTCCCGACCAGGACTTATATTCATGGCATCTGAGGAACGGCTCTATGGAATAGGATTCGGATTCTGGCTCATAAAATGGACCCCAACATTCTCGAGATAAATTCGTTCATTTGGATTTGCTCTCATCGATTTTCAAGAAGATAATGCTCAGATGAGGGACATTCACTTCTATATTCATACAAGGCTTTGGGATATCATAAACCGAATAAATTTGATGTTCTCTACGAACTTTGGATACAAACGGATGAGCTTACCGTTGAATGTGGTTAAAGTTCTTTGGCAATCCTTGCCAATTGTGGTATTGATTTCTGGATTTATTTCTGCAGATTAGTTCACTTGGATTTGTAGTATTAAAAAAATATATTCTATGAAATTGAAAATAGTTATCATATGTATATAATTTTTATATAACAGGCCAGGACGCCTTTTGGTGCATTGGCAGCTCTTGTACTGCCTGCTGTTGGTCCTCGCTCCAAACTCGTCAGTTTTGCTTATTAACACTCCCATTTACCTAGCAATGAGCATTGTTGGTGAAGTCAATTTTGCAAGTAATTCCATGATAGTATCAATGTTAACAGAACAGGTTTGATTTTGTCGCTTATCACATATCAGAATGAACGACGAATCATCAAAAAATTACCCACCCAATCCTACATGTCCTACAACCGCCGCGTTGCGCTGTAAACACAAACAGGGATAAAAATTCGTAAATTTTTGAGAGGATGTGACAGTAACACAATGTCTTCCGCAATCAGTGCGCCTTTGATCATTCAGTGGCCGATATGCCACATATACCACGATATCACACACGTTTATGTACTCTCTAATCAGCTGGAATTTTTCCTTCCAGAACAATGTTAAACATTTGCAATGTTTTGTGCTCCTCATTATGTCGAAGAATTTCACAGATATCCTGTCGGTGCCTGTAGCTTTACCTAGCAGCATATAACCGATTGTGAAAGAAAAATCATAGCTGGAGAACTGGGGAGTGCGTTTGAAAGGTCTTTAAGGTGTCACTGACCAAGAGCCTCCCTAAATAAATTGTTCGTAATCAGATGATCAATAACGTCTGAGTTTCGAAAGTTAATTTACCGCACATAAATTGTCTCACGTCGTTGTATCCAAAGGGTATCACCTCCAGAGAGGGCAACACAAAGAACATCACTCAGGTGGAATATGGGCTATTTACAGGACGAAATTATAAAACAAAATACCGTCTCTCTGCTTCAGACTGCACTCGAAATATTGCTAGAGTTGGATGGCTAATTGATCATTGGTCATTATTGACAGACAATGCGTCTCTGAAAACCCCATCCATTCAGCTTTGGTGAGAAACCTTGCAGACTGCGCTCTGGAAAGAAGAAAGAGAAGCACTCGAAGAAAGCAAACTTTTCTTGAAGCAATCGAGAGAAATTATTGAATTTGTACAAAACGTTGGATCAACCCAATGGGAACGAATAATATATGCCAAATTTGAAGTATGGGAAGAATTTCATGCAGAACCGATTTAATTAATTCCAATTTTGTGTGCATTTTCAAATCAAAACAATATTCCAATTTCGCTCGTGTGTCACCATAGAAGCACCGATTGTCAAGGGCACCTCCATATGTAGGTAGACACAATGTGTTCATCTATAATTTATAGCCGTGCTTAAATACGATGTTTATTAATGTGGTTTTCTTGTTGCCACACGTCTAAGCAATATATCAATTTTTTGCTACATCTCATGTAGTGAAGAAGAATAGAATCTTTTGTTCGAATATTGGAGGCACTTATCATCACGAAACGAACGCGTCACAGTGAGGTTTAGCCCCCTCTGGTGGTTGCTGATTGTGAGGAAATGTATAGAAATCGCACGTGGGTTATGGGTATACTTCAGTTTTCTATCAGTATGTATCCATACCGTAAATAATGTTTTTCAACATCCTAGCCAGTTGCGTGTTGAACGATAACAAAACCGCAGATGCTTTATCTGAGCACAACACCTCAAGGGCAAGCGGTTGTTGTTCCCGCCAACAAATAGATAACAATCGAAAACGAACCACCGCTAGCCACCCCTCCCGTAGCATCAATTAGCTTCGGACATGACAACCATCTGCCATCTGACACAGAATAACTTGGGAGGCCTAATTGGAACGGCACGACGAAATCTATAGTTAACATTGTCCCGAAACGAAAATAAAATAAGTATTTTACTCAGTTGCTGCTGGTAAAGTTTTTAGGCTACCGGCAATGACATTGTTGTCTACGTCCTCGACCTTTACCAATATAGTAATTGGAATCCTCTTAGGTAATATAACCGTTTCGTGAGCTGAATCATTGCCATTTTCTGTATCTCTCATCCTACCTGCTGCTACATATACACACACAGGACCTTATAATGAAGCTTGATATAATTTTAAATTGAATCCCAAGTGAAAAGTGAGCAGTGGGGAGATGAAAATGGCGCAAGATGAACATGACAAAGGGTTGACGGGGATTCTCGCTTATCTCTTAAGTTTCGATTCGGTTGTCGACGACGTCGCTTTCGTTCGAAGTTTTTAACGTTACTTTAAATTTAATTAACATGATGATTCAGTACATGTAGATGACTTCTTCTGTGAAGACAATTTGCTTGGAATGCGGAAACTTACTTTCCCTAATCGTAGGGATCCAAATCGCTACGTAGATCTTTGTTAAATATTTAAGAGGCGTTCTTTATAAGGAATTTCATTTAATTTTTGGCTACGGGTCGAGAAATTAAATTAATACGAGGTGTTGTTGATTGCTGAATGATAGACATGTGAATATAAAATAAGGATAACGCCGATTACCTAAATTATTCTATATATAGGGACTATCAATAGTATCAACGGGGACTTGACAACTTTTTATTAGGGTAAAAGTCCAACCAGTAGAGATTTCTCGAACATTTAATTATTTGATTAAAGTACGATAAAAAGATTTATATATGGAATTTGTTTTTGGCGCTACAATCCGGGGTAAGCCTAATCCTCGGGACCATCAAGCTTCTCCAACCGGAGCGAACTCCAGTTTCCCGCCTTCAGTTTCGCACTCCAAGTTGGTTGAAGTCTTTCTCGACTTGGGTACGCCACCAAGGGCGTCCCTGTGGCGTTGTCCTACAGGTTCGGAGTCGAAGACTAGCCTGTAGCTGCTCACGCGTGTTACATATAAACATGAACCGAACGTGGAACACCGACGGTCATCGAACATATTTCAAGCAATAATGAATGAACTTGGTTGCAGTTCACAGCTCAGCAACACCGCCGACCGCAAACGGAAATATGAAACTTTTGTTTCATGTTAGGTTTTGGTATTTTCTGTATTCATTCTTAAGACACACTTCAGAGAAATAAAATCGTTTGTGAACCTTAGTTGTGCTGCGTTTTTGTTTTAATCCGAAACTTAACTCGCGCTCTACATGGCCCGGCCACCTTAGGCGTTGGAACCGTACACAGCTGACTAGGCTCATGTTACTGTAAAGTCCGTACAGTTCATGGTAGAATCTTCTCCTCCAGATCCCATTAACGAAAACAGTACCAGAGATCGCACGCAAAAGTTCTTGCAATTGCCCGTTTTGAAACAGTGTCCCGGCAACGCCATGAGGTGTATACAATTATGAGATCATTTTGTGTTGAACATGATATTTTCCAAGGACTTACTTGCGCTCTGTCTGTCCGAACAGATGCTGATATCTCTTTTGCATATTACATTGTTCTTGAGTCAGGATAAGAATAGATAAATTTATCTATCTAACTCGTTAATTGAATTGAGTTTTCAATAAGTCGATTATAAAATTCAGTGCTTGCCTTCTGCCAACGTATAAAATAAGATCGAAATCATTGACGATTTTCATGTTAAGTGCATTAAACTCAAGAGAGAAAAAAGCTGAGTTTTAAATCATCTCCAGCGACGAAAGTCCAACCAGGTGATCACAATCATGTTGCATGCATACAAGTTCACTCCAAGCTATCTCGGAGCACTAACTCTACAACTAGTGTATCGGACCTCGATTCAGGCCCTCCATGTACTTATCCGCATCAAGGACGACATTCAAATTATAAAGTTATTAAATGTGGTGGCCTGTGGCGTGGTGGGTATGTGCGTTGACTCCTACGCACTTGAAATTCTTTTCACGGCCCCACCTCTTTCGAGTCACTGACAATGTTCAAAGAGTATAACTGTCTAGAAAAAGCTTCTCAAACTTGGCCGTTCGGAGTCGGCACAAAACTGTAGTTCCCTTCCACTAGTGATAGAACAGTAGCACGCACAGCACGAGTGGTTGCTGAGAAGCTAGGCCCTGGCTCTCTACGGGATGTAGCCATATTATTATTATTATTATTATTATTGTAAGTTATTAATTGGGGTTACTGAGAAAAATAGGACTAAGAAGTACATACATATAAGCAATGTGAAATCAATAACGGAGTGGACGCGCATCATTTGGCGTTTCAAAAACGAAAACAGAGTCACATTTCATAGTAAACTTCTCGGGGAGAAAATGTTTCACAAATTCCTAACCGCATATGCCCTGTGTGAGATTATCCTGCAGTGCATAAGGAACACAAAAAACGTGAACGTACACAACGGGATTCTGCGTCTAAAAGGCACAAAGCACACACATGAGTTTCGAATTCGTGGAACTTGAACTGAAAAAAATAGTGTCTCGTAAGCATCTATGTACCTTCGGCAAAAAAAAAACCTGCTCCGTGCTCAAATTGGCTATGCTTCAAATGCACGGATGTGCACTACAATAAGAGCCGATGATATAACTAGAGACCAGAGAAAGACAACAATCCGAACGAACTGTGCAACAAAACGCAATCACAGTTAATGTGGTTATACAGGAACAGTCATGCCAGATTCAACCGTTGTAATCGAATGAAGTTTGATATTGCACACTCGCTAGGGCATTCAAAGTCAGTCACTGCCCCAAGTGTGAAAAGAGTGGCGATTGACTAACTGGAATTGTGTACATTTTATTACTGTGATGGAAAACGCGTGAGGTTACAAAAGGAAACCAAATAAGATCCGCTCATAGCTTGGTGATCAGATTAGTGGAAGCAGAAATGTTGTTGTTGGAGTTATTAAAGAGTATTTACCACTTGTTCAATTCGTTCGTTGAGTGCATTAGATGTAATACATTCTAAGCTTAGGGTAGTACGTTCCTACCTATGGATATCAATATCGAGAAGGGATATAGGAAAGTATGTGACTTTGACCATCAATAAAAAAAACTTACCAGAAACAAATTTGAATGAGGTTCATACAAGACAAAATTGACTTGAGGAAATAGGAACCTGGAAGTAGTTAAGGAGATAAACCGCTCGCCTGAGAATTCAATTATCTTACAAGGATCCTCGAAAAGAAAAAATAAAGGAGGCGAAAAAGAGAACAGACAGCAAGACGTTCCTACAGGTACTAAATTGAAGGTCTTTGAAGCGGCTATGAAATTAATCAGTTGCTATCCTGTCATAGTTTGGGGTAAATTTGAATTTTAAACCTGTTTTTTTTTAGCTTCTTCTAACTGCGCACACCTTCTTCACGTGTCGTGACCTTTCACGCGGGCGCTGTCCCACAGGATCGGAGTCGAATTGAGTTGTGTTCAGTTGAGTCAGAGCTGAGTTGTCCATGCAAATGTGAACTTCGTGAATGACAGTGGCTCACAAAACTCTTTCTTTTCCCAGTGGAGACGAAAGCTGGACGATAAACAAAATAGCAGAGCTTGGTGGCCTAGACAGAAAAATTCTACTTCGGATATTTGATTCCGTGAAGGTGTAGTCCGGAAGGCAAAAATGCGTTGACTGCACTGGCTCGGTCACATAGAGTGTTTGGACAGCAATGCTCCAGCATTTTTCGGATCCGAACCTCCTGATTCCAGAAATAGAGGAAGACTGAACTTCCGGCTTTGTCTCGATGACTGGAAGTATCATGCCGAGGACCGTCATGATTCTGGCTCAGACTGTGCATTGGTCAATTTGGAAGGTTTAATTTACAGGCTATATTTTACCCTTAATAATCAATACCCACAAACATACAGATTCCAAAAACAATCACTCTTTTTTTAAGATAACTGCAAAGTTCCAAAGGATCAAACACGAACATTTCATGGAATATGTTAATGATTTAGTGATGTGAATATTTCGATCAATAAAACGGATTACGTACACAAATGTACAAATAACCTGACGCAATGACATTTGAAATTCATCACGACTGCATGCATAATCCGAAATAAATTCAAATGATTCTAAATAATTTAGGAAGCTGCAGATGTAAGTCATGTCAATACAGATTATGTGGCTATCAGAGTTTGACTGATTATCTAATGTCCGGGCAATTTGTATAATAATAAATACTCTAATGAACGCATATGCACATTATTTGTTGAACCAATTTCCATTTCCTCTATACAGGCAGTCGGTTGAAATGTCAAATCGTCATGAGTTGGATATTTTTGTTGTAATTCCGGACGAGTGAAATCATCGTTGACGGGTAACGTTCTCATTTATATTTTAGAGGTAAATGCAATATTCAAATATTTCTATAGAAGTAATATTCAGATTGATCCTACTTAATTCGGTTGCATATGCGATGCTATAAAAAATAGATGGATTTTTCGTAACATCAATAGTGTAGCTGTTAACGACCCAGATAACAAATCCGTGAGTTTGCTAATTAAAAAAAAATGCATTGTAACTACGCAGTACTCAAATAATCCGATTAAACGAATAAAATACCTTACATGCGTCAGTGTCTGCGATACTACGATATATTCGATCTTATGGGAGCTTCCGTTTCAAGTAATCTGTGTATATATAAAAAGTGTCCATAATTCACGCAAAAAGCGCCATTTAGCCAACGGAAAAAAAGGTAACAATGTGACAGCTGACATTTCGGGATGGAGCGCTATACGGAAGAACAATATTTTACAAATTGTTTGTCAGGTACTGTTCGCAATTTTCGTAGAAAATCCTCTTCAGTGATGAAGCTCATTTTCATCTTGATGGCGTCGTTAATCGTCAAAAATGTCGCATTTGGGGCTTTTTGGAGAAAACCCACGAGTAATTGTTGAGAGATAAATGCATCCACAACTGATTGGTGCGGATTTCGGGCTGGAGACAATATCGGACCATTATTGTTCTCGAAAATTCCCAAAAATTACTTTTACTGTACTTTATTTGTACAAACACATATTTTCATAATTTTGATAATTAATGTGTCTCGCATCAATTTTTCCATTAACCAAATCAATACTACATCTATGTAAATACATTTACCTTGAAATAAATCGAGTAATAATAATAATAATTCTTTCAGAGATAGCCTTTGGAATATTGATATTGAGGATCAAATGTGTTAATGATGAACTCGCAGCTACAAGTTGGTTAAACTATCAAATGATGAAGTTAAGTGATGGTCTGAAGGAATATTTTTGTTTACTGGGGAAGTATCTAGCATGCGGTGTATTGACCAGACTTGGCTCTTTGTATGTAATAGACGAGCAGTTTGTGACAGTTGACGACATAAGAAAATGAAAATATCATGAGATATGGTGAGTTAATATTTAATTTTTGTACAACTAGGTCTTCTGAATTTTCAGAAATGGAATCACAGCTAATTGTTGGTCATACAAGCCAGCCTGCAACCACACAAATTCTTCTTCAGCTAGCGCTACATTCCGGGGTGGGCCAGGGTCTCAGTCAATATGTCTCTTCAACTAGCACGGTCTTGGACAAGGAGCCTGCAGTTTCGTACAGCCAGCTGATTGAGGTCCCTTTCCAGCCATCGGAGGTAAGAATGAGATCTACACTCCACGCTACCTAGCCATCTGAATCGAGACATTCCAATTCGTTTGATTAGGTCGATGTCGTTGTACAGGTCATAGACTTAGTCGTGCAGTCTTCTCCTTCAAATTCCTTCTCCTCAAACGGGACAGAACATAATTCGAAGGATTTTCCTCTCGAAGCGAACATGAAACTCTTCGTCTGCATTTGATATTGTCATTGATTCTGCGCCATACAGTAGGATTTGGCTATCAAGGTATTGTTTAGAAATAGTTTGGTTCTTCGAGAAAGGGCTTTATTATTCAATTGCAGTCCAAGCACAAAGAAATAGCGATTTGCCAGAGCTATCCTTTGTTTTCCTCCTAAAATTCGCCAGAGTAACTTCCGTAAACTTGTTGTCTCCTAGTGAACACTTCACTTCTAGGTGAAGATGCATGCAATATTTTGAGTTGTAACGCAAAAAAAAAACTTACATATACGCCTCCGTACACTTACTAGATAACTTAATACGTGCCCTAACGCGTTCGATATTTTTTTTTGAGAAACCCATCAAGAAGGAAAGGGAATTAAATGGAAATAGCTGCCAAACCTTCATTACTTTTGAAACATTGTCTGGCAATACAAGCTTGTTAGTAAGGCGCATTTTTCAATAACCTTGAATTGAAATTACTGTCATACTGTCTTCGTCGAATACGTTGCCAACGAAGAGTTCAGAATGCAATCAGTCTTCTTCAAGATGTGGGAGCACTCTGAATACGAAATGAAAGAAGATTAAAAATGAAAGTGTTTATTGAACTAAAAACATTTTCACTCTACAAGCTTGTCTAAGAATATGATGGGTCCCATGCAGAACTGATTTTGCGGGGACATCACATCATTACTTAGATACACACAAACAATTGAATGTCACATGATATTCATGAGAATTATGTTTAATATTTCAGAATTCATGGATGAGTGCAAGCTTTGTATTGTTTGTGCAGACTTACCTCAATTGAAAGGTAATCCCATAAAGGGACTCAACAACTCTTAGACAGCAATGCATATTTAATATTTGCTTTATTCGTTTACACGATGGAATTTAGTAAAGCATGTGGAGAATTATTCCTGGTATGTGACAAAGACAAAATGATTCTATTCCATCCCATGGTACGAGTAGTACATACATATGTATGTACATACGAACTGATTGCATTCCTGGCAGTATCCTCTTGTTGGCACTTGTTCTTTGCTGAGGAATTATTCGAATTTGTTCTCGTATATTACATTCCAATAGAGACGCATTTGAGTAAGCCTGTTTACACATGCAAGAGTACACATCGAAATCTATCATTACCAGAATTAGTAACGACTTTCATTGGCTCTTGATAATTTAGTGTCTATCTTTCATCATAGGATCAAAACTGAGCTAATATTAATTCGAGGCTATCATATCATACACATTTATTTGGTTGTATTGGGCAAAGCCTATGGTCAACATCCATTTATATGGAAATTATTTTATTGATTTTGATACGTATTGATATGTTCTTACAATATATTAATAATGTTTGCCATTTCTGTCATTATTCGGTATTTGGTAATACCCTTTCTTTACTGTTAACTTATGTGGTCTGACAAGGATTTTTTCCCTCTCCACAGACCATAGAGCTCAGTAGTTGCATTACTCCATCCAAACGACGAATGGTCTAACTGGAAATAAATGAACGCTATTATTGGATTGTAAATGTACAGGAAATTGTATTTCCTTCCTTACAATTCAATCACTCGCAATCAAGTCAGACCTTATGCCATGAGAATGATCTCTATCTAGCGAATGCAGCATCAATTTAATAAATCTTGCATTTGCTGTTCGTTTGGCAAAATGTAATCATGAATGAGCATTATTATTGGTAGAAGCATTTTGGACATCGTTTCGAGAAAATTTGCATAAATGTGTAGCATCATCAATTCATTCAACCTTCAAAACGGGGTGGTTTATCCCTTTTTTAACTGTTAAATGTGGACATCTTTTCTCTCCTAATTTAACTCTTTGTTCAATATGGTTTCGTTATGAAAAGGCTTACACCTCATTACATTTTCGGACTCTGGGATTTTCTTTCTAACCATAGCTGTGACTGATTTTGTAATAGGCAAAGTCGATCAAGCGAACGCATTATTTCCCATTGTTCAATTTATTCCACTGACATTTTAATGATACGTATTGTTGGCGCAAAATCTGCGGGGGTTGTTCAATGCATGTGATATCACATCCCAATTTTGTCATTAAGAAAGGAAGACTCGTGCCTGCCACTGGCACATAATCCGGAGACACATGTGCCAGTGGCAGACACGCGCCTTCCTTCCGACTGACTTTATGATAGCCTAGAATATCCACCTGAACCTGTGCCTTCATCCGATTTGGATACGTCCATGTAGATTTCATTGCAGATAGCTTTCGGATGATCCCATCACATCGCCGATGGTATAGGGGAATTTTACCGAGAAGGCTAATCCTGAAAATGGTACTAAGCGACGGTAATATTCTTATCAAAGAAAGTGTGTTTAAGACAATAAAGACTACTGCCGGACCATAAATCACACTTAACAGTGCATAGTTATATTTGCAGATCCAGTATAGCATGAAGATTTTGAAATTGCGGAAGTTTTCTTTATTAACATACTGCAAAAGCCTTTTAATTCGGAAAACTTGTTGATTCGGTAAAAAAAAACATTCGGAGATTTTTCCAAATAAATGAGAGTCGGTTTTCAATTTTTTATGTATAATATTTATAATAAAATATGGGTGGCGCTACTGCCCGTTGAGGGCCAGGACCTACAGTTTCAAGGTTGAGAAGCTTTTTCTAGACATTTAAGCTCTTTGAGCATTGCATTACCGGGAAATGATTGAACTGCGTAGGAGTCGACGCACAAACCCACAACGCGGCCGCCACAGAATAGTATAATACTAATAATAGCAAAATAAGAAGAAAGATGGCAAAGTGTTTAAACAAAAAGAATTGGAAGTCAAAACATCTTTCAAAAAGCAGAATTTTCATTAAAGTAATAATAATATTTCCGGATGATGTCTTTAGCAATAATTTTTGATAAAAGTCACCAAATTAATCATTTGACTGTCACATTGCTGTTACGAGCGAAGTTGCCGACTGCTGTCATGCAAATGTAATGCAACTTATTTCCATTCATTCATATTGCAGGGCTGCTGTAATTTTACATTTATACACTTGGACAAATTCCGCTATTCGGATAATAGTGCAATCCGTTCGTGTGGCATATGGTATCAGTGTCAAATCATTTACACCTTCAAAACCATTATAACCGTCCAAGAAAACATTCAGAGAATGAAAATTACTTCAAGTAGGAGTTGTGGGTGCGGATCTAATTCTTTCTGTCTGTTTGTGGTTCAAACAAGTCTACATACATGCTATTAAATAATTCTATTCTTTATTAAGCACTTCACTGACAAATAGTGGCTTAGCATGAGAACTTACACCCAAATGACAGCGTCCGTTGGTAACTGTTTTTGTATTCTTCTGAAGAACTGAGAAAATTATGAGCTAGGAAAATATCCTAAAATACTTTCATTTCTCACATTGAAGCCGGATAATGTCAAGGTATGATATTCACCGACTTAAGGTATCCATACACCGGCATATATATATATTTCAAATACAGTTAATCCGACATAGATTTAGCCTTCTCCCACATACCTTCCTAAAATAGTACATGAATAAATCCTTGAAAGTCTCAAACGAGCGCACAGTATCGCCACCTCGTATTAACCGGAATGCTTGGCTTGTGGGTTCCCTTAGTCAACGGCTGGGGATCTTTGCACAGTCAATGCATACACACTGCAACACTTCCCCCTGACCTTTTGCCATATCTCGGATCCATGCGAAAAGATTTTCTCTTAACCATGCTATGAGATTGATTCTCTGCTCGCTTTCCACTGCACTTTGATGAAGGAGATGGTGAAATCCTGTAATTTACCGCAAAGAATACGACCTAAAATATCCCGCCATAAAAATCTGTACCACATACCGCACAAATGCTTACATATCTGTACGTGCACGGGAAACATTTTCGGTTACAGGTTGCGGTGTACGCGAATACCATCGTGCACGAAGACAAAAGGTTCCGTTGACCCTGGGTTGGATACCAAGAGATAACGAAATGGGCCAGGAACAAGCCGCATGGAAACATTCGGGTATTTCTCTCTACGCCACGAACAAAGAGGAAAAAAAACTTTTTTAATTACATCCCGTATAAGTCGATGTTTTCCTTTTGTGCAGCCGTATATTACGATCCTATTATCCCTCACACAGGGCCCATTCGCAATTTAACATTGTCATCTAGCAGGCAACACAGAACAGTGCTTGTGCGCATCGAAGCCACTGTCGCACCCGGCACTGCGACCGGGCGATCCAACAGGCTCCGACGTTAATGGTTTTATACTGTTCGCGGCGGGTGTTACAGTTATGAATGTTATCTTTTATTGGCTGTAATAAGAGAGCATCCACCGCGTATGTAATATAGTAATATCTGAAGAATGCGTAAAGTACGCACGGTTCCTGCTTGTACCTTTTGTGTTATTATCCCTTAGAGATTAATTAGCCACTTCTGTGGTGCTGGAATTTGGGGTGGGAGGGGGCTCTAAATTAAATCGTGTTTCATGGCTGTTCTCTGGCGCCTTCATTGGGAGGACCTGTCACAGTTGAAATTCGTCCTCAAATCGATTTCCGCATCCAGTCACTCCATTCATGGGCTTGTGCCTAGCACCATCCAACATTTTCGTGCACATCTACGTAAACCCATGACATTGCAGAAACAAAAGTCGTTTGGGTTTAAGGCACACCGAACAGTATTCACCACTTTAATGTCCTGGATGTCGGCATCAGATGATGTTGTGTGAGGAGTTTTCATCAGAACGTTTATGGGCGCTGTTTGTAAATTGGCAAGGATAATGCCGGGTACCCAGTTGAATAGCTGGTTGGTTATCGCGCGGCTTGTACTTCGGCACAGGTTGTCGGGCTGTCGGTATAGGACAACCGCCGGGCTGATGATTCTACGGCGCCATACGCTTGTGTCGGGTGCGAAAGCAAATGACAATAACAAGAAAGTACCAGCAAAGGTTGGCAGTAACGGGGTCACAGAATCTCCTACTATTATGCGCCGTTAAGGATAAATTCGGTGTATTGGTCTGTGGGTGAGTGAAAGGTTTTATCCTGAAACCCGCGGCATATAAAAAATATGTTTCTTTCGTTTCGTATTGGTTATGGATGCCACTCGCATTTTCGCCTCTGATGTGCTAGCGAGGATCCAATAAAATTACGCGTCTTCATCACAATCTTTATCACCCAGCCGCATCATAATGATGCCCCCCCTGTTCAAGGACAAAGGCTGCAACAAATCGCCGCTGTCTGTATTCGCGCCAGAACAAGTTGAGATGAAGACGTTCTTTAAGTGGACGACAAGGTTTGAGTTTGGCGAACATTTCATTTCGTGACTTTGGGAAGAATTTAAAGTTTTATTTTTCCTCTTGTTTTATTGTCTTGCAAAGATACACAATAAGGGTGTAGTGGAAATGGCATTTTTGAAAGTCACGTAAGCAAAAGAGAAATACGTGAGCGAAAGGCGAGTGCGATGTGCCTTTGTAGGATTTGACTAGCATCAGATCTCAAAACACAATTAATTAAATTTTAAAGTAGGTTGGCGACATTTTGTTGGAATTTTCGAAAGTAGATTCAAACAGTCACACAATTTGTTCTATTTTTACGGGTATATCTATGAAAGAAGAAGCTTTGTACGCATAGAAGTGGGTCTTGGGTGGCAGTTTAAAATGTGTCTACTTAAAGAGGCGAACAATTTTTTTTTTTTTTCATATTTCAAACTCGTGACTCTGGTCATTGGACATGTGCATTTTTTTTCTTAGCCGAGGTATGTGAAAATATGCAAAAGCCACAACGGATACCATTCTCTCCTAACGAAAGCATTTTTTACGCAGTAAAAACACATCCATTCAAATAAAATATTTGTTTACTACAAGTAAGTTATTAGTAGTTTTACTCTTTTGATTAAGCCGCGTTTGCAAGAGATTCTCCACTGAGAGTTCCCGCAAATACCGCAAGTAAGCGCAAGATGACTTCACCGTGATAGGTCAAGACGGCTGTTGAAATTTGTAGTATAATTTTATTACTTTCTTTGTTACTCCATATGATCGGCCAAGAGATCTGCTTTGCCGTTAACTTTTTTCTATCCCACTCGGTCTTCTTAAGCCGTTACCTACTTTCCAGAGTAAGTATTTGGTAGCATTTTTCTAGGCCAAACCTGTTAAGTATTACTATGTAGTATGTACATATTTTAAAACAACTTTTTTCCCATCAACAATTGGTTGAGACTAGTCTTATGTTGTAAAGCACGAGTCTGCTGCCATTAATTTATTTCTATGTCATGCATTCAGAACTTAAAAGTACACCGTAAGATTTTAGAATTGTGAATAGAGAACTGGCTAGATGTCATTTTGATATCAATTTGGTTGCTGTTGCTTCGATTGATGAACGAGAAAAATTAACAACAAAATTGCACT
The DNA here is from genome assembly GCA_907269125.1 of Eristalis pertinax. NCBI lineage: Eukaryota > Metazoa > Arthropoda > Insecta > Diptera > Syrphidae > Eristalis > Eristalis pertinax. Next base: position 35,773,637 of record OU026147.1, on the reverse strand, counting down.
TATACGCCCTAAGTTCTTTGGATATTCAGTAACATTTGTCACATCACTTTTGGGCCATTTGCGGATGAATAGTCATAACAAAGTTGTGGTAGTCGCTTAATAAGGGCAGAAATGGGCAAATGTGAAACCAGCTAGTGTCGGTGACCTTAGCAGTCATGAGGAGCTTAGTTCTACTTGGTCAGAACTATACTACAGACTATTCACCAAGGTGGTTTTTGCATCAAATTTGCCTGGGATTGCAGTTGATGGTATGGATTAAATTATTATAAAATAAAACCAAAAAAATTAACATTGAGTGAGTGAACTACAGAAGAATGATCATCACTTTCATCCTCATCATGCGGCCCGATATATTAAAGGGGTCGCAGGGGTAAAGAACGCACGACAGATCTGCATGTCATCCGTTAAATTAGGTTAGGTGGACTTGGACCCAACTCATTCTGGGTTTGCCAAACTTTCGATTACCCGATGAAATCGCATTTAAGGCACGCCTCCGAAGTCATGATGATGGGAACATTCGTGCCACGTGACCAAACCATCGAAGTTGCTCACCGGACTATCACGACATGTGACTCCCACGTTAGCACGAAAAAATCGTATCGGCAACTTATATTAGTGATCTTTACAGAAATGTCATTACCATAGGTGAAAGTGGGAATCAAAATTTAGTTGAAAACCACTGACCGGGTTTTGACAAATTGTTCGTCCTTCCTGATTGCAGATATTCTCGGCTATTTCAAAATTGACCGTAGTACCAACTCGAATACAGTGCTTGCAGAAGTTATTCTGTAGAGACTGCAAAGACGAGGAGGAAAAATAATCTTCTTTATAGTCGCGGCACCCTCTTCGCCTAAATAAGAAGTCACTCAAACTCCTAGTACTTCAACAACCTGGCCGACTTAGTAGCATTAGTATTAGTCGTCTTCACCGCTTTATCAAAAGCACCAACTGGCTTGAGGAACAGGATCACTAGATCCGCGTGGAAACATAACGAGCCTACATTGTGACTGCTGTCAATCAGTAACCTGCTACTCCAACCCAACCTCACCTAAGTGTTATTTTAGTTTTACCAAAACATATCAGCCTGTAGTCTTGTATTTACGTGTATCCTCTTTCTCAATTTATTATTTTAATACCATCTGTACCCTGCCACTCTTCGCTGTGGGACATATTCGTTAAACGGATAAAAAATTAAACCTTTTTTATCAGAATTGTATAAATTTAATACTTGTGGATATACACAATTTTTGGTCTTACCATCGGCAGCGCAAATGAAAAGATTATCTAGTTTGCCAATCCTAGAACATGCAACACACAATTGTCCATGGGAGAAGTAATTCGAATCTAAATGTATATATACACAATTTCAAAGATTGACAATAAGTTTTGTTGATAGTGAATGCGAAGCCTAATCGCACAGATAACTGCAGTTGCTTGCACATCCTACCAAAATCTTTATTTTGCATATGTTACCAAAGTACCTAAATCTTTCCATTTGCATTTATTTTGCAACTGCCTAGCTATCAGTCAAAGGGTGTTCTCGTAACCTTAGCGCGTGGAATCCAGGTATAAAATCAAAAAAAAACACGTTACTCTACAAATATCGTTTAAGTGTGTGTGGAGGAGTGACAGATCACCGCTTCCTAAATAAAGGATAACACAGATCGTAGAGTTCGGTTGGCAAGAACAAATTCCCACCCCCGAAAGGTCGGATTCTAGTTCGCATAACTCCAATTGGTAGTCAATCTTTACACTTTCTACAGCCGTTGCTAATGGATGAATGAAAAGTCACAAAGCAGTTTGTTTACTATTTTTGTGGTAGATAAGATTTTATTTCGTCTTTCAGAGAAAAAAAATGGGTAAAGAAACGCAGCAAGCAGTTACTAAAACTTAACCATCTGATGTCGAAGTGTACAATTTAATCATCATACGCTGCATCTATTTCGGTTAAAAAAACGGGGAATTTACGATGGGATAAACCTTTCTTTCCGCCCCTGATCAGATTTGTTGTTTTGGCAACCTTAATGGCATCCATCTGGCATAAAGATTTGCCGCAAAAACTTCTTGCTGTATGACGCTGTGGATTAAAGGGCAGTGAATACAATTCTGTTTAAGGAGTCCTGAAAATCTTGCTAAAGAGTGCTTGTTTGCTGCACCAGTTTTTTCTTATATTCCGCTACAATAATTTTTTTAGCTTTACCTTTATGTCCCTTATACTTTTCTTTATGCCGCTTAAAATTGTATTCCCTAGCCACAGACAGGACTTGCATACAAATCATGCACTGCATTGTATTGTAGACATAGTACGAATGATTTTCGTAAAATAATTGTAAGCAAAATACAGTTTAATAACTCGCGGATTCTTTCGCCGATAGAAGTGCAAAACGGATGCAGTTGTACATGCGAACACCACTCGGTCGATATTGTTCTGTTGCCCCTTTTAACGTGTACCCATATTAACTTAAAACCAATTTAAACCTACAAAGGCTACAAGTATTTCGAAGTTAAAGTGCCCTATATTGATACGGAGCTTGTTCACAACAAGGGAACGCAATTAGATATTCTGGCTTATGGATGCAATTAAAACACCAATCACACCACCATAACCTTAATGAATACAGACACGTGCTAGTTGCGGATTCCCCGAAATTACTCTCACCAAATTCACATAATATTATGACATCGCAGACATGTCAATTAGCTGCCACTCCACATTTGCCTGCGACTATTCTATGGTAACATGAAATTGCTGGCAAGAATTCGTCGTCGAAGCGTAGTGAATTAATCTAAATCACGACAGGCAATTTGCACACTGCCAGTTCGGTGCTTCCGTACTTACGTAAGCAATTCATAAGTGCGGAGCACACAAGCCTTGATTGGGATTGCAGCTGAGTGCACCTTACTTCCCATTTAATCCACAATCGACCATCGGCATTGATCAATCTCATTAACAACAGAACCGCCAAGCAGGCAGATTTAATTAGATGAAGCGTTATCGGTCCAAATTAACTGGTTATATAATTGAAGGAATTCAGTCACTACGTTACCTGTTCTATTCCCAAAATAGCGACTCGCTATCATTAGACGGTGCTACATATCAACTCTCAAAGCGCATCTGTCATGGTTCAGCAGCAAGTAATGACTCCCAGCGGCGATACTGAAAAGATTGGCAGCCATTAGGCCATAAATGCATGAATAGGCCTAGGTGTTGTAGAGTACTTAGCCTTGTGATGGGGTTGCCTCCAATCGATTGCAACAGCCATGAATGAAGCCAGGCAATGTTTTATTGATTAAAGTCTGGCCAAATGTTCGTAGGCCCTTTACACACTGTTTATGTTTGTCTTACGCACATACACACGATAGTTGTGTGCGATGTGCCGATGTTTTCATTCACATGCACCACGGGGAAGGAATACGCCTAGATATACAACAGCGTTCTTCTCTTACAGTAAACACAGCACAATTATGCAATTTATGGTAATACTGCCTCTCGGGTCAGCGTTGAATGGCAGTGCATGTCCAGGCTACGTGGTACAGCACCGAACCAACTGCAGCCGGATCGGGTTGGGTGCTTCCATGTCCGCTGCCAGCTGGAGTGAAATTGGTTCAAAAAACGCCAACTACCGGAAGGGAAGACCTGCAAATGGCCTAATCCATACCATGCATGCGGGCGTATGTATGAAAGGACTCACCAGTCATATGCATGCACATATGACAGACACCAAAGTATTTGAACTGAAAGTTATGCACGCCCAATTGAAAGCCTAGATTGCAATTAAGTGGAGGCACACTCAGCAATTGCTGCAGGAGGGGTGCTCTCGAAGTGGGGATTTCTTGCGAAACCAAACGAAGGGTGTCGCTTAATTGCCAGTGTACGATAAGGATTCGTGTTGGTTATTGACGCTGTCCACAATCGAGCTGAGGTGTTGCGGGTGTACCAAGAACGATTTACATGTGGCGACACATATACTCTGCCTCGGCCAGTTTATGGAGGTAATTATATGCTGGTGGTTATTTTCCGCTTTTCAATTCGCTTCTGGAGTCAATGCTTTCTTTAACTGCAACTGGTTCCCGGCTCAAAGTTAACACTGCCTCATAATCTTCGTAATGTTCTACAGTGTTCGATTTGAATGTGAACGAAACTGCATAGTTTTTGATGTTGACTGATATATTTAACGTCGGTTTTAAATATTACAAATAGCGGTAAGAGCTTCTAACATTCAATTTGATTGACAACTAGCTTTGGGATATTCTAGTCATAAGACAGGTCGTTGCTCAACATTTTTCAATACATGATTTTTTTCTTGTTACCCTATACCACATACACGCTTTAGATGTTTTCTTTTGGATAACATTGAATTCAGTGGACAACGTTCATTTAATCGAAGATCATCGTTATCATTTTCATGATTCACTAAAGGGGTCGTGGGGGAAAAGAATACCCGAGAGATCTCCGGACCACTCCATCCTCGGCCATCGACTCTATCTCATGCGATACCAAAATAATTGTCGAACGTGGTCACATTACCTTATCCTGGGTCTGCCAAGCGGTGGCCTACCTGATGGAGTAGCATTCAAGACACATCTTGGAAGTCGTGATGAAGGAGATATTTGTGCCACATGATTAAGCCATGGAAGTATAGCACTTTCCCTTCGAAGAATCAGCTGTTCAATGTTGGTTTATTCGCGCGCTGGCGAGTATACCCTATCACGGCGATTAACTCTCACAATAAATCTCATCTCCGCAGCCTTCTTATCACTCCGAGAAAAATACTAGGGTAATAAAATTAGAGCTTTCACACGTAAAAATCTAAACAAAAAATACAAAATCTGAGTTATGTTTTTAATAACATGGGAAATATTTGAAGTGTGTTCGGTATTTGTGAACATTTTTTTTCTTGTTCTGTCTGCATTTAAGAAGTGAAGTTATCTAGCTATTTCACTGGGTGCTTCAAATGCTTCCGGCGAAATTTGCATTTTATTTTTGCATCAATGGGTACCAAATTGAGACTATGAACTGACCATGGTACGTAACATTAATTAATTTCTACATTTTTCCGCACACTTTTTCCACTTTGATTGCTTTATTCATATCAACAAAAACAGAAATAAAACTAGTCCAACTCGCAATTGAATGCTTGTATGGATTCCTCTGCAATTTTATGTGCATTATTTTGCATCCGGTGTGGTGTCTAAGTGGAACATTTATTCAATTGAATGATTTTGTCGAAAATTAAGAAAGAATGTAAAGAATCTGTATATATACATATAAAATATCACATTCTGAGTGTCATAAGTGTTCTCGAAATCCGTTCATTCTTTTGGAAACATTTTTTTCGTGTGGGATAGTAGATGTCAATACGATGGTTTTTAGTTATATAACATGTTTGTATGCGTGTTATTTTTGGTTTGGAGCGCGTCGAAAAAAAATCATGAAAATCCCTATTGTAAAAAGTAGGAATTTCCACATATATATATATATATATATATATATATATATGACACGCTCCAGAACGATAACCAATATACAAATAAACATATATGTTAATAATGTAAGTGGTGTATTTTGGATGCTCCGGAAGGAACAACTTTTTTAATATCATTGCTTTTAGCAACAATATTTGCCTAATCAAAACAGAATTGCACTAGCACTGGCATCTTCTGGTATTGCAAATGCATTGTTCGAAGGTGGTCAAATACGGCACTAAAGCTACCGTTGAAAATGCAAATCAATGAAACACCAGCAGATAATATATCGAAAACATCTGGGATGGACAAAGTTTTGCAGCGTGCTGCTCTTATTGTGTGGGTTGAGTCCACCATGGCTCATAAAAAATCAGTTGAAGCTTTGGAAATAACGCTGAAAGGCTTTCGAGGTAATTCCGATTTGTTTGATGGGGCCTTGATTTTGGTGTCGGGAGATTTTCGACAAACTGTGCATATTATACCAAGTTGAACTCCCGCAGATGAAATTAATGCTTGCTTAAAGTCATCGTATTTGTGGGGACATGTCAAGATAAAGGGCGCAATGCCAATTGATGAAATTGAATTGGTCAATGTTATTTCAGCCATTATTTTGATTGTAAAATTCAAAGATGAAGACGTTTTGATTCCACGCATCCCAATGATACCATCCGATTTTGGGCATGGTCAGCCTTTAGGAATTTGTAGGATAAACTTAGAATAAATATTTATAATGTGAATTTAAACTGTTCCGTGTTATCTTTTTTATTTGCACAATGAAACGTGCTATTCCGCTAGTTATTCAATAATTAAATACCCTCTGAACTCTCACAACTGGAATCAGATATACTACTAATCATATATACTCGTATATACGTTGAGGCATGGTCGTGTTGTCGATATGAGTAGTGCCATTCTTTAAATCTTTGAGTCGTCCTACCTATGCATTTCTAAACGCTGGCTGAACGCAATTGTTTTCGAATTATCGACTCACCCGGCTCCGCGCTTGTAGATAGGTAGCAAATGGATGCCCTGCCGGCTTTATGGCCTCGGATCGTTTAGAGTGTTGTTGCACCGGTCGTCACAAAAGTCTCCGTCCCAGCCTCGTTCCTCTCTTTCGACATTCCCTGTGTCGATCTCTTTATGAGTCTGAGCTATACCCCGCTTACACTAAAGCATAACATTATCACCGCTTTCTCCTTCAGCAGATCTGTAATGTTGTTCAATGGGATGATATACCCCTTGCTGCCATTCTTGGGCAATTCCTCACTGATAATGGCCATTGGAATCGAGCTATTTTGAGTTTGGAGGTACTTCTTCCCTCTCCGACTGGGAATGTAATAGAATGCCGATTCTCGCTTTCGGTGCGCTTGGGATGTCTTCTAGCGGGATTGCTTTCAGTGCAGTTCCCTCCCGTAATGGTAGATACTTAACGGCTTTTTTGGCGAGCTCATTGCAGTCTAGAATGGTGTGTCATCTTACTCTGACGAAGCTTGAAATTCATGTTCACTGTTCAGAATCCTTGCGAATGTGGTCAATAACCACATTAGCCAAATTTTCTTGGTACACTCGCAGGAATACATTGGGCTACCCGAAATCCACTGTAGTCGGTAAAATAAATAATCCTGCCTAATGCGATTGTATCTATGTGCTACCCCATCTATCAATGTACATCGTTTCCCTCCACATACATAAATTAATTCCTTTCAATATCGCGATTTTATATTTTATGAAATTTAAGTGCATACATTCTTAAATTCTGCGCTTAATCTGCAGTTCCAACTAATGGACAAATTTAGCAGGCAAATATATAAAGAAATCGTAGGGAAGGGCCATCTCTGGTGTCATTCAAACGGAAACAAATTCTTTAATGTTTAATTTTCATCGCCTACACTATTCTGAAGACTAACTTATCTATAACCCCTCTGTTTGAAGTACAAGATGATCACATAACTAAGTCCGCTCTAGTGAATTTCAATATCTTACGAACCATTGGTTTTTGTATCGTAGTATGCTTAAAGATAGAGTGTACAACCACAGGATATGAAGAATGCCCTTCAGAAGATATGTGCATTCAGTGGAAAGATTTCTTCGGGCAATCTTCATAGGTGTTCACACCCTTTTTCAACATCTTTAATGGCTCAACAGATGCTCATTATTCTAAACGGTCGTCACGGACAACGTCTTTACTATAAATGACCTGTTTTTATGAGGGCTTTAGCCTAATCTCTTTTGCAGCTATTGCTAATATACGTCGTCTGCGCTCGTAAAGTCTGAGCACCAGCCACGTGCACCTTGGCAAGCCGCTCGAGATTGAAATAATCAGCACCAAAATGAGAATGAATTTAGATGATTGGTGCTGATGTTGCAGCACTATTGCTGATGTTAATCTCAGTCAAGTATAAAGTCGTGAAGAAGTTTCATAAATGATGACCCGGATTAGCACGAGAATGAATGCTACCATCAACACCATACACTTATGTATGAGTCTGTGCGTAGAAATTTCAGTTTATATCCCTAGTTGCGCAGAAGAACCATAATAATTTTATCTCATTCACTAATTAAACAGAAAATTCATTATTCTCTTGCACGCGGTACAGAAATTCATTCACAGGACCAGAGCTCCCATGCACACGTTCATTCATGTGTACGAGCTGAACTGAGACAACACACATTTGCAATTACAGTCTCGTTGTGAATCAGGAGCTTCGTTGAATCCAACAGATTCTATCTCAGAATAAATTACCGAATCTTAGCAGCCACATGCATTCACAAAGGCGAAAACTCATCTCGCTTCTAATTATGATTTAATGCTCTTTTGTTGCTGGCAGCGTTATGGAAGTAGGGCAGTAAAAGGGCCAACGAAATTTCGGGGTGGTGGGTTCTCAAATTCAGACGCTCAATTAATTGCATTGCTCCTTATACTCGTATTCTCCATTTTTACGGATACTTACCGAGTCACTTAGTAAATACAAATATCAAATTTAACGGATGAATAAACACGCCAAAAGAACATTAACACTTATCGAAGCAGGGTGTCTTTAGTCCCTACTCACCCAGCCATCACAGCCAACGGATGTGCGAATATATGTACAGACTCTGAGTACGTTGGTGTACTCACTTTACATGGCAACATGAGAACGTATCTTTTTATCGTTTATTGCAAGCAGCTGCACCAACAACAACCATCTAACATAGTCAATGTCGTGTTCATCATTGTCATCATTTTCACCATTATCAACATCGTTACCAACATCAAGGAGTGTGTTATGCCTCTGGTGTTGACGCTGCTGCTGGTGTGGTACTCCTCAAATGCGTTCACGAAAGCCCAATATTTTCCTTGTAGGAACTGTTAGTGCATATAATTTTCTTCGATAGTCAGTAACATTCACACAACCACACACCCAGTAGACTCAAGCATTTGAGTATATCAACGAAAGAGCGTGTATGTCCACACATCGCATTCGTGGAATACAACATTTTCATCACCAGCATTCAACTTCCTCCATTCCCAGACCACCCCCTCACACAAACTTAGTAAAGTCATCTTTGCAGATGGCTTTTCGTGCGGCAGGGCCTGCCCTTCTCCGTCCTCGACCTCTTTCTTCACGTCTTGATGTCTAATGGGATTGTGTTACACAGAAATTCACAGTACACGCTTACAAGGATATGTCTTAAATGGTGTAGTAGGGACCTTGGATATATACAAAAAGCAGTGTTACAGTGTTACTGTGTTACCTCCACCTTATCATTTCGTTTACCCATCTCTCAGTAAGGACCGGGTTCCGGGCGGTCAACGCCAGCGAAACTAGAGAAACTCTGATTGTTCTTCTCAAAGCTGCCTCGATGGTGTATCCGAGAAGCTTACAATGTAAGGCGGTGCTATGATGGAGCACATAAATGTATATATGTGGCACACACAACGCTGTTCTTGCGAAATAATGTTTATTCCACTTGAATTTACAATGCTTGAAGCGTATAAAATTACAAATTGTTTGCCACGATGAAGGAGGAGCGTTTGCAAAATCTGGAACGAGTGTACGAGTTGGACCAAGTATTTTACACGTACACGAAGCCTTGATGTTGATGGAGTTGATTTGCTCATCAGGCGTCTCCTCGAAAGCAAACGAATCAGTTATCAGCTGCAATTTTAATTTTCGCAAAAAGGATTTCAATGGGTGCGAGTGAACGGAGGGTAGGACGGACACGTCTTTCAAACTAATGTGCACATAAATTGTGTACGTGTGTGGTTGCGTAAACAACGCGAGCTCCCTACGGCTTACAGCGACTGACTGAGTGGAGTGTTTGGTTTAGGGATATCCAACGTTGTGCGCGTTTCGTTCGCAAGTGATTCAAATGAATTTTAACTACAGCACACCATTGGAGGCAGCCAAGAAATGTTGATTCACTTTAATTAGACAAATTGTTGTCACATTGAAGGTGATGAAATAAATCAAGATGATTTCAACGTCAACATGGGATTCGTAGAATTGTGAATGAAGGCCATTCCATGAGGCTTATCACGGTCACTGAAACAGATTATGAGATTATGTATGTTCACTTCTGCGGCGGAAGGTCAAGCTGACTTACATTTGTTGACCCGGGGATGCTGAGAATGGAAACCCCTGCTTGCTGCTTGATAACCAACATGGGATGCGGTTTTTGTCCACCAAATGCGCTTTAATATTTTAGATTTAATTTCGCCATTATCGGGATTATATGGTATTTCCAGAGGTTATCCAACACACTGTGAACGTTGTTCTGTTCAACATACATAAGTGCATTGTTCTTTAAAAAGTCAATCCCCAGACCATGACTCGATAGAACATTTGTGGCATTACCTAGATACGTACATAAATCCATAAACGGAACACATTAAGCAAGGAGATGTGTTTAAGTACCATGCATTAAAAATAAACCTAATCAACGATATTATATTTTTACGTACTGGATGGCGCAGTTGATTGAGCCCCTGCCCTTGGTTAGAGGGGTTCCAGGCTCGAATCCAAGTGAAAGCAACGCTTTGATCCGGTTTTCAAATCTAGTCCAGTCACCATTTGACGTTGGGATCAAATCAGCGGCACTGGAGTTGTCGATCAGTGGTTGTAGTCTGACTGTAGGTATCACAAGTGTGCTGGCGATTTCGCTGACAGCCCACTTACCTACCCACCTAGGTTGCTGCTGGTAGTACAATGGTCTCAGTTTTGAGTGCTCCAGTCTAGAGATAAAAGCACAGTACAAAAAAAATATATAATCTCCAATTCTGCCATTGATTTCGGTTTAAACCAGATCTATTTTGACGCTCCCATAATATTGGGCCAACTACTTACTGTTCACTGAGCTAAATGGTGACTGATACCGTGACAGAAGTGGGTTAGTAAATAAGTGTGTCGACTCCTAACCGAGATACCTGGATTCGTAGAGTATAACTTTTCAAAAATAACTTCTCAAACTTCGCTTCTCACAGTCAGAGCGGAATTATATGTCCCCTTCTTGTGGACATACAACCTGAAATATACAAAGTAACTCCCAGATACAAGTAAGAACGTAACATTTTTTCAATAAAACAATATCGTTTTTAAAAATATATTTTATTAAAATGTTATTGAAAGTGCACAAGCAATAAGTAAAATAATTAATGTGATGGCTGATGTTGTTTTTTACCCACCAAGTTATTTATACTTGGATCAAACGAAAATAACTGAATTCTTAAATCAGGATCTACGTCTAATTTAGTTCTATATTTATTTTCGTATAAATAAGAAATTAAAAAGCTTTTTCACATAAATATGATGTAGAAAAGGCGATTAATTCTCTACGAGCCCTTTCGGATATAAAAGGATGTAGCTTTAGCACTTAACAAGAATTCACAAAAATTAGTGTTTTTAAACAATAATAATAATATAATATGGGTGGCGCTACAGCCCGTAGAGGGCCAAGGCCTAGCTTCTCAGCAACCACTCGTGTTGTGCGTGCTATTGTTCTATCACGAGTGGAAGGGACCTACCGTTTTATGCCGACTCCGAACGGCCAAGTTTGAGAAGCTTTTTCTAGACAGTTATACTCTTTGAGCATTGTCAGTTACTCGAAAGAGGTGGGGTCGTGTCTTGTCGTATCAGGAATCGAACCTAGACTGGTAGGTCCAAGTGCGTAGGAGTCGACGTACATACCCACAACGCCACGGGCCACCACTGTGTGTTTTTGAAGTGTTTTTAAATACAACTTGTAAATCTGAATCACAAGAAATATCAATAAGGTGGTCTACAGCTGATAAGCTGCTTATTGCACTAAGCTCAGTTGAAAATTAGTTTGATTTTTAATCCATAATTTGCTGTTATCAGGAATTGGAAAGTATTCTCGGCAATTCTTTTTAGTTCAGCGGAAAATTCTTTTTTTCAAATCGTTTGGAATACAGTAACCGTCTTTTGTGTGTTTTGTAAATCCACGTTTAACTCATTTAAATATCCAAAAACATCACATAAATACGCAACTTGTCAAAATCATTAAAACGGTCACGAAATGACAAATTACTTTCTTTAAGGAAAAACATTCTTATTTCATCGCGTAGCTCGAAGAAGCGTTTACGAATTTTTCCTCGAGATAGCCAACGAACCTCAGTATGGAATAATTTAGTTAGGTATTATGGATGCTGCCCTTATCCTTACACATTTTATTGAAGATTCTGTGAATAGCAACCTTGATTTTATAAAATTGATTATCTTTACAACTTCATCGAGTGCTATTTTTAATTCTGCTGGTATTCTTTTTACCACCAATGCTTCACGATGTAGGTATATTGCCACGTAGCTTCGGCTGCAACATTTTTAACAAGATCACGTAGACCACTTTTACATCCGGCGATTGCTCTTGCACCTCAGTGGACTCCTGGTCTCCCAGGAGTAGATGTAGGAGACATATACATACAGACATATATCTGGATCGCTTTCGGTCCTACGTTTTTTCAAGGCCCGCAAGTGGCGTGACTGCCTCACCGGGCCGAACATCACCTTCGGCGTCACATGTGCTGTTACGATGACAACGGAACTCAATATATGACAACTTAATCATTGGAATTGGTATTGCAGATATTATTTCCATTATTGTAGTGATGATTTTTTTACACAAAAATGTATGCTTGCACATGCAATCGCTTTTTTCATTGTCGTTAAAATTGTTTTAATGGCTATCAAACACATGAAACACACAGCGTGCACAAACCTTGACAGTAGTATACAAGGTACATGGTAGCTGCCGGCACAGAGCACAGCATTTAAGGTTACATCGTGGGGAATGCTAAAGGTCACTGAATTCTCAAACGACAACTTCCAATAACCGGCTGGTTGACGACAGGCTGAGTCCAGCAAATCACCTCAAAGGCCATAAGTATTACTACTATTTGATCAAATTTCAATTGTTAATTTTCACTCAACCAAAAATGTTGTGGACATAATAGCCGAACGTTGCTGACGGAAGTTGACACTATCATCGTGTATTCGCATCTGCCAAACGACACCATTCACAGTCATTTCAGCCACACATGCCCCTCAATCACGTTTAAGTTCATAGAAGCAATCCATCAGTGCGGTCATGTTGAAAAGTCTCGAAGGCAGCATTCAGCTTTTTCCATCAATTTTCATTAAGAATCACGAATCGCGTATCATAGAACTGGCTACCAAATAAAAACTACTCTCTACCAACTTAAGTTTTTAAGCTCGGCTACTAATTGTCCCGCCATCGCATATTCCACTGTCCACATCTACAGACTGTGTTGTTGCCTCTTACATAAGTGTTATGTACGCAATGAAAAAAACAACAGCTCCTACTAAGATTCAAAACGAAATTCATGAAATACAGACTTTGAGTGATTTAAAGTTTTCAAATTCCAAGAAGGCCCACTTAGGAAACTTTAAATACCAACGAAAGTACATACTTCCCTGAAAAATAAATCCCGAATCCATTGGGAGTCAATTTAAAAGTTTCTGTATACTATCAAGAATCATCTTCTTCAAACTTAAACCACACGCAAGCAGCAACAACTGTGTCAGTGTGTGGGATTGTGTGTAAACTTAAACATAAATGTGAGAAACGTTACTTGACATGACATTCATTGTTACCAAGTAAAATGGAAAACATTTGACAGGGTGTTTATAATGGAATGAGATATCTAACGCAGAGAGACATGTCAATGCCAAAATATGAAATAAGAAACTTTCAAGACCCAGCGTCAGGAAGTCTCAAGACAATTCTGTCAAAATCGAAACCGACAACCAGCCACAGACAATCTCATTACTACATCTCAGAAATCCATTTCGTAAGATCTTTTCAAAGAGGACAGCTTTAACGGAACTGTCGTTAAAGAATCAAAATTCATCTATTCAGAAAACCGTCAATAGACAGCACACACGTCGTGATTCTAATGGGAATTATTTGTCCACTTACATTAACCAAACGACCATCGACAAGAGTAACGTCAATCGTCGGAGGGGAATTTCGCAGAAAATGTGCACACATGTGTACTCGTGTATTAGATGATTAACAATGAACTTCCCCACATTTCACATATGTATGTACATATGAAGGTGCCCACCCCAGCAATAAGTGTGTCAATATTCACCTACCACCTCGTTTCAAGCATCAGGCATCGTGTGGCACCGAACGATTGGTAGGTTACATTAAACGAAATTCAAGCCATCTGTCGACATAAGAATGATGGCGCTATAATTGAAGGGTTAACCTCAGAACATCATGGTTGTGGAGCAGTGCAGATGTTAAAATGGGGATAAGTTCTATTCAAAATCAAAGATATATGCCGTCGTGTGCTGAGTATGTCAAGTCATGAATTTGAAGCGCTTACTTTGTGACGAAGTGGAAGCCCTGAAAGGAAATTCTAAACGAGATTTTACTTCAACATGCAAATGAATGTATGTATGTGCAGATACAAGATACACCTACCCACTTGCAGATAGAATTGCGTGTAGCGGAGGACGTACTCTACTGGTTTTCAGTGATAAAAGCATTTACTGCGAAATCTGTGGTAACACGAACTTGTCATTGAAATGTGATTTTACCCGTTATCGGGAATTCTAAAAAAAAGCCGACATTAGACTGCTGTTTGAGATACAAATTGCTCAGAGAAAAAGAAAAATAAGAAACGCGGACCAAAATAATGTCATTATTCCACTTTTTGTTGGTCCCTAAATCCCTTGACAAATTTCAAAAGAATACATATAAATTGTCTGGCATGTATGTCGACTGTTACGCTACGTGTCTGGTTATCGTACTCGACAATACAACTGTAGGCTTGTGTATGGTTGTTTATACTGTGTTCGTGGGAGGTGTAACATTGAACTCGATAACTCAAGAATGTCTGCCCTATTATGTATATATGCAGTAATTGGCATGCAGCCTACGACGAACAGATTAGACGCGTATTGCTAATGTTGAAACCCTATTGTTAACTTAGTAAAGTCGAAAATTAAGGTGTTTGGAGGAAGAGGACGCAGATATTCTCATAATGAATCGTGGATGCACCATCATAATGCAGTTGTAATTGTCATAAGAAAGCGTCAAGGAGAACGAGTCAAAGTCGTAACTTTCGAACAGGATAAAGATGGGAATCTAGTGTAGAATCTAGTGCTGAGAATATGGAAAGATCACTTCTGCATACTGTATAACGGTGACGACGACCAACATTCCACTGTCAGCCTGTATCTTCCATCCTACATAGGCGATGATAGACAAGAATTCTGTCCTCGTGACCGTAATAACCAAGCTAAACTCTAACAAGACTGCTGATGCCAATGAACTGTATATGTAATATGGGTGGCGCTACAACCCGTAAAGGGGTAGGGCCTAGCTTCCCAGCAACTACTCGTGTTGTGCGTGCTATTGTTCTATCACGAGTGATCTGTATGTCGACATTTTTAAAGCAGACTGGGATGAGTTGATAAGGTTCATATACCAACTCATCTATAAGATTTGATCGGACGAGAGTATGGCCGACGGAATCTCAGCACCGTTTGACCGATCCTAAAGAAAGGAGACCCTCTTAACTGCGCCAACTTTAGAGGTATAAGTCTCCTAAGCATGTAATTGCCTGAATAATAATAATATGGGTGGGGCTACAGGCCGTACAGGGCCAGGCACAGCATCTACAGTAACCACTCGTATTGTGCGTGTTATTGTTCTGTCGCGAGTGGAAGGGACCAACAGTTTTATGCTGACGCCACGTTTGAGAAGCTGTATCTAGACCGTGAAGGTGGAACCTAGTCGCCGAGGCTCAATTGCGTAGAAGTCGATGCACAGATTGCAGTTATTGGATTAGGCAAAAATGGGAGCGCCCTTAAACGACTTTTTGCAGAATTTGCACAAATGAGGAATCAGAGGAGACAATGCTCCATTAGTTCTACACCCGTTCCTTGCAGCAACTAGGAAATAACTGTGGCTGGATATTCGTTAAGGAACCTGTCAAATTATAAAAACCGATAAAGGTTATTTCTCTACATCGAAATGTACCCAATAATCAAAGAATAAGCACAAACCCGCCACCTCAAAACAGCAACAACCTCTACCAACTTTAATTCGTTTAAAAATGTCATGCTAAATCATAGTGCATCAGGAGGTATTTTAGTATTCAGCGGAACCTCCGCAACTCTGTGGTTTGTTAATTCTTTTCAAAATAAGGCAGTACTAAATCACGGCCTTCCATATAATTTACATCCGCAAACAAAATCCTTCAAGCTCTCTTCGCTTGGCTCTTTTGCTTTTCACGTTGTTTTAATAATGCCATAATTCGCCTTTGTCGCTACTGTCTACCAACTACTGTCTTGTATGGGAAGGAAGTGCAATAGCTCGCTCTAGCTTTTGTGAACTGCCACATGAGTTTAGTAGCAGCATTGCTATGCTTTGGCCTAAGCCGGGATTGAGGATTGATAAGAATTCAATAGCGAGCTGGTGAAAAGCTGTCCTTGAATTTCTTCGGCCAACATTCTCTAAAAAACATTTCACTCAATAGCGTGCACATCAAGATTGGGTGTTGTATAATCTAGATACACCCATGTATGGATATGTATGTACTACCTGAAGCCGATTTTTCACCTTAACTTCATGTGTATGGAAGCCATCCCCAAATACCCCCCTTTTAAAATATGAAGGCATACTGACCCAAAGTTTCTTAATTGAAATTTTCATGGAAATCGCTTCATAAATGTAGGAGCTGTAAACGTCAAACGTGTTATTTCGCATGTCGGACGGATGCACAGACCGAAATTAAATACAGTTCATGTGTATGCTTGATTTCGGCAGAATACATATGTCCTTCCTGGAGACGAAGAAGCGAACATCCTGAATAGGCTACAAGTATTTATACATATGCATACACAACAAATGCATTCCACTAGAAAAGGTGTGTTATTGAGGAGGACATTTAAGCTCGATTGAAACTGAATAACTTGTCATAACAGTCTTAAAATCAATCGTACGTAAAACGATTAAAATTACAACGGATTCAAAAGTATTTAATGAAAGTATTTTTCCGGTAGGTTGCCAGGTCCATAGCTGCAAGAATAACCTTTTACTTATGAGTATTTTATATAGTCTTATCGCTCACAATCGGCAAAGAACAGGGGTGATTGCTTGAAAAGTCCACAATGAAATGGCACGTGAGTAACGACAATGGCGGCTACACTCAATAAATCTGCACTAATATACATATGACCTTTACGCGTGTATGCCCTTGTCATACAAAAAATGGGCGACTTATACAATCTATGATAGACAGGTTGCCCTTTATTTTATTTTAGACAGATATGTCACCAAAATTTTCAAAGTGGTTTGGGTATCTTATTGACGGAGTCGGACGAGAGTTTTGGGGTTTCCTATATCCTATATCGATAGTATGACGAGAAAAATGATTACGAGAAAAATAGTACAAATGGTGAATAGCTCTAGCACGATAAGGAAAATTCAGTGTAGAGGCTTTTTGTTTGTATTCCACCTAATGTTCGGTTTCCTTAAATAAAAACTAAAGTAGCTAAAAGCATACATATTCTCCAAACAGCGAAACCATAGCAGCATGCCTGTCAAGTTAAATAACAGCCCAATCCCAACATGATATGCTTCACATCCCTCTAGAAATGCACGACTGTTTATTTCCTCTCTCGAAGCAATTCGAAGAGTTGTATGATTGTTCCACTTAAGGCTAGTCTTCACTGAATGCTATGATCTTTGAGTGGGAACACACCACAGTCAGAAGGGGGACGAAAGTAGCACGAGAGTGGATTAACAAGTACCCCTCGTATGCTGCTATCTAACATTCCGACTTCCTTCAGCAACGCGAGCTGTTTTCAAACATGCATCCACCCTGGTATTATTTATTATTTAATTTGTCGCAGAATCTGCATCTTCTCCTGTATTGATCCGAACATATATGAATGGCGAACAACCACGCTATTTGGGACTGTTTGGTGCTGTTTGCTGATACTACACTTAAATCTACTTCATAGCCAAGGTACACTTAAACCGACTTTACCTATTCTTCGATGATCGTACATTTTTAAGTTGTACTCGGTATTTTTTTAAATGCTACCAAGTTGAGTTCGATTTTAAACGTCATATTCGCTATTTTTATAGCTGTCTTCGGTAATTTTATGTTGCTTGTCCTTAGCTTTCTACTTTTCGAACCTGGAAAACAATCTTGAATACACTCGAAGCATGAATTCCTCTTATAGGTGCAATCGAATTATTTCTTGGAAATTTATGATCATGTGAATGTTCAAATTGATATGGAAAACCGTACCTATAAAATGCACATTCCAAATATGATTCTGCTGTAATCAAGGAGATAACATTGTTGATTATGTTCTTGATTGGCCGAAAACTTTTATAAAATGAAAGTTCGTCAAAACTGTTATTATCATCTTCAAGTAATTAAAAATCCACACTAATTTGGTGAATACTCTTAAATATTTATTCACAAATTTCACCACGATTTTTTGTCACTGTCAGTATTAAAGTACAACGTAAAGTCTTATGATCCACTATTTCTTCAACTTAGTTTAGGTCAAACTTGGCCGACTTTAGGATCTACTTTTCGAATCGTGCATACCGGTAGGTCTAACTTAACTTGGTGAAACGTCGCTAAGTGTAGTATGGTAGTGTGAAATAACTCACACTACATTTGTCAAAAACAAAATTGATAGATATCAGTAGATATCAGAATTGATAATATCAGTGTGGTATGGTTTAACTTCTTCGTCGTGTCGGAAATTGAACCTAAACATTTAGCCTATTCCCATTAAAAAAAAGGACGGTTTTAGAACAATAAAACCTTCCAGGCTTGTAATATATTTTCAAATAGAATGTGCAGAGTTTGCGACTAATCTGATCCTTAATGATCAAGTATGATGGGCTATGCTATGACTTAAACATAGGATAGGACAGGATCGTGGGTAGACGCGCTGGAGCACGTGACGCATGGACCCTTTGTGATGCCCAGAGGGGGAAGTGTTCCTCTTTATACCCTTATCGTACTCGTCGAGAGAGTCGCAGTTTGTAAAGACCTTTTTTCGTCCAGCCAGCCCGACATCCTAATGAGCATGAAAAAGTGGGATAATTGCATGTTATTGAGTTTTTGCAGGTCCTGGAAGAAGAATTCTCCCATGGTCCTGTATCTTAGTTGGCAGAGGCTAGGGCAGTAGCAGAGATATTCCTTCAGCTATATAAGGAAAAAACAAGAAGACGAAGCCCTGGATAGAGCTAGACCAACACTCATTACATAATCAGACCCTTTATGCTACTCTATAAATTCCTTATCTTATATCCTTATATTATTTAATCCTACTCGATTCGATTTCGAACACGACAAAGGAAGACATTACGAATATCGTCTCTATGCGACCAACCAAAGCACTCATGTTTCAAATTCTCGCCTTATTAAGATTCTAGATTTAAATGCCAATCATCAACCTCAGATTCATACTATCACCAAGGTGATCGTTTTGCAAAATTTGTGTCATCATTACTGCAATTTTCATGCAAATTATGCCATTTTGTCAAAAGAAGATTTTCTTTGTATTTTTTCATAAATTTTAGCTGAAATGTATGGAGCTGAATGTGAAAATCATAATTACAGTTAATTCAATTAAAAAAATTGTATTCTGATGTCGAGAAAAAAGATTTTTTCATGTTTCAGGACGTCACTGTTGAATCCATTGAAATTTGTAAATATAAGGACAGGAATTATAAATCGTCTGGCAATGCTTGCTTTGAATGGACATTGGGGGAATTTTCGGAAGAAATGCTTTTCATCATTTGAGGAGAAGAATTCGAAGGAAAAACATTTTAAATGAATATAGGCAATGTTTTCAGAATGTTCAACAATTAAATCAGTTCAGTTTCTTTATTGTAGCAATAAATTACATTTCCTTAAGAACAATATTGCACAATATTGCACAAATTTACACAGATGTGGTATAGACTGCCTTACCACTGAAAAACTGGTTATAAATTGTAAGAAATATATCACAGTTAATATTTTAAAAAGACTTTAGAAGGAAGGAGGGAAGAAGGAAAGAAATAATGTTCTGAATAATTGAATGCTTTGTAAAGATTATTGATGAGAAAAAGGCCCAACATCCTCCTCGAGGTAGTGGCTGCGCACTTGAACCTTGGCGTCTAGGTTCGAATTCCAGTACGACAAGAATAATTTTCGCCCCCTCCCCCCTCTTTCGAGTCACCGACAAGATTGCCTTCTTTCTTCTGGCTGGGCATTCGCAGAAAAGGTGTTGAACAGATTCTATATATTCTTCATGTTTGCAGCTTCTCCAAAAGTCGTTGTCGTTGTCCCGGTAAGGGCTCCAATTCTGTGATGTTGATCCTTTTTTGCTCAGTGTCGGCCATATAACCCTTGTCGTTGCTCCAAAACAGAGGCAAGCCATCTAGTTCTAGTGCTAAGCGGCGTAATACGGGACTGCTAGAGATTTCCCCAGCTTAGATTAGATAAGATCTCTTTTCAGTGAAACTGCCCGCTTTTTTGATTCATTGGATGCCAGTATGATTTGGTACCCGGCATAGGGTAACCGTGTTCACTGACACTTTGTCTGCATGACCTGATCAGTACGGATGTCAGAATATCGGATGCTAATTGCTATGGCTTTTATTGCCGCTTGACTATTAGAAAAAATGTTGATCCATTTGTCGGTTATATGTTGGCGTGCGCAAGTGCTGTCCTGTTTATTGTAGCCACTTTGGCTTGAAAAACGCTACAGTCGACTCTTTTGCCACGGATTTCTCGAAGGTCACAGATGTCTCCTGATCTGTACACGCGCTCGTTTTTGAGCGATCTTGCCATTATTTTCGGTCGGGAAGACGTTGATTCTCTCCTGAGCTAGAGTTCATGGTAGCTCGTCCTAGAATAATTCGAGGGGAGAGAGTGATATGATAGCCTCGAGTGCTGTCTTTGGTGTTGTTCTAAGGCAAACTGACAATCAGTTCTAGAGTTATGTATTAACGATCGCTCATGTCTGAGACGCTGGCATAGTGTTGAAGATATACAGGGTTACAAATACTTGCAGTAAAAGAAATGCGCGATGTTCCTGTATTTGAACAAACTTTTCGTAGAATAGTTTTCCCGATAGTGATAACTCATTTCCTACTATCTTTGTAAAGGTGGGTAAATAAGGGCAGTTTCTTATATCATTTACCTTTACTTTATTTTCAAATTGAGAAATATTAATTTTATTTCGTCATTTAATGTCACCCACTCTGCAAGTATGTAATAAACATGACATTTCAATTAATCCCTTCGATTTGATTCCACAGGAAATTTCCCACATTCCCGCTATATGACACGTTCAGGTTTTGTTCGAGGCACTGAAATTAATGGAAAACCTGGCTTGTCCATCAGCAGCATTAAAATTGGCCGAATTGAACATCACCGGCAACTTTAAAGTGAACAAAGAATCACAGACTTGTGCACCAAAGGTAACGTACAGAGCAAGTGGAGATATTGATTTTCAGTACGGGTGTTTGTTTCAAGAAGTTTCGCCGGAATAATGCTCACGTCAATTTCAGTGGCAGCTCGACAGACAACATGATTGCTAAAATAAATGCACCTCGGCAACATTTTCTTATATCCTTTTCATTCTTAAATGTATTTATCTTTTCATACACATTAATATTTATAACATGAATTCATTTACCCCTTTAGAAAGTAAACATGTATAAGATTGTGTACATAGATTGGATTATACAAGAAAACGTAAGATGTTCAAGTTAGTCTGTTTTCAGTTAGTTGATCTTCAAAACGGGTTCAATAAATAAAATAGTATCATGTTCAAGTCTTGGTGTTTTATTTTCTACAAGATTCAGTTGAACTTATTTTAGAATTATCATTACCCATATATGCTGCATATTTGTGATTGTACAAATGCTGAGAAGATAATATATCTGTTCCCGTTTCTGTCACAAACAGCTGGTCAAATGAGAGTTGTACACACTTTTAGAAGGTTCAGCGTTGGAGAATAAAATTGAAAAAAGCATTTCTGAGTATTTAACTACGACTTCGTTGACGTTTGAAAACAATAAATATCTCCAGAGTACACCGAAAAGCTCTCATTTTCTATGAAATGGAAAGTTTATGATCTTTGGTACACAAAAGGATGGTTTGATTAGTTACAAGTGATTGAGTGCACATTTAAGCCGCCATCATGCAATCAATCAACTCTGAAGAGTAGGAGTACTATTGAGAAAGCGGTTAGAGAGCCATGTTGGATTGGTTGTCAAAGAACCATGCATTTTCTTGGAAATTTTAGAACAAAAATGATTCATTTGTCGGCAGTCTCATATACAGTGTATTCCGCTTTAGTGGGGCAACCACTTAACTGGGAAAAAACGGCAACGAAAAAGAGATGAATTTGTTAGGTTATTGTGGACAGCGGCTGTTTAATCGGGGCAAATTCATCACTGATTTTGACAAACAAACATTTTGTTTCCTGCAATGTACCGAATAATTTACAGCAGTAAAAGCAAAAAATCGTTGGTACATACAGTAAATGCACGTTAATTCAGAATGAATGGTCGGGGGGAATTTCATTTCGGAAAACGCATTTTCACCATTTTCAAAATAATGAGATTTTTTTATGTATTAAAACGCTTTCCTTTGATGAACAAATGCAAGAACTTAAAACGAAAAAATATTTTATTAATCCAAGCAACATGTAAGCGTGGATTACCGGGACACCGCTTCAAAAACTGCCAAAAGCCGCGTGAAGCACACAAAAAAAAACATGCTGAACGGTCGCTCCCACAGAGTAGTCCTGTCGGATAATGCAACCTCTGAACGCGGAATTGAATCCTCCTCGAAGGCCATAGTACGAGGCGCTCTGCATCCTGTTATCTGGAAAGGCTCAATGGCTTTCCTCCGGAGAAGCTAACGGAGCGTACCAAGCGCTCGTTAACTTCGGCAAGTAGGGTAGTGAAGAGTCCCCCACAAGGGACACTACCATGTATCACTCACGACGTATTAGACAGAGGCGACGCTGACGGAAGCATCTCTCCTTAAGGTTAGAAGAAGGTGGAGTCTCAACGCCCTCGATGAGAGGCACCTTTAGGCTGCGACGTAGGCAACAGGGAAATATACACCTTCACAAGCCAATAGGTCGGCTGACCTTTGCAAAACAGCCATAAGTAAATTGGGATATTTTTTTAAGGCTCCTCCGACTCAGTCACAGCTTTGCCTGCCGATAATAGACTGACAGCTGTAGCTGAGGAGTAGAGGGACCGTCCTGCTCCTAATGAGGCGATAACCTTCAGCTCGTCGTCTATTATCACTGTGGGGGTAATCCCTGCAACCAGTATGTATCGATGCTGGTGGCAAAAGGGGGTATTAGCTGCCAGGATCGCATGACTTAACACAGTCGGAGAAGATGGCTCAGGAACCCTGGGTAGTCAACGATCTTATTCGTGAACTCAGCAATATAATCACTTCTTTGTGAGAAATGATGGTAAGCCAAGGGCCTACCCTCTTCCAAAGATATAACTAAATGCACATATTATCGCCAATTACAGCAACGTAACACATCACACGATATGGGGTAGACACCGCGAACAATCTCACCAATCTTGATCATTCGGTGGACAAACTCACAAGAATGCTCTACATTTCATGGTGTTAGCAGGCAGGGAGGTGAATGCGAACCTCCCAATGCGAACCTCCCAATGCGAACCTCCCAAACGCTCCAAAAACCCAATGGGACCTAGACCTCATCCAACGAGGAAACCCCCCATCTCCATTTCGATACGCACTTTCCAAGCAACTATTCATACCAAACCTACTCTTATAACTTATATAGAGTTTGTAAAACAAATACAACAGCAGTAAGCATCAAATGCGTCCAGAAACATTCGAACATTTTCAAACAAAAGGAGCAAAAGGAGTATCCACTTATCATTGTTCCATTTTATTTAGCAGCCCCACTTGTTTAAGATGCATCACGTTCGCCATTAATTGTTGGTAATTCTCGAAGTACATCCGCACTAAAAATGGACATTCATTAAAAAGTTCTACAATACCTTACTTTCAGCATCCTCTCTTAACTGGTTAATTGGACATAATTCCCTATAATAAGAATGCCCAGGCCAAGTTTCCATGCTGCACGAACATATCCTCTACAAGGCCACACAATCTCTGAGTGCACTGAAAAATATAATTTCACATTAATGTTGCCCCAACATCAGATGCAAATAACACGTTTACCCCAGTCCTTCATACACAATAGGATTTTAATCAGATTTTCTCTAGAGGAACAGGTCTCCTCGATTACTGTGCACAATGCTTCCATACCGCACCGACGAACGCACCACGAGCTGTGCATTCTTTTCCATCTCATTAGAGTCATCCGCGCTTTCCTGTTTACACATCACTTCTCCTTGCCAGCGTACACACAATACATACACTTTCGCAGGATGCACGCCTACACAGGCTGTGCATACGAGTATATGGTTGGTTCTCAAAAGATTGCAGCTGTGAAATTTTGTAGAGCAAACATTCACAGTCGCTGGTACGAGGAAGACGAAACTATGCTCGGATCTTCCTCAGAGTATAGCAAGGATCTAACCCATCGTCACAGGCGGAACTGAAAACAAAAGGCCACCACCATATTTCCCCATGCACGTTGCACATAATTCAGTGCCCATGGGTACACAAAAAAAAAAGAGAATAAAAGGATCTCAGAGTAATTCACCAAACAATGGACCCACTGACAGAAGTGGAACTCCTTGCTTGCAGCCCCACTGGGGTGGGTTATAGATTCATATGTCGACTAGTCTAGCTGCTGCTCATTCAATTGGCAAACAGAAGCCAAACAACGTATGCACCGAAAGGGTGGAAGCTGTATATCCTTTGTTTGGTGCTGTGCAAAAGACACATATGCCTGAGTCCCAGAGCAAAGCAATTGTGTCCACTTTACATTCGAATGCCGGCTATAGACTGTCCGGATTGCTTTGGTAGTGAAAGATACTATCCAACTCTCCTCTCCATCCTTTGCAATTATTATTGTGTTTCTTTTAGTGCGCACGGCGCGGCGTGCGTGGCAAAAGGAATGATTTAAATAATTAACAGAATGGCAGGACTGTAGACGTGCCGATGTGCATTTAGAATTATTAGTTAATGATGCATCCAGAAATGGACTCGTTTTGCTGCGTCCTCTTTGGATGAAAATTAAATCGCCTGGCGGATAGAGCCCTTTCCAAAGAAACACAACGACGAGGATGGTAGCCGTAATGGGGTGTAGCATATTGTGCATAGTGGACGGCAGATGCTGAGTGAAGTAGTCTGGTTGTGAACGCTGGCGGTGGGAGACGGGGTGAATATTGAATTTAAGATTGCAAAGGAAGACTCCTTAACTCGGTAGCAAATAATGGATGCCGCTTGATGGATGGCGGATGGTGCACTTAAACGTAGAGTCTTTGAAGCTGTTTACTTTTTTACCAGCCAAGAAAGTGGATACGTATATTATGATTTCCATGTGACCAAAAGCGATATTTATAACATCTTTGAATAGCATCGGAAACTAGGAAGTGATGCAGGAGTAAAATTACTCCATCCAGTTATTTTCCGCAATCAATCGGCTTGAAAATAAAGCCATCTTTGCTGCTTTAGTGACTGTCGATGAAACAGTGGGAAAATCATTTATCTTATCAGGTCGAAACCGGAAATAGATTTCTCGCCAAATAAATGATGTCTCAAATTGTAATTCATTGAATGATGTGCGCTTTCGTGAAATGCTTATCTTGTTTTTGTGTCTAAATTATAATATGTGGCAAAAGAGTGACAAGTGAGTAATTTATCTTTCTACTTTTGAATACGGAATAAACCAATAATTACCTTAACATTGATCTAACAACCGATCTAATATTAACAGCGTAGACTGTCCAGTTACAGGCAAGAGCTTTACTTTTACTTTGCTACTTGCAATCGCAATGATGTTGAAAATAATGGGTGATATTTTACTGTTTCGTTTTTCGGTGTTCAATTTTTGACAGCTCAAGCTTGTTTTGTGGCATGTATCAGAAACACTTAAATACTTTGATAGGAAAAACTGTTTTCTAGCGATTAATCTAATATCTGGTTGAATGAATATGTAGTTGTTAAAAATTGCTGTAGTTGGCCCAAGTAACATCAGACAATGAATTGCACTGTTTGGAACGATTTATGGTCCGGCGGAATCATTGGCTAGTACTTCTTCAAACATGATCGTGAGGACAACGATAACGTACTTTAAATGCAAGCTCAACCGGGTCTACCTGTTCCAAGTCTGTAATGGCTACCACCATTTTCGAGCCTAGACATTTTCGGTTTTGTGGCATCCAAAGGCAATGGTTTTAAAATGAAATTAACCACTTCATCACATATAATTGCATTCTTTGCCATCACAGAAATGTATTATCAATTGAATAAAGTTTATGTGAAGAATCATTTTCATATATCTAATCATATGTAATCATGAGATATCAACGCACTTACGTGTGTGTCCGAATAATAAAATAAAACAAAATTAGTGAATACAGATCTTTATTGAATGAAGATACGTACGCGCACAACGGAGTGCTGACGTGGCACGTCTGATCCCGTCGAATGCTGCCAACGAACTGTCTCTAGTCGGACTCAACTGATGGCGTTCCTATATGTAACATAAGTAACATAAGGGTCGCCATATGTCATCAAATTTTGATTTGATCAAAATACTAAAAAATAATCATATTTCGATAAGTATTGCACAACAGAACCAATCCCCGAAAATCCAGCTACTGGAACCCAGTTTTAAAAGTCTAACTATTGGCGTTCGCGTTCAGTCAGTTGAGTACAAGTGCTCATAAAGTTTAAGTTTAAGTTAAAGTGGTGAGTAAAATGTGCAGCGAAGTTTTGGACATACCAAATATTTGGAAGTAATTGAATCAACCTTTAGGTGTTCCCAGGATTATTTTGGATTACAAACACCAGCCATAACAATGTTTCTTGCCTTTTAAGCAATAGATTAGCGTACATATATTCCATGCAAAACCTTCATGCCCGTATGCAAAAAAATGTGTCTAGAAACTAAATACTATTTCAGAACGATTTGTTTTTTTCTTAATAAATTATTTTGATGCGAATATTAACTTTTGTATGAATACCAAATAAAAAACAAGATTCTAAACTTTTATAAAACTTTATAACAGCTTTATAACACGACAGCCTTCATTTCAAGTCAAAGTTCAACCACTAGTACCATTACCCTACGTACATTTATATATGTGTAAGACGTATGAATATTATTTGTACATATCTGCAAAACAACACTTCTGAGTGATTATTTAAAATAAATTTATTATAGTCACATTTCATTTTTAAATATTTAATTTCCTTCATATACTATTGGTCTGTAGTGGAAAATATGTATTCTATAATTTCTTGCAATTTGTACATTTTCCTCATCACTTATTTATGCACTTCAATAGACATACGTATAGAACAGATGAAATTGAATTCAAAGTGGTATTTCATGGAATCGATTTCTTTTCATTAAGATGAAATGAAAGGAAAAGGGCGGAAATCACCTTCAGTGAAAGAAAGAACGTAAAAATAAAATAACTACGGAACCTCATTCTTTGAAAGAATTTACTTTGCAATCTTAAAGTTTATATCGACGAACTTGACTTAAGTTTCCACTTATTCTTGGTATTTTGCGAGACTTCCATTCCATTTACCTGAACACTGCATCTTTTCCTCTGCTTCCAACACAAACGTTCGCTGACGCTTTATCCGCACTCCAAGACAAATTACCTTCTCATTCGTAGTGAGATACGGCGGTCGAGTCGAGGGCGTACCTCTGCCTTTTTATTCACGTCTTGAATAATAAATGCTGTATTTGAGGGTGCTCTCCTCCGGTTATAGTCTTCCATTAACACTCGAAGACAGGGGAGGCGGATTCGGAGTGTGTTTATTTCAATTCCTTGAACACTAAATACACACGGCAATTCGAATAATTGGCTGGAATACTACTTCAATAAAGCTTAAGTGGCACTAAGTTGTGGAGGTGAGGCAGAAATTGAACCCAATAATTTTGGGCGGCATTTAGCCGGCCCGCAATGAAGGCACACTCGAGACAAATTGCGGCATACACACATTTAATGCCGGTATGGTTGTGCGTTTGCGTTCGTGTGGATTTGAATTCCAAGGATATTCAACGATTGTTCGACTTCACTAAGCACCTGAACCGCTCTTGGGATGCTGTCGGCAGTTATCTTCGTCATCGTTGTCAAATGGAGTTTGAATAAAGACGGGGAATTCAGTCGGGCGTATAAATTAAATTTGAATAAATCAGAATTTCCCCTGACAATAGAAATCCGCATATTCGAAACGAGGGTAGACGTATGTACATAGGAAACGGGTGCATATGTATGTTGATGAAGGTTACTTTATTTTTGAAAAAAAGTGTAGCTATAAATGTGCTCTCTAGTAGTCAAACCAACACGAAACATGAGTTATTTCGGTATAATATCGGAACTGGCTGTGAGCCAGAAGTGTTATGATTATTAGGCTGGCTACGGCGTGCCTTCAAATAGCCTAATCATAGTTCAACCAGGTATCTACCACCACCTGCCATAATTACGAAATCACACCCACTGTAAAAGTGCTGTGTACCCATGGCGAAAGGACCTACGGGGTTGCAGTGGAAAAATAAATCGCATGTTTATATTATACACAACATGTTCAAATCAGTGCTGGGCCTTGTGTTGAATAATAATAGGTGCTTCAATTGCACTTGACAATGTTTTGGAAGGATTTTAAGGCGAGAACTTAAGGGCGGCAATTATGCAATGCCTTATAGGTTGTATTCACTATAAGTTAATTCACAAATTAGGTCAATCGTTTCTTGAACATGCGTTATACAAGAACAAGGAATTCCGTTAATAAATGCTACTAAGAAATCGTTGAGGATTGCTGCAGGAAATATAATTGACAACTTAGGACATCACTATAGTCCGCTAAATTGAAATTTGTTTGTGTTTCATTTTTTCAGTAATCGCCCAGAGTAAATGTAATGCGAAAAACATTAGACAACCTTTCTGCCTAAGAGCATATAAAGGGTTTGGTAGTACACGAACGAACAACGTCTACAAATTATAAAAAATTTCTACCGAAATTCGGAGTCGGTGATTGCAACTTTAAGAGCGTTAACTTCAATTTTCACTTTTACTCATTTTTGGTCGATATGAATTTGGACGACATGTGGCTTCAACAGGATGGTTCCACGAGCCACACAGCACACGACGCAATCGCAAATTTATTGAAGAGTAAGTATGGTGAGCGTGTTATCTATAGAAATGGGCCACTCAATTGGCCGCCTCGTTCGTGCGATTTATCGCCGCTTGACTATTTTCTGGCTAAGTTAAGTCATTGGTTTATGCCAATAAGCCGACGACGTTGGAAGAGCTCAGAGCCAAATTTGAACGCGAAATAGCCGCCGTTTCGGCTGAAATGTTGAAAATTGGGTCCAACGAATTGACCGCTGCAAACGTGCGCGTGGTGGCCATATGTTTTGATTGTACTTCAAGTCGATAATAAAGTTTTTTTAAATATCTCAAATGGTTTGTGTGTTATTTTAAAAAAAAATTGACCTTTTTGGAAAACCCTTTATAACAGAAGTGGTAGCTGTGACGTTAGAGAGCCAAACCGGCCAGTCCTGCCCACCGGTTGTATCCGTAGACCCCGAGTTAGATTCATGAGACTCCAGAGGACTCCAAGCAGGACCAACCAAGTATTCCCTCGAACAGACCCTCCCATTTAGCAATTGCCCATCCTTCTACACTGTGGAGCAACACTGAGATGATCAGTTCGTGATATGTCGGTGAACGGATCTGTTACTCAATTGCCTCTAGAGCCCGAAGAAGCAGCGGTTGGTAAGAGCTATTCTGCGATGGATCTAGATACTATTCGATGGCGAGCCGAGGTAGACGAATTCCCTGGCTACCTCTTCTTTCTGGCTCCAGCTGAATGCAGCTGAAAGCCTCACCCGTATAATATTATGCTGATGCAGGAATTGAAGCATGACGACGTGAGCTCTTTAATTGGGTTATGGAAATGTTGGCCGAAGATATGGAACTTGGTGAAAAAAAATATCTAGGAAGAGGCATTTTTGGTTCAGCTGTGATTCAACGAAACGTAATTCCATGACATCCAAGCGACTCGTCGCTCAAATTTGTAAAGGAGATATTTGGTGAATGAGCCATCCCCGACAGCATGCGACTTCACACAACGCGATTATTTTCCCAGGAACTACGTTAGTTTTTAGTTTATGCTAAAAGGCCATTTGAATAATACATTTTTGTTTTATTTAAATTAATTTTTCTTATATGTAAAGTAGCTTAAAAACAAAGCCAGAATAAATTGTATTTCTGACACGATTGTTGTTCCATTGAAATTTATATTCCCATCTTTCTGATCCGGTCACCCAGAATTCTCTTCTTCGGCGAGTACTACAGTCGGGGGTGAACCAGACTTAAATCTGCTAACAATAGGTGAAGCTGAAATAATAAATGCACTACAGAATATATGCTAATATAAAAACTCTTATATTGGATTTGTCGCGCATATAGCTGCTTTGGTATCGCCTACCACTTCAATGCACTGCACAGTAGGATATCGAAGCACCATCTATCAAGCTTTCAAGAGCTGTCTAATAAAAGAAGAACCTAGTTCTTTGACTCCCTTAAAGTTGTGACGAATAAAATATAATAAATAAAAGAGAAGTCAGATTCGATGCATATATCTATCTACCACGAAAATTTCTAATCTACCTAAATGATTTCTAATTTGCTTTACTCTCAACAAAACAGAACTAAATTTAATTTACATATCTGCGTAGAACTTTCATTGGCAAATCCATTAGTCTATATATTATCTGTGTACGTTATCTTAGAGAAGAGTTATAACATTATTACAACACAAAACATATATTACATGCATTGTATTGCGAATACGATGATTGGCGACCATTGCCACTATCGGTGCCCAAGCGGTGTTCGTGTTTATGCGTGTTCATTCTAAGAGTATGTATGGATGCATAAATGTACGAGTGTAATCATACTACTTGAGCTATTCTATACTTGAAGGATTCAGTAAATTCTTCAATAGAATTTTTAAATTCTACGAATCCAGCAGGTCTACGAGAGCACTTAATTTTTTTAAAAAGTATGAGTGCCAGTGATTTTACTACGAAATGTATGTTCTCCAAATCTGTGCAATGGAACAAGGCTACTGGAAAAAGCTTTAAGACCTAATGTAATTGAAGCGATTATTACAACAGGACGAGGCACAGGTGAGAATGTTTTTATTCCACGAATACCGATGCTAGCTTAGGACTAACTACTTCTTATTAAAGGGCAGCAATTTCCAATTAAATTATGTTTTGCTATGATTATCGATAAGCCTCAAGGTCAAAGTGCTACATTTACCTGCATTGATATAAGTCATTAATGCTTTTCGCATGAACAGCTTTAAGTAGCCTGCTCACAAGAAAGTAGGCAGGAAAATTTTACAAACGCAAATGTTGTATACAAAGATGTTTGTCATTTGTCATCATTATGTTGGTACCTACTTATTACTGAAGTACATATATAACTTACTTTTTTTACTGGCAGGTGTGAACATATGTAGTAGCACAGATACTAATCTAAATATTGCATATCAAGGATTGTGAATTGCATTTAATGGATGTTAATATGTACGTGTGTATTAAATTTGTAGTAATTATAATTAATTTATGTAAAGAAGAATGTTCGATATAACGTACACTATTTCCAAATACATTAGTGTCTCTATATCACGTACGAAAAGGAGAGTAAGAGAAGATATAACGAATTTGTATGTTGCCATACAGAAGGAACTCCCTTGACTTAGGATGTATACAATTTATACGTCTGTTGTAAAATTGGTATATACTTCAGTTTTTTGTTACTGTGCAGAAACAATATTCGTACATTTATTTAACGTTTCGTACAAGGAAAATTTGCTGGATATTACGAATTTTCCGATCTAAGGATGGGGCGAGCATGAGTCAGCTAGTTTGGTATAAAAGAGTACTGGGTAAGCAAATTTACTCATTTCCGATTTTCGTAAACCTGGGCTATGGACAGCTAAGTGGACAACAGCCTAACGCTTCAAATCTCTTAGACGAGATAGACGAGCACACCCAAATAACGCTTCGTACATCGGTTATCTTTCAAATTACTGATTTAAAAAATATATATAAAATTTAATTAATTTCTTGTAAAACACTAAAATTAAATTTAAGTTTCACTGGATTTGTTTTTAAATTATTTAACGTAAAAGCTCTTATTTTTTGTTTCGGTTTCCAT
This sequence comes from Eristalis pertinax, assembly GCA_907269125.1. Classification (NCBI taxonomy): domain Eukaryota; kingdom Metazoa; phylum Arthropoda; class Insecta; order Diptera; family Syrphidae; genus Eristalis; species Eristalis pertinax. The sequence continues at coordinate 35,741,276 of OU026147.1, read as the reverse complement.
TCAGAAACTCTAAAAACCGAACTACTTTACAAGGACACACTTTCTCTGGTAGCAAATTTGTACTGCATAAGCACCAATGAATGACGTTCTAACACTTTCTGTTCAAAGCAAAACAAATTTAATTTACCCTGTACCTCTCAAAAGGCTGCACTGCATCTATGAAACTAGCCTCAGGCGGTAATTGTTTATTGCGGTCAATTCTCACACAGGGGGTTGAAAGCACTCTGTTGCTGAGACACAGAAACTGAATGAATACCTAAAGCTCCAAGGACGCATGGGTTCCAAGAATGCATTTGTGTGTGTATATAGCACGAATAACATCTGGCAAGCCGAACGTCATTTCTGCAAGTGAAACTGCGAGAGAAGTCTGCAAAAAAGTGAACAAAAGAAATACGGTTCAGTAAAACCACATCAGTCGCTTATTCATACGGAAGCAGAGCGCATAGTTCACGCGCCCCGACATAAGTATTAGCTTAGGATAATAGTGACATAAATAAACTTGATGAATGTCTTTATGCCGCACATAAAGCGGCGCTGGAGTGGGCTAATTTGGCACAGACGCGTGACACAGCTCGACGATCAGAGGTGCAGCCAGAGGGCAGATGTAATGGATTGCACATCATTTCAGTGAAATATATTTTGAAGTATGCCCTCCCATGGAACTGCGGGTGACGAATAACTGTTAATAAATCATGAATACTATCGGATCTTCTTTTGGAGAAATTCTATCAGGAGTTTGTTTGTAGGGGGTAGGGGAGGAAGTCAAATAAATAGGACGTCGAGTTGGTTTTGAACGTAAGTGACGCTTGGAATTGGAATAATTGGAAAATTTCCGATAAGATAAATCGATATAATCCGGAGATTATTTTTCTGGAGCGGAGCATTTTCTAATATTTACGTCCTTCAAATATTTATTTTTAATTTTTGGGAGGTGGCTTTCATTGTTTTTCTGTACATTGCAGCATCTGAGGGGACGTTGCCTTACTACTGCAGCCACCACTCGCACTGGCATGCTACTTTGCTCTGAAGAGGTGGTACCCTCTTCTCAGTGGTACCTTCTTACAATTGAAAGCAACATTTTTCAGATTTGCTTCTTATTTCTCTATTTAAATTGCTTTTATAATTAATTGCATACATAGAAATAACTTCCCACTCCCAATAATTCGGAGAAGATGCTAATAACGTATAACGTTATGCGCCATAAAAGTTAATAGGACATCATTGCGGTTCCTGCAGTATGCCTATAGGGTCCAAGTAGGGGAATAGTTCCAGGGGATGCCTGAAACACAATCATGCGAGCAAAATACTGCATCGCGCATCGTATGTTAAAAAATCAGAAAAATTTAAGGGTCGTAGTCAAACATAAGCCGAACCCACATATTTTCCAACATGTCCGTTGTTTTTGAGAGAGAGCTGCGTTCAACATTTTTTGTGTCAGCTAACATTCGAGAGATGAAAACAGCTGATAAATTGAGTTATCATTTCAATTGAACCTTGACGCACTCTCTCCATAATTCGAAATCGGCTAACGATGCATGGTTGTTTTTCAGCAGAAGTAATAATCATATGTGTGACGGAACAGACTGAGGTAAACCGGTTCTAACTTCTGCGGCAATCGCATTTGTTGTGCGAGATATTGCGAAACACAGCGTCATGAATCAAAAAGAGAAATCGCAACGTGACGCAGCGACCGGCCCACTTCATTTAAGCCCGACTGTTAACTTTTAAAAGTAAAAATTAAATGTTTACAGGAGTAAACAGAAAACCTGATAATAACAAGGTGAAAACGGATATCATCGGATATCGCGAAATCGGCGAATAGAGAATTCTAATAAAATATACCCATTAGACACACAATATATTTATTTGATTACCATGAAAAATGTGCGGTTTCGAAGGTTTCGAAATTATCTAGCTAATATTTTATCCGAATTAAATAGAAAATTTGAAAACTCTGAGTGTGAGTTAAATGAGGATTGAAGCGGATTGAGTTTTTAAAAACGAACGAACTTTATTGAATGAATCGTGTCTTAAGACTAAAATCTTAATTCTACTTTTCTCGCCTCGATACTCATTGTGTTCCTAACTGAATTGTTATTGTTTCGGCGACAGTAGCATGATCGTCTGGGCTGTCTTCTTCCTAGTATTGATCATGATGGAAATGAGTGTGTGGTATCTATTACTGCTGAGTCGTCTTTTTGGACGGATGAACGTTTGGTGTTTATTACTATTGACTCGTCTCCTTGGACGAATGAGTGTATGTCGTTTAAAACGAGAAAAAAATCACTAACTTTCGTTTATTTTTTAATTTTATTTCATTAAATCCATTTCAATATTTCATATAGAAGATCCAATTCCTAAAACACAATTTTCTAAATGACAAAGTATTGAGATTTATATTTTATTAAAAAGTATAGCTAAAGTCACTTTAGAGCTTGATAACCCAAAACATAAAGAATAACATTAAAAGTGGTGGCGTCTGAGTAACTAGCTTATTGACAGATTACAATTCAATCACTTTACGAAATTAAAGAGAAGACAGAAAGAAAAGAATGTAATATATTTAATATTATTGCAACAAAATATTGAAAAGTGAAAGTAATTGCCTACATCACTTTTAAAAAAAAAAAAAAAACGCTTGATAATGGGTGAAATCTCAGTTTGACGCTGGAAGTCCACTGAATAAACGAAATGAGATAACATTATAAGAATTCCGAAACGCCGTTTTTCGAAAAATGTGTTTAGTTATCAAAAAATCGACGCTAAAGCGGAAAAGCGGTGGTATCATCGAGGTCCAAATTCCGACGTCTCCCGACGAGGCTTAGATTACTACGGAGAGTCGCCAGGCCTTCTTGTATCGTGTATCGGTGATGTTGTCAAATATATTTTAGTAAGGATGCCAAATCGAAACAGAGCTGTGAAACGCTAACCTCTATACTAGATGGTGTGATGGTTTTATCGATTGTGGATGAACCTCACTCCAAAGTCCTATTGACCACGCACGTTGCTGTCGAGTAATATTAGATGTGCGCACAATGTGGCATTGATTGCGATGTAAACGACATTACGGAAACAGTTGGCGCTGTCAAAAGCGCTCCTTTATTGAGGATGTACTATGCGAGAAATGAGCTAATAAAATCGAATCCATTCGACTGCAAGATAAAAATTCGTACGTGTAAAGAATTAAGATAGAGATAGCTACACCGGGTGCAGATGAAAAAAAAGAGAAAATCGGCGTGGAAGTAGAATGATGGTCGAACGATCTCCTACTCATTATTTATTTGGTAGGCGGTTGATTGTGAAAAAGAGTCGAAATTTTCGTCTTTATTGAATTAACTGAGTTCTTTACAAGTTTGAACTGGTTGCTTTATTTCGTTTACGTGTTTTATTTTCCTGTGGGTAGAACCTTCAGCGAAAATTGGGCTCTCCAACCAAAGCTGTTCCTATGGATATAAGCTGCGGTGGTTCGCCCGATTCAAACATATGGAAGGAATCTGCATTACAGTGCTCGCTGGCAGACGAGGGGCACATCCCCGTAGAAGCAGTCAAGGCTAAAATCGTATTGCTAGATTGGAACTGCGGTACATGCAGTTGCAACAATACAGCTGATAGGGAGTCTTTCTACTTGTCTGACACTTCCTACAGCCAGACAGCGAGCGCTTTCTTCAATTCACGTCACGAGACACTCTACCACATCAACCTACCTATCTATATGGAGTAATTAAGCCACCACCGTCAGCCATTTTTAAAAAAACTCGTCACTCAATCGGAAGCAGAAGTTCTTCTACAACCTCAAGTCCTCGCTTGACGCATTTACGGAATTTCGGTACTCTGAAATGGTTCATCACAAAAACGATGTTAATATGAAAAATTCGGGATGTACGCCCGTAACGATATGGTAACAAAAAAACAATTATGTCGTTTGGAATTTGTGAGGTAACAACACATGTGTAAGTCGAATATTCGGGAAAGCAATTACAAAATGAAAAACAGTATTAATTTTTTTTTTATGAATAATTATGTGCGTGCCGAACGGTGGCTACGTGAATCGTTATCATTCCTTACCGCAAATTGACGGCTGGTATTTTTGACAAATGTTCCGTGAATAAATCTCATATTATTATTCTTTAAATATGATAAAACGTTCAGTTGATTCGAAATTTATTTATTATTCGCCTTTTTTATGAAAGCCATTCATATCTTCGACGACAACCCTGCCACACGGTCACATGGGAATCCTAATGACGGTGACTGGGGGATAGGCATTTGCAGAAAACATTTCCACAACCATAAACGTTTCTCTTGTTGATCCTTTCTCTATCATGAATGGCAATAAAAGCATAAATACAAAACCCGCCAGCCAGATTTATGTTAGACCCAAGAAAATCGCGGTAAAGAAACAGAAATGAATTGGTAACAGAGAAAAAAAATCACATTCCGCCGCAAAGCACGAAACATCCTTTAAACTCTTCGCCTGACGACCATGCATCGTGTGGGTATTGTATCAGTATATGCTTTGAAATGTAAATTTCCTTCACTTTGTAAAATATTTTGTTGGAACTTCACTGCGATAACACTAAATCTAGGTGTAACTGATGAAGAGGAAAGCAAAACAGAAACAACAAAAAAGCGAGTTTATCCGGGGTGGCGGATAAATCTCTTTGTCGGTTCCGAGGAAGCAGCACACACCAACACACAGGATTCATTCGCTTTCATGTGCGTTTTCTTGCCGTAAAAACTCATTACGGACAGGTACTAAATTTCCGACTTAGAATGTCCGACACATAGTCGAACATGCAAACTGTTTTACTGTCTTCGTTCCCATTCTTTGAGAACGGATTTCTGCCACCACCGTCACACAACGCACGTCGGGGATAATGGCAGTGGCATACAAAAAGCCAAACAATCACGCGGCACCCAAACTGGTTTCGCCACAGTTCATGGCGCATCCGGTGAGCTCGAGGCTCCTGATAGTCGTTCGAGGCGATGTGTATAGAGTAATATCATAAACAGCGTTCACACGCATACATACACTCTGAGCGGTATGCTTCCTTCCCGAAACCACCCATGGGACCCATGTATGGATTCTATGCCTGCACCTGTTCCCTGTGATGACACATTCAATCATGCCTCTACGAGCTAAGTTTAGGAAGCCTTGCGCTTAAAACGAAGCATGAATCCCGTGTTCGATGATTGAGAACTCGTAGCAATTTGTTTCAATTGTGTTAACATGGTTAGGTTGCGTGTGTTTACGCTGATGACGCTGCTTCTCTGGCATTGTATTACAAAACGGTTTTGGTATTCCCTGGATGAGCTGACGACTTAAGTGCTCTTTCTTAGGGTCTATGGAAGAGGATCGATGCGGAGGAAGCCAACATCCTGTACTCGTTCGCATGCCGTGAAGGATGTGTGAAGAATAAGTTTTAATTAAAAATTACTTATGTAATCGAAAAGCAAGTAGAGCCATCATATTCTATGCGGCTTCGCTCGAGTGGATTTACTTGGCTGTACGAGCTGAAACGTCACATAATAATGTGTCTGTAACACGAAGCCGCTTTGATCGAAGAAGTGAATATGACAGAAGACGTGATGAAACTGATGTACTGAATGGGTTTTCCCACAAGCGTTCTTGTAAGTTGATTGGATACTTGTACAAACAGCCTTCAGTTCCAGCAAACCTCGAGAGGAGGTACTCCGAAAATGAAATGAAAAACTCTAAGGCTTTCAGGAAAATCCTTGAAATTCTTATGATGGACATAACAATGGTTTTTTTTTTTCAAATGTTACAAATTTGTTCACTGGAAAATGTTATGAAATTTGTATGCGCCCATTATGAGAACGAAATCTGTTCCGCCATGTATGTGAAGACCCCTTGTTGTTGGGGATTGGATTTCAACGATAGGAGTAACAAAGATTTGGCGCTATTGTCAACATTAATTTCACGTTACACGCCCGTTCCATGGATATGCAATAACGTTTGACGTTAGCTGCCGTAATACAGTGGTCTGATGCAGGTAATTGAAATATGAAACAATTTTTAAGTCGTTGCATCTATTCAGTCTCATGCCTCCACACATGGCTACTGGTAGTGGCCGAAAGTGTATGAGCCCTGACTTGCCACTGTTAATTTTCAATCCTTTACTTGGTTGTGTCTATGCGCCAACAATTTTAGATTTGTCAGACGATATTATTTTTGTATACCTCGGATAATAAAAGACATACAAAGTAGTCATGTGTCTGAGTGGTTCCGTTAACGACCAATTAAAAAACGATAAAAAAATCCATGCTGTTGAATGACACACCAATGGAGCGACGAAACAAAGATCAATCAGATTGGTCCGGACGGTACAAAAGGTAAAGACATTGGTCCCGGGAACACTTCTCTGATGGTAAAGGAAGTGACAGAACAATTTTGAAATGGCAATGTTTTTCGTCCTGGACTTCAGCCTGTGGAACAATGCAACAGAGGACCTCCGCGGCTAGGTGCCACATCCAAGTGGCATCCTGATCTCAACCAACTTGGCGAACATACGAAACTGGATCGCGCTAGCTGGAGAGTCTTGTTGGTTGAGGGATTAAGGCCTACGTCCAGCTCGGACTGTAGCACTAGACGAAGAAGAAGGAGATGATTTTCATAGAACGGCAAAAAAAGAGCCGTACGCCAGTATTGACGGCCAGGAAGATCTTGCTGTGTGTTTGGTGGAATTGACAGGACACCATATGCTATGGGCTGATCTATCGCAAAACTTTTAATTCAAACCTGTATTGTCGGAAGAGGAAGAAATCAATCGCCCGGAAGCGGCCCATTGGAGAGGAATTGTGTTCCATCAAGTGATTACCATCTGATCCTGTCCACGAACGATTTTGTTGGTGAAAAGTTAGCCTGAGTAGTTTTTCGACAGTAGGGATGATGGCTTTTACGAGAGTGGGATAACGGCATTACCATCAAAATAGCAACAACTAATACAAGAAAACGATCCATTTACAAATCGAATCATTTTTGCTGTAACAAATGTAGCCTTAAATTTCGTGCAAAAATAATGGATTTCTTTTTACTACACTAATATTCAAGAATATAAAGCTACCGTGAACCGAGGAAAACATGCTCGTCATTTGGTAATTCCAGCAAATCAATGGTTCTAAGTATACCGCTAAGCTCACCAAAATGCGTGTGTGACTGCCAATGAACAGCCCGCACTTGAATTCCATAGACCACTTGAATTCCATACAACAATCGGAAAATAATGTAAATATTCTGCAGGGGCTTAGAGATGTACATATGTACCTACATACCCTATTGTTTTATTTTCATATTTTTGTATTCTTTTACACATGAGTGTCTACCGAATTTGGATGTGAATGCAAGCAAATATCCGTTCCTCGACGCAACATGACAAAATACAATTTTACAGATCTCATAACTGAACCAAAACCAATTCCGGGTCCACGGATAAAGCCATTAATTTTCTGTTAATTTTTTTCTTTTTTCCTCCTTTCATCGATTGTGAAGGATTAAAGCTACCGTAGCAGCCTTTAGGGTTCCAATGAGATTAGTGGTCCTGTAAAAGCTGCATAGCGTTTTTGTTTCATTTCAGTCATAAACATGACTCGCTTTCTGCGGCGTGTTTTTTTTTCGTTTTACTTGGTGAAGGACATGTGTTTGGTTCCCGTTTTATACCATTTGCGGCTACACACCAATTCAATATCGTTCGATCGATATATGGAAAATGTATACGACTGTATAAATAGTGACATTGCAGTTCTGAGAGAGCTCAACCACTATTTGCATAACAAATGAAACGAATAGCGAAGGCAGTTCGAGGGCAAATGGATTGTGTTCCATCCACCAATGTTGAATTTTAGAATTGATTGACATGGTCCACTTTGAAAATTGGTACAATCCAATAAAGAAACAACACAATACAACACAAGGGGACTAAGAATGAACAGGCACAATCAGAAGCTCAGAAAATGAGAAATTTTGGATAATATTCAATGACATAGCATGACGATGTGGCATAGAATACAACACAACATGCATGCGAGTGGAATCTTATTCTTGGCTCTCTTGAAACCGCTATAATGGAGTTAAGCCGGTACGTTTGTGTTTATTTTCACATTTTGCTTAGGTCGAGCGTCGACTTTGTTCATTGCCAGGACAACGAATATTTTACCCGCAAAGGATGTGTGCCATGTGCGTGACTACTGAGAAAAAACGAATGTCGAGAGGACGTTCTAAGACTACGCAAATCGACTTCCACACAGGCACTGCATGAATCCGGCAAAGGAGTTTGCTTCGGTATCGGATAAATCAATTTTATCGACTACACAAAAGTACACAATGAAGCTTGATGTTCAAGAACAATCTATGTATGTACGTACATATGGCTGTTGTTCATATGCATGGTATGTGGGTTTTGAATAAATGCTCTGAAATGAAATTCATAAGATTTCGATGACACACACAGGCTGCCACTGTATTTAGTATTATTGGGGTTATTGTTATGCATTTATGGAGGCTATACTTTGTGGTTGGAAATACAAAAGCGAAATCCAGGTTAAAATGCACGAGCATGAATGCGGGCTAGTAGCTGAATTTCATAATAAATTCGTATCCACAAGCGGAAATGTTCCAATTTGGCAAGTAATGAAGATGTTATTCATCAATTGCTGGTATCATCGGATCCCTGGTCTACCTGAACCAAAGAGAAAAGAGTCACTGCCATTAAGAACTCATATCAGTCTCTGACTTATCGAACAGCCCTCGAACATGCTGAAATAAACTCCAATTGTATCTTTATTTCACTTTTATAGTAATGCAAATGCTTCCCAATTCCCACTTTAGACCTTGAAACTTCACTTATGCAGTGTCAAATGTTTAATAATCCTGTTGACCTTGTTAATTTGTTCTAGGCATGGGATAATTATACAAAATGCACGTCCATGAAATGAAACTCGTTTGTATCACTCATCGAAGAATTCTCTGTTTTATTTTTAAAAAAAATTGTTCACACTTTTTCTGCAAAAGCGTCCACGTTGCCATAATTTATTGCTCATACATCCGATTACAACTCAGATTGCAGCTGGAAATTAAGTTAATTGCTGTATTCGTGCAAGCTGCACTTGTCTGTGAGCGCATTTAATTATGAGTTGATCAGCTGTTGAATTTTTAAATCATTTCTGTCGTCTGACGGTGGTGAAATACTTTACATGGTATCGTTTTAAGTCACGCATCCATGGATGTTTTATTTGCGTATAACTGAAATATGTCACATCAGAAGATGACCCATTTTTATCAGCGAATGCAGTCGAAACACCTTCAAAATACGTACTATGCCCTCGCAAAGACCATAATTAACGTAATTAATGAACTTGCCGTCATTATGTGAATACTTATCGATATGGCGCGATATTATCGAAAATCCTTAATTAATGAGCTAAAGCATACGCATCGGCTGCTACAAAAGTCTTGTCCTACATAGTAGGTCCTCTTGAATACGTGTGAATCGCGCACAGCATGTGGTATGTCGTTCGTGACTTGATGAAATATTGAATCCCATTGAATGATCAAAAGCCTATTAGCACGCAGTTCTTTGGTCTGGTCAATTTAACTGAAGTGACGTGCTGACAGAGTGTCATGTTAATTGTCAAAGTTTGAAAAAAGAGCCTGTCAGTACTTAAAATCGACTTGTGTCGTGCTTCAACTACATAGTCTTGATCGTGTATTGATTGCAAATATTTCTTGGATTTGATTTGTGGCGGATGGTGTTGAGAAGTATAATATTACAATACTTTCATAAGATGACTAGTGGTATTAGAAGCAATGTAGAGTCGTAATGACTGTTAATTCAGGATTATTTAGCGCATTGCTTCTTTTTATCTTCAGCAGAAGGACTATTAAGTTGAACAGAAATCACCTGTGTGTTACTTTGCAATTAGGGTTTGTAATGTTTTTGGTGATGTATTGATTTATGAGTATTGACTCGTGTAATTTGTAACGTTCCTCACGTGCAGATTTTGATGACACCGCAGAATCATTTCCGCGAGCATATTTGAGTGCCCCAACGTCATACACGAATACAACAAATACATGGGCGGCGTCGATCTAACGGACGCGTGCTTGGGTCGATGTAGCATCCACATCAAATCACGAAATTTGACACAACGCCTTTTCTACCATATATGCGATATGGCCATCATCAACGCCATCATAAAATTTATCATGGAGGTGGCTACTTGTCTTACAAAATTCGGCATATTTACATCAAATTTGGAATCATAGATAGCAGCCAAGCGGGGGCGAATAAATGTTGTTCATTTGCGACCGAGGGATGTAGGGCTAGATACAATCGGCCACTTGTCGGAGCATGATACAACTCCACGTCGATGTAAAAAACTAGGATGCGACTCCCGAACTCGATTTGTTTGCCGGAAATGTCAAGTTCGTTAGTGCCTCACCAGTGAAAGGAACTGTTTCATGGAACTTAACACAACCTGAGACGCGCCGGCAATGCTTTTTGATCCAAATTGGGCTTTTTTAAATCATTTTCATAAAACCTGTTTCGATTATTTTCAACAAAAAAATTTTTCCATACAAATACATCTTTTAAATTTTTTTGGCGGTAATGCCCAGCGTGCCGAAAATGGCACGCACTACCTGAAGTCATCTGTCACTTAATCAGGTGAGTTATATGAAAAGTCGTAGAACGAAAGTTCTTCAGAATTGTCTCCTCTACAATATATAATTTTTTTGGCCAAAAAACAAACTTGGGCATTAAAGCGTTAAGGAGATATTAAGATTCAAAGGGAGCTCTAAAAGTTCCTGCCATTTGTTTTTTAAAACATGCTTACCAATTATTATTTACCTATATATACAAAATAAGTATGCCACTTTGAAACCATCAAAACTGTTGATTGTACCAGGAATGGAACCACCATTGTTTAGAGTGGGTAGTGATCGATGCCTCTAAGCTTCTTCCCGATATAATTGGAAATTATCGGACTTCCAGTAATTGAAACTAGGATTGAAGTTTCAGCAAGGTATGAGTTATGGAAGACTGGTCTTATATTGATTAAGTGCTAGTACTTTTATTTTGACAGAACTGCCTCTAACACCAGAGGTTTTAATGGAGTTTCGTAATAACATTTCTGTCCGATTAATTTGTTTGGACTGTTGAAAAGTTCGTAAAAAGTACCCAAAATGCACCAGAAAATACCAAACAACTCGATATGATGACTAGATTTATCATTATATTTCTTTTTGCTTGTTTTTCAAGTCATATAGTTTGTTTTAATTGTTTTTTCAATTAAATGTCTTTAAAAAGTAAATGCTGTTTGATACTCTCATTTGCCATAGGTGACAATTTTCCCGATTAGTAGCTCACCACCATTTTTTTTCAATTGCATTATCTTGACCTAAGCCTAACTATGCTAATAATTATCTTGCATAATGAATTAATGCAATAAAAACTTAATCTAATCTAAAAAAAACACTACAGCACGTATAATTGAAATCCAATTTATCTAAAACTATTTTGTTAGACGTTTTCTATATATGACCCACAACAGGGGTGCTCAAGAAAATCAAACGAAGTTCATAAAAGCGAAATTGTTCCCATTATCGAGTGTACACATTTTAAGGAATTCCGTAGTATGTATAGGTAGTCAAAAATTTCATATTGTGAAATGATTTTTTTATTATTTCATGTTGCCCAAGAGTAGTTTTCTCAAGTAATGCCACATACCTACGTTTCCCTGGTAGAAGCTCCTAAATCAGAGTCATCAGCGTTATAAATTTGAAATGAATTAAGATCCAGATCTAAAATTATTCTTCTCTAAACTGCACCTTGAAGACAATTTGAAAATTTTGATATTCTGATGTAACGAACACCAAACCTCTTTTAATAGTTTACCCCAAACCGTCACTTGCTATAAAGGTGGGTGGGCTCATTGTCGCACAGGGTTCCATTTATGGCAATAAGGCCATTGCTTCAAGATTAGGCCACTAATAGTCAAATTCTTCTTTTGCTGTTCTAAGAACCTTTAATAAAGCACATTTTTCCATCTAGGTAGCAAATAGGCTTTCAGTGTTCTCTGTTTTCGTTTTGGTAACAGCACATACAGTAGATTTGGTTATTCCATATTTTTTTTCCGAAACCACCTTGAATTTTGTTGTAATATTCGAATGGATCAATGCACGCAAACAAAAATGATAAATTTGCTCTAATAATTGTGCATTCTTTGCAACAAATACATATGAAACGTATTTAAATGTATAAAAAATATGGATTTCGCTCTAAAGAGGTTTACTTGTTCACTCATGACGACCATATTTTTGAAGATGAGTTAAATGTAAACATTTATTCATAATGCAAAGTACACCCGAAAATCGCACTAACATTGGGGTGGAAGTGTTTTTATCTGGGGTGCAAGGTAGTGGCGTGGCGGTTGACAATAATATAAAATGGGCTTATAGGTACTGGGCATAACGTAAATATAACAACAGCGACCAACCGTCTTGAAAATTACGTGATAAGAACCCAGGAGAACTTATCAAAACACATTAAAAGAAAACTCGTCTTCAAAAACTTGGAAACTTAAAGCCGTTGGAGAAACGGTTGATACTTGGAAGCACATTCCACAGAAGGGAACGCATTTCGTACGTAAAGCTGTGAGCAAGCTTTAATCGTATATATGCTACTAAATATTGCATTCATTTCAATTGGTGTAATAAATAAATGTAAAAAATAAATCATTAACCTGTTTTTTTTTTAATTTTGAATAAAAACATTAAATGGTATTGGATGGTCGTAGATTTATTATGAAAAGTGTGTGGCATTTATTTTCGGAATATAATTTCGCGTAAATGTTGGCGGCGGTTATGCCGTACAAGGTCCAAGAAGGCAGTGTGTGCAGAAGTGCACGAACAACTTTGTTCACAATAAACAAGTTCTTAAAATGCAGAACATCGCACGTTACATATTTTAATTGCAAAATCGGTGTGGTTTCTAAGACTGGTGGTAGGTGGTTCAAATTTGTCTTTTGTGAAATGCATGCAGTGGCAATCCATGTTCATTCCCTGACTTCTATAAAGTTATTTTATTGAAATAAAATGTTTTCCAATAATTCTAATGTGATTTTATGTCCGCGACTGTATATGTACTAATTCCTGCTTCAATTTAAATTGGCTTTTGCATGGACCACACGTTTCGTGAGGCTTTATACGCATTTATAATCGGCACGGCACAGTTTTTTTTTTTTTTTGATCAGTGAGTCAGTGACACGCTAAAGGTGCTACAGTGAAATATAAAATTATCAGCCTCCAAAAATTACGTAAGAGCACTTACCCCCTACGCAACGGCATCTATAATTTATTTCAAATTCTAGGAAATTGTGTGGAATACGTAGATACATCCTCAGTTCAAAGTATCATTGAGCATTAAATGTGGCTACGCATTAATACAGATAACGATGAGAGTCCATAAGAGCTATTTTCGTCTCATTTTTCTATGAGATCTTAAAAAGAAGTGAACTTACATCTATATAATTCTTATTATATTTATTATATCCATTGGTCAAATTAATTATATAAAAAAAAACTCAGTTCTGCTGTATTGCAGGGTATTTCCCAGCGAAATTGTTTGAAAAGCGTATTGCAACCATGAAATTTCCGACCTAAGAACCACCATGATTTTACCCAGTCTGTGCTGCACATGTGGAGAACTAAGCTAGGTCCATAGGTCGGTACGTACATAATCAAAGAAGCTTTGCAAGACTTTGTGTTAGGTTTCCTGATGCGGAATAATATTCACAGCGATGTAGATAAGTGGATTCCAATAACAAACATATACTAACTCACATTTCAGACCTGCGACGCGTGAGCCATCTTCATGTTCAAGTTGTCTTGCATCCTGTCATGAATTGGATCAAATGCACCAATAAAAGCGACGGATCTTTGCTTTCCCGACTACATCCATGTGTTCGCGCTCACTTTCCTCTCAGACGGGACCACATATTCGAAAAGCAGACAACGTCATCAGCATCACAAATTCGTCTAAACTTGCTCATATGCATTAGTTTCCTTATTTATTTATAAATGTTCAGATCCCTTGTGAAAATGTGATATCTAGAGCGTCGACCTATCCGCAATTTTGTCTCTCCATGGAGAGAATGAAATTGCTGCTCGGAGTCAGAAACACATACTTCATTAAAAGTCTTGGAACTACAGCCGCTGTCGACATTCACTATTCTCCAGGAGACTCGACTGAAGTAGTTGATGGTGGTTCATCAATCCACAACTTTGGCGTTCACTTCAGCCACAGCTAATCAAATAACAGGAAACCGAGAAGGGGCTCATACCGTGCATCCAATCAGACAAAAGCTCACTGAAGACCCTTCGGTTTTGCAGCACCCATTAATCACCCAGGCTGTGCACTAAAAATGGCCCCGTCTATTGTTAGTCACCATCACTGACTGCGGGTCATTTGTGTCACCCGGATTTTTTCGGCATTTGGACGGAAATAACTACCGTCAGACTTTCATATTGCCGGCCAAATATCCAAGGACACGCAGTCGAAGGAAAACTTTTCGCAACCTCAGTTGCTAATAGGCCCGGAGCAGTTTTGATATGTATTTAAGGGAAACCTTTAAATTAATCGCCTTTATATATTCGTAAACTTTGACGCGTGCGGTTTCCCACATCGCATTACCTCAGGTCTAAAGCTCAGGGTATGAAAAGCAGCGAAAACGCCTTTCCGTCGCCAAAAAAAAGAATAAATACACTTGTCAGTTCATTTAATTCAGTTGATCTTTGAATGGCATTCATTTCTTTCCTCTTATTTCTCATAATCCCAGAAAATCGGGCGACAAATTTTACGCCTGTATTCCCAGCCATCACCGTTCCTTGGAACACCTTTCAATTTGCCTTCGGCAACCATGCCAACATGTCACTGGTTAAACCTGATGTCAAATTGTCTCTGCCTGCCATGCTGGCACTCTCCGTGTACAGGTTAGTATCGGGGTTGAAAATTTTGCAAATGTGGGGAAGAGCCTACATGTGAATACATGTGTTTATCTGTGGCAACGCATGAACATCTCACATCATTCGGCTTTCTCACTTTTTTACCCATCTGAAGACAGATGTCACAACAGAACAGGCACTCATCACGGTAATCTCCATGTGTCACCTTACGACTAAGACAGCCGACAGAATAATACAAGTGTGCGTATATGTATCTCTACGATTTTTGGAAACTTCCGACATTTATTTATTCTTTTTTTTCTGTCATCTTATCTACAGGAGCAAGACCTAACAACCCAGCATCAGAAAACGACTTTATTGCATTCAGAGGCGGCGCTCCTTAGTATGCTGGAACAGACGTCACATTCCACGACGTGTACACGACATCGCCAACAGACGACCACGGGAAGAATGAGTCGTCGAGTGCCACCACCAGAAAAAGGGAATATTCATTATTGGTACGAGCGGATAGAAAGAAAGTAACGCACTGCGGAGTACGCGTCGCCCAACGCGAGATACTAGAAATATGTACTCGAAGGTAAATAATCGATTCGATTATCTAGATTGTGCCGAATTATTTGACTTTTTATTATATTAAGGAATTCAACGTGCTCAATGAACGTGAGTGTCGTGCTACATGGCTGTTGTTGCTGTCACCCTAACTCACTCGACAGAGCCGAGTGATAATGCCATTCTAGGGGGATGACTTTGCGTCTGATGTGCTCCCCGCTAGATACGGATCCAAGGTGATGGAATGATGGTGGCTTCGGAGTGAGACAGAATGGAACAAGAGCTTCAAGCACAGGGATACGTCTTGTACGTGTCATACCGATGAATGTCGATATTTGCACTATAAAATATCGATAAAGCATATGAATCAGATACGCGAATTTGCACGTCATAACTGTTTGTGTATTCCAGCAGTGTCGTCGGTTCTTTTAATATCGAAGACAGAAATGATAATAATGAGAATAATGACAGTCCCGTGCACAGAGGATTGCGTTTTTAATTCTCTGCGGCTTGGCGATATTTTTCTTTGTTGTTTCCTTCTCTTCTAATTCGAGGAGACACGTACTTCGGCTATACTTATCGTGTTAATTTCGGCGAGAACGATAAAAGACAAACGACATGAGCGTGAAACTTCTCACGTCTCCCCATTGCTGATCGTCATTTCGCTAGCCACCCAGTGAATGAATTTGGGAAAAGTTTGATATACTTACGAGATTAGTGACTAATGCCCGTTTCGGGAAAGAAGAAATAAATTATCTAACATGAGGTGCTTTCGATTTAGAACGACACTTTGTTCAATGGCGTGACGATAAACTAGGGATGGTCCGTTAGAAGTGTCAATTATGTACGCCTAAAGAACTATGGTTTTGTCCTAGAAGGGGGTGCTTAAAACGCTGAATGACATTAAGCAGGATAATTATGCAGTTTATGTCATTAGAGTCATTAGCGTTGATAAATACAGTGACTGAATGTGGCAACTGTCGGGGGTAGGGTAGAGCCGTTTTGGGGCTGTTTTAATATTTTAATGAGAGAAGGGGAAATTCGGTTAACTTAAAAGTGCATAAAATCTCATTACTCGGGAAGGTTTATGAGCGCAAAACGTCTTACACGTAATTCAGTCCACTTGACTAAGTTTCATAAAGTCAACTTAATGGTGAGACCAAATGGCGCTGGGGCTGTGGTGTGCGCTTATGGCGAGATGTGTGATGAAACTCTATGTAAATGTTCAAAGTTTGTTAAAATTTCTTTCACATAAGACGATTAAAAGACATTTTACGGAATAATGGAATGAATGAAAATGTGTATAGTTACGTTAGCCTATCTTGTGGGTAGTGTCGCTGAATTGTGAGTTTTTGGTGAAGTCTCTGGGCTGGTTTGCATGAAATCATTTCTCTTTTGCAATCGTTTCTGAAAATAAAAATCTGGTGTAGAGTTGTTGTCAGGACAAACTGTGTTAGAATTGAGAAAAGGGTGGTAGATCTGGGTTATATATTAGGTTGTAGTGGCTGTTTGGCAGCAGTCACACTTGAACCTTTTGACAAAGCGGCCAAGTTGTTGTTAAAGTAGTGGGCTTCTTCATCGGGGGCGCAATAGTTTCTCCCTCCTCGTCGTCTCTGCAGCTTCTGCTGAAGTCATTGTAGGGCAGGCCTAATTTAGAGCCATGCACAGTGCCCGGTTACGACGCCGAAAGAGTCATGCGATTTGACCGAGTCATTTTGAACGTTTTGGATCAACAGTATGCCATAATTTGTATGACCAATTATTTCAAGCTTCAGTAAATGTCTTGCGGTAGCAATGGGCTTAGATGGCAGATTTCCACCTGGAAAGTGTATGGAACCAGTGTCCTTTCTTTTTCTCCATTTCACAATTTTCTGGATGGATGTCACAGTGTAACGGTATCCATATTGGTGGGATGAGTTTAAAAACTTGGCCACCTCGTTCAGAGATGAGCTGTAATTCTTTGAGTGGAATTTGATTGCATCTAGATAGCTGATCACCGCCTGGCGGTCAGAACAGATCACAATATCTGTTCTTGATATTATTTTTTGCCAAGACGAAGATTCCCTCATCCCTATAGTTTCTTCCTGAAAGACGACAACGTATTCACCCATCTTCGATCCATCTGTCCATTCAGCGTCTGGTGTTTAGACTTCCAATGTCCTCTGGGGATATGCTAAGCTGTCATGGTATCGGTATCTTCGGAAACGGGTTCCTTCTAAGGTTCATATATGAATGGTAGTCTAAAACTCATCGGAACGAGCACAATATACCCAATACATAGCCTAAGTGAGTCACATCCACAGGGCCATTATGGCATCCAATTACTTACAAGCCGCCGGTACGGGTGTATCTGTTAAGTATACTAGAGTGTCCAGAACGGAGTTCATTCCACATATGCAGCGATTTCAATCTGATCGCCGTACTGTGCAGTCTACATGATCTTGCTGATCACAGCCGAAAACTTACCTTACCAACTTTCAGCCCTTCTCTATCTAGTCTTAACAGCATTTTGCTCATAACAATATGCCAGAGAAGGGGTGAGATTACACCGCGTTCCTCTGCTGGCTTATTTGGTATAACACAACAACTGCAATGTTCTCTCTCAACAGCTTTCAATCGCGACAGTTGAATTTTTGTTAAGATAATTATGAATTCTCATTGTTTCAAATGTAAAAACCCGGTATCCGTGAATAGTATTCTGTACGGTGTTTGTGGATTATCCTATTATGTAATATGCACAAAAATAAAAAAAAATGTACTATACAACCATTTAGCATGTGTCTTAATCTGAGGCCCGTCAGGTGTGAGCCTCGTAGCGGGACGAAACCAGACTGCCACTAAAGATAGGGTGTCGAGGTATACCTGCCAATGTCTGTATGGTCAACATGCCTGGCCATAAACGGTCCCCTCCGATGCACAGGCGATGTCAGTTGTATAAATGCCTTATCTCGGTATGTGGGCTCTGCCGAGACGGACACGCCTTTCCCGACGTACTCGTGGTACCTGAATTTAAAAAAATGGACCAAACAAACAAAAACTAAAAAAAAATGAACATGGACCATAGGTCACCCTCGGACGTAGGAACTACATCCAAGGATGAACTATTAGCTTCCAGTCAGGAAACTGCGTCCACATCGCAGAGTGCCAGACATAGCACTGCTGCTGCCTCTCTCCTAAGCTCCAACCCCGTGGCCAAGGTCACCAGCCATAGTCATCAGCAGCAAAGAAAACACAAGGCCAAATTCAATCTAAGCAAGATTGCGAAGAACGAAGCGGCTGGCACTTCCTACGAGAAAGACCTCGAGGACAATGTAAAATATCAAGCTATATATTTTTTTATTTTTTTTGCGGAATATGAGAAGCATATCGAAAACCTCAAGAACGCCACAGAAAGCGAAGCAGGTCCCATGAAGAGACCGCCCAGCCAGCTAAGAAAAGCAAGGTGGCCACTGCTTTAGCCTCCAAACACCAAATCAAACCGACCTTCACAGAGATTGTGTGCGACCACCTTGAGTTGGCGTTAGACGAAACATCATCAACAGAAACAGCCATAGCAGCGGAATGGTGTAGTATCGAAACCAGACTATCTGAGATGGTCGTGGACCACATCTTGAAGTACCAAAGTAGCCCTAAACCCAGTATTGATTCGTCAGACGTTGCATGATGATCAAGCTGAGATCAGCAACGCATGGGAGGGTTTTAAGCTTAAACTCATCCCTGCTGAGGATATCCCAAGGAAACCCAGGGCTCACATCTGTGGCCAGTATGTTATGTCGGGGGTAAACAGAGCCTGCCCTCAGGGTCCTTCCTTGCTCGGATCAGGTGGCATTTAGTTGGTGCTGATGAGATGAGAGCTGATGATGTAGGCTCCGCGCCTGCTGATATTCCTCCGGAATACCATGAAATTTCAGGAAATGTTGTAGTACATGTACAAGTTTTTGAGTCTGAGTGCTCCAGCGTAGGGTTAAAAAACACCTGACAAAAAAAAAATTAGTGCCAATTGCTCAGTGCCCGGTTATGACTCCTATGACAGTTCTTAATGAGGGTCTGCTGAGCCTAAGTAGACTGAGTAACCGTTTTAGGTTAAGTGATGGCCAGATTTCGTGTTTTAAGGCAGGTGGTGCCTTCTAGCCATTTGTTATTGGTGGATTTTATTGTGTGTATCTTCAAAAGATGGTACGCTGTAGCGATCGGCATGGAAAGTGATACTTCTGCTTTTGATAGGGAGGAGGTTGTACCACCTCTGGCGAGTTCATCGGCTTTGCAGTTGCTGTCACAATGTCCCGTAACTGACTTGAGGCATATGTTAAAATGCTCACCTATCTCATTAAGAGGCAGCCTGCAATTAAGGGATGTTTTTAAGTTGAACATGACATTATTCAGGGATTTTATTGCGGCCTGACTGTCCGATGGTGATATCCCTTTTAGATATCACCCTGTTTTTGAGCCATGATGATGCCGAAGATTACCTGATTTGGTAGGCGGTTGGTGTCGTTAGGAAGGAAGTTGGATCACAGTCGGAGTGTTTTGAGTCTCAAGGCTGTGCTGGCTGCTATTTGCTTGCCGAATATTTCCAGTCTTGGAAGGTGGATGAGAATATTCATTGAGTCTGATGGAGTCCTTCTCAGCGCTCCGCTGATGCACATGTCGGCCAGTCTCTGTACTCGATTGAGTCCCTTGCAGTTGATAGCTTTGTTTAATGCTGTCAACCAAACTGAGACCCCATATAGAAGTGTCGGTCTGTAAAACGAGATGAAAATCCAGTGAGCGATGCGTGGTTGTAGTCCCCATTTGCATCCAATGGCTTTTTTGCAGCTTAAAACGGCAGAACAGGCTCTCTTGACCTCATCCTGGACGTTGAGTTTCCAGTTTAGCTTATTACCAATCGTGAAACCCAGAAATTTCACACAGGCGGTTAGTTGTAAGGTAGGGACTCTCAGCAATGTGGGTCCAAACTGGGGGATTTTGTATTTTCTAGTGAGGAGTACAATATCCGTTCTTTGTTGGTTAACGCCGAGTCCGCATGTTTGTGTCCATTCTTCCAGCTTATCGAAGGCATTTGCCAGATGCAGCAATGGCAATATCATCCGCATAGGCAATGACTTTGCATCCTGCCTCTTCCAGTATTAATAGCAGCTCATTTACCGCTACATTCCAAAGAAGGGGAGAGAGTACACCTCTCCTTGTGGGTTGCCACTATTAACTCCTCGACGGATCTTAGCATCTCCCAAGTGAGAGAGGATTACCATGCTGGTGAGTAGCTGATGATTGAAAGCCACTTAGGACTTTCCGATCCCGAGGTTGTTAAGCGCGAGTGAAATTGCATTTGGTTCGATATTGTTGAATGTACCTTCGATGTCAACAAATGTCAAAGTGCGTATTCTTTAAACTCGAGAGATTTTTGAATGGTTCATATAAAAAAGTGGAGGGTTGTCTCTACAGGTTTACCCTTATTTTAGGGATTTTGGACAGGTGAGTGTCTCCACATTCGAATAGTTAGCCTAATACATATATTGATCTATTAGGTTCTACAAGGTTTTCACGAGAAAGGAGGGGAGACTGTCAGAGGTCCTTCGGTTTGGCATGGGAGTATTTTCCGCCTTGGGGATGAATACTACTTTCACCCTTTTCCAGGAGCTGGGAACAAGACCTAGACTCATACAGCCATTGAATATGTTGAGAATCCAAGGCATAATGAGGTCCGCTGTTCTAGTGCGGTTTTGGTTCTTTGCGCCGCAGTAATCGTCCTCATCAGTCTCTAGAATGGAAATGGCCATGAGCCATGTATGTCGAGATTAACCATAGTTTGGTTCTGCCCAGCTCCAGGCATACGGTGACTGAGTCACGATCGATGTAGTTTGAGAGAATATGCTGAGGCTTACTTTCATTCTTTACATAGAAGAGGTTGAAGTGTTGAGTCCTGGGTCCACGAATTATATCGTTGATTACCCAGGGTTTCTGGCTCAGGACGATATCCTCTCCGATGGTGTTGATTGTTAGCCTCGGCCGCAATAGAGTGGTGGTGATTAATCTGTGTTACCCGGAGCATGGCTGTCGGGTAATGTGTCCGTCTATTTTCCAGACACTATCTCCACCACTGTTGTGTTGGCCTCATCGTCAGCGTCGGACTCAATAAGATAGTACTCCTGGCTATTGGAAATGCCGATAGAGTTAGCGTCATGAAGAACCCACCTCCGTACCAAGCTAGTTTCAGAGGTTTCCCCCGCGATGGAGGATAGAGTAGGAATAGGTACCAGGGTATAGGCTGGCCAGCAGCAAGACGGTCTTTCTCCTCCTCGACTACAGCCGTCATTGTATTAGCGATAGATAGAACAACTGGGGTGGAGGGAGGCTGTTCAGCCTTCGCAATGCCCTCTCTATTCTTTTGATATACCTTTATGGTAATAGTCCCGAAGCCACAATAGATGATACCCTCCGATGGGTCCAGTGATTTTTTGTTTATCGCAATCACTGCGGCCCTGGTATCTCAATTTTTCCAACTTTGCGACCTTCCAGTTGTGGCCTGTGGGTGGGAAGATTCGTATTACAGAGTTGGATGAATTACAGGAGTGTGGCGGGATTCGACCTTTGGTGATGTGGCCCTGGTTCTCCACGTTCTTCTAATTTAATGGAGAGATACTGCAATCAGCGTCACTTCTATCTAATACGGCGTAAGTGATGTCGCTTTACAGCGATTCACTATAAGGCCTATGTCTATTGTCTTTTGGGCTCCGAGGGTGACGCCTTCAATGATCTGGCGCGTTTGGACGTAATGCCCATAGTAGTGTCAGCCTGTGGACGACTTTTCACTGTGTTGTTTGCCCAAGCTAAAGAGCGTTTATTATTGTCATTTAGCTTCTGCGGGGAATGCCTTTTAAGCGCTCCAAAACCCGAAAAGCAGACCGTCTCTCCTTGTATCTTTTATAGGAACATCCTGGGGCAGATCCGCGGGCAGAGTTTGCAGATTCCGTGCAGGAACTCTTAGTGGGAGTTACAGTGCAGTTTTTTGGTTTTTGCATGTGAGACTCCATGCGGCTTTTGAAAGTCTTTAAGGCGTTTTGAGCCGCCTTATCCGTCCGCACTTCAGGAGTCGAAGTTTTCCTGGCATAAGATGTTCCAGTCGGTGAGAGAGCACCGGTCTCTTTTTTGGTTTTCTTTGGATTTGGATTTGGATTTGAATTTTTATTTATGTTAGGTCTTACGAGTAGCGGAGACAGGATCAGGCAGGATTAATCTAGGAGTTTGCCAGGTCTGCCGGATACTCTGTTCGCGACTGAGTTATTTTTCTATTTACTCTATTTACTTTCTATTGACAAAGAATTTAACATATCAGTGGACATGACTGAAGATTTTCCTATTGTAAAAAGCTCTATTATCCATTATGTCTTGGATATTAATATTAATTTGTTTGACTATATGAAAGTAAAGAATGTAGGACAATAATGGGATGACATATTATCTCCCTCTAATTTGAAAAATGCATTTTAATCATTTGTAATCCAATCTGGTTTAATAAGAGGCTTATTAAATAAAATAGTGGTGGCCCGTGGCGTTGTGGGTATGTGCTTCGACTTCTACGCACTTGGACCTACCTGTCTAGGTTCGATTACTGGTACGACAAGAAATACTTTTCACGGCCCCACCTCTTTCGTGTCACTGACAATGCTCAAAGAGTATAACTGTCTAAAAAAAGCTTCTCAGACTTGGCCGTTCGGAGTCCCTTCCACTCGTGGTTGCTCAGAAGCTAGGCCCTGGCCCTCTACGGGTTGTAGCGCCACCCATATTATTATTATACAGGCGTAATAAGGAGGATCCAATAATTCGAGAACATTTTTTTACTATACAACATGAATTTGATTCTTTCAACATGACATTGTATCGTGAATACATTCTATCTGCTGAATCCAGACTTAGAACTATGTAGTAGCAAACAATTTTGGAATTATTTAAATACAACGCGTAAGACAAATACTCTTCCAAAATGTATGAGTTACATAGGTACAACAATCAAATTTATTCCTCTGAATTTTCCTCTAATCAAAGACTACCAAAAATCCAATATGTTCACATTGGATCTCTGTATTTGGATATATGCTTTTAAATCTGATTTCTTATCTCTAATATCTATAATAACCTAATATTTGTAATAGCATGTAAAATAAATTTGCTTGGTTTGTTATCGTAGTCTGTTCGAAAATGTCAGATGGATGAAATAAATAAATAGGCTTGAACAAACTTAAAATCCATTGGCTTAACCTTTTTTTTATATCCGGCTTGGTTAAGGATTCAACGATCAAGGAATGAAAATTAAATTGCTGCTGCATTAATGCATCAATGTGTAACAAAACTTTTGCTAGTACTATGTAGATATATTTGAACGAGTTCATGATTTACGGAATTAATATGAAATGACACTCACTATGTGGCCACATAGACTCCTGAGCAATGGTAAGACTGGCTGATACAAGCCTCTACGAACATCAGGAGAATAGAATAACATGTGCGACCATTCACATTTTTGTTAAACTACCCGAATGCACTGTTCCAAAGGCAAACTCATCTGTGTAATTTAAACCACTTACAAGTGCACTTGAACTTTTTTTTCGTGTCGCTATATTGAATGTGGGGTTATGTCCTTCAACTCAAGTTTCGATGAAAACTTTACCAAAGTATATATGCATATCGCTTTACTGCGTTAACTCCAAGTGATAAAATCTCACGTTTCAATTAGTTTTCCATTTCGAATGCCATTAAAATCAATGCCTGGTATTGCGATGGCAACAAACGTATTGTTTTTCAATTTCACTTCACTTTAAAGGTAAACAAAATGTATGACAATATGACAGAGTAGGGTTGTATGGCCTC
The DNA here is from genome assembly GCA_907269125.1 of Eristalis pertinax. Classification (NCBI taxonomy): domain Eukaryota; kingdom Metazoa; phylum Arthropoda; class Insecta; order Diptera; family Syrphidae; genus Eristalis; species Eristalis pertinax. The sequence goes on along the minus strand of OU026147.1, from coordinate 35,716,882 downwards.
TTCATGCTTGTGTGTTGCTCAGTCATCCCGATATCCTAATAAACATAAAAAGAGATTTTTGAGGGATATTTGTCAGATCCTGCAGGTCTTAGAAGAAATGTTCTCCCTGTGTTCTATGTTTCAACTGGCAGAGACTGACACAATGATAGAGGTAGTAAGGAGGGTACCCTTTTTTCTCCAGGTCGCCACAGCCTCTGCCTATAATGTCGTGGTTAGTCCCATTTTCATTTCATGGTACTTCAGACGATTATGGTCAGTTAGTACTACAACTATTATCGAACACAATTTTTTGTCTCATTGAAGTGGTTTTGCGGTTTTATTTTTTAGCTTGTTATTTTATTTATTAGGTTGCTCTATGATCGTGTCAACCACTTTGTTCTTGACATCCGCAAGAGGTGGCTTGATACATTTGATTGCCTGGGATGGGACGGTTGCGACTTCTTTTTTGGCAAGCTCATTCGCTGTCTCATTGCCGGTAAAGTGTCGTGTTCTCGGACCAACCATAACGTTAGCGGCAGCATACGACCAGAGTGAACTTGATTTCAGTTAGCGAAATTGCCTTAATGGCCGCTGAACTGTCAATTAGGATGCTAATATCAGCCGGTGGTATTCCTAACATTGATTTCATTTTGGCCGCTTCCTTGACTGCCACGACCACTGCTTGAAAAACATTGCCATAATCATGGCTCCTGATGGAGCAGTGCATGTTTAACAATTCGGTGCCTTTTCGCATCTTCGTGGATAGTCGAATTATTGATGGAGTCATTTGTGTTCCACTCCTCCCTTGTTGGGAAATAACACGGGAAGGGTATTTCGAAGTTAAGGAACGGGGAAGTTTAGTCGCTCTCAACCTATTCAATTTGCAGTTTATACAATATACTTGCGTGATCAGAAGAGCTTGGGAGCCAGCCATTAGATTGGATGATACTAATGGCGCTCTTTGCAGCATTTATCAGAGTGTAGAGGTTTAGTGGAAGAAGCTCTAGTAAAACATCTAAGCCCGCCGTCGTAGTAGTGGAAATTCCTCCTTGTCTCTGTATTATTTTTAATGTTTTTAAGTGGGTGGCTATCAAGGAAGCTGTCATATTTCAAGATTGGACAACCACACTATTGTTATTGAGAGTTGTACCCTTAATTCTTGGTAAACTGAATTGTGGAATTACCTTTTTGTTTGAGAATGGGACCAACTCTGTTTTTTGAGGCTTAATCCCAGAACGCAAGATTTCGCTCATCTGAGTAGGGTTTTCAGGCATTTCTACTTCTAGAACTGCACTGCGGTCTCACCGTCACTGATGCTGAGAGAGACAAACCATACAGGCTGACGTCTATTTTAGCACGGTGGCATGTACTAGAAATTCATAAGCCGACAAATTACCTCCGAACAGTGTGAAAGGTCCTTGGCATTTAGTGACACTATAGCGACTATAGCGATTTTCAGGCAGAAGTGACTGAGATAAATGAAACACCACGAACGTTGAAAGGTGACAAAAAATACTGCTACGACCAATAGAAGGTGGGGAAAAGTTTCGGAGAAGGTAACCTAAAATATTTCACTTTGAAAAATCGCTTATATCTCGAAAACGATTTTTCTTATCGTTAACCTTCTTACAAATATATGAAGGATGCAAAGACGCTTTTTGGAGCTATGGGTATAACACTTTTCACTTAAGTAGTCACGTTGCATGTAAATAAATGCTTACCTGAATATTCAACATTGTGGCGACAGGAATGTATCTACATTGCAGTTGATAACAAATATGGGGTCTAGTTACAGAATGATCAATCTGACGATGTGCAATTTTTGATTGATTGAGATGATTGACTCAGTGAATGAGCTATCCTTGCGAATAAAGATGTCAATAAACTTAATAATGTCATTCAATCCAGTATGCAAAGTGGGAAAATTAGTGGAGGCAACGATTTTAACAGGCCCTTTTTAAAGGTGAAGTTGTTCTTATTCTTCGAATTTTTATGATCCCGATCCTCTTAATTTAATAGATTTCAACTCACTATTTGATTAGTGTTCGCAAGCACAAACAATAAAGATCAAGGTCAATCTTTGGAATTGTGTGGCATAGATTTTGATACGGATTACATCTCACACACTAATGTGGACGCGGGGTTAAAGCACGCAAGAGAGATCACCAGGTCATTCGATATTCCGCCATCGACTCTAATTCTTCAGGAGTTATGCACAAGCAGAACCAGGGGAGTTTCTGGACTTGGTCCAACCACCTTGTCCTGGTTCTGCCAAGTCCCGATGAGCTTACCCGATGAATTCGTATTGTGCTACCTGATCCTGAAGAAGCATCTGCTCAACCTCGGGCACTGCCGTGTTTCTCACTCTATCACTGGGAGAAACTCCCACAATAGCACAAAAAATCTCATCTCGGCAGATATATTAATGCCTATCAATATAAGCAACCTCAATATCTTCTTTCCTGTCAGAACAACGAAGTGAATCAATTTTCCCGAATAAACCTCCTATTTGTTTTATTCTGTGATTTTAAATAGATTTTCCATCCCATCCATAAATGGTCTCTGAAATTACATAGGTATGTTCCGGATACTGTTGTGGCCACACTTTGGAATTCACAAATAATTTGATGAGCTGCTTCGAAATCCGATCGTAAGATACTTTATCCACTTCTAAGCCAACGCGCACCTAATCAACTATGCATAACCCTCCAAATCTCATGAACGTATGCATGAGCATAAATGTGTGCTGTGCTGGTCGTGTTGCTTCAGATATTCTCGACTGCAGGAAAATACGAGTGAGGGCTTCAGTGAATAACTTCACTCTCAGACAGTTTGCCCAGAAGAAACGTAAAACCGAACACACCCATCCCACCCAGTTCGACCCTTCAGTGCGCAGTGAGCCATTCAATTGACTGCTCCTTTCTCCATCTGCTGTCCTGTAAGTTCGTTTGCAACCTTTTTCACAGCTATCGGCTTGCAAGGTCCTTCTATCTCTTCACAATCCTCTGACAATCAATCTATTGAGACGGATTATAAAACAGCTATCAACATCCACTAAAGTGGATTACCTGTTTGAGTTTACTTTTTCCCTCATTGTCCTGTGCCACTTTTCACCCTTTGCCATGTCGTTGCCTGCTCCTATTTGCGGAACACAACAAAACAAAAGGATTCAATTTTGTTTGGAATTCATTTGTGCCAAGAATGTTACCCCAGGGAAAATCCCTTCGGAATTATATGTAAGTATCAGAGTGTGTCTTTCGTTTCTTTTACCCCGATGTGGAGTGACATGGTTTGGTCCACTGTCAATTTATAATTCCCTTTTTCGATTTGGTCTGGATTCCGGTTGACGCTCAGTAATCCTTTCTTCTTGGTGTGATCATTTTGTACATAATTATCTTTTCCTTCTCAAATTCAGATCCCGTCCGGACGCGTCCCAATTAAATCGTGTCGCACGGCCAGAGATAGACGCCCTAATCGTTGCGTACATAAGGTTGGGATTTAGATGGATATGTATGTATCTAGGTGAGCGGGTGCTGTGAAATCCTGAAATCACTGGGAGACTCCATGGGAAACTGTATAATTAATTGATTGACGAAAGCATCATGGCTGGCGACAAAAAGGCGACGGAACTCTCGTCATCGAGCAATTATTGTCTTGGTGGAAAAGAGGTGACGGGCTAAAGGATGAGTATGATGGGATGGAGGGGATGATTTGCAATCTCGCTGAGATACTCACAGTTACGCGACGCAAAGAAAAATGTGTATGTGTAGCCTTTGTAGGTAGACATTCGTTTGTTTTAGCAAATTAGAAGACTCCCCCGAGGTCGGTGCGTTTCGTTTAATTATTCTAATTGATTTCGACAGCGGTAATCAATCAAGTGACAGCCATGGCAGGTCCCTTACCGATTTATGAGGTAGTTGTAGTTACGTGTTTCTTGTTGACTTTCGTTTCGCTACTCCGGATATTTATTTTAAAGGCGGCTTTACCCCGCAAGTGACAGTTTAATTCTTTCCGTCGTTATTCCTTGATATCTTTTTGGTACGGGTTGAGTTTGACGGCAAGCTCAGGAAATATTTTTTTTGGGCTATAGTGTAGAAGAAGAACAAGATAATCATAACCCAGAAGGGTACCGAGTGTAGGTCCTGACAGATGAGAGAAGGCAAACGATTTTTTGACAACTCTGGCAACACATCGATCACAGAGAAACAACCTGAATTTGCAGAACTGTTCGTCTCTCGTACCTAGTTCATTCGTGGATTTAAACTAATTTCCTTAGTACCATTGTGACTTTATATTTGTAGCTACTATGGATATAGACAGAAACTTCAAACCATTTCCCTCTTCGCAGCCACCCCAACTGCCTCTACAGCATTCGTCTAATTGGTTTTATTCAAAGTGAAGTGCTTTGGTTTGTCGTCAAGTTAGTGAATGCTGGGGTAGCCAAATTGCTCAATTTCTCTAACATGGAACACATTTTAGTCGGATTTGTTACTGCGATGCAGTTTCTTTAATAGTTTTAACAGGTTGGCTTTATATACTGCACAGTTGTAGCGATCATGTGGATATGACCATGATAGATTCAAGGAGAAGATACCTGCATATGTACAATAACTTGAGAGTCAGTGTTGCCAAAGTAATATGTGGTTTGCTTCATTCTGTTTGTATGCTGGTGGTTGTGGTTGCGAACACAATTCATGAGAAGAGTTACACGACAAAGTGTGCAACTAAAGTCACACAGTCTATCGGAGTTACACGTCAAAGTGTGCAATTAAAGTCACACAGTCTGCCAGTCTGCAGTTTTTTTGCGCTAACTATTAGCATGGATAACAGATCTACTTAGATCATTGTAAGCCCATTGTGATACAAATTTGAGGAAATAGATTTCGCTTTACCCCTATCTCGAACCCGTTTCGTTTAGCCGTTTAGCCAGCATGATGTCTTGATAAACCTGCATTCAATGACATCCAGAAGGTGTTATCGCCGCCTGGTTGTCAGAACAGATGACAATATATGTATTTACTTGATAATATATTATGTTTTGCTTAGCCGGGAAGGAGTTTCCTCTTGTCGCTATAGATTCTGCCTGAACCACGCTACAGAACGACACTTGTATTTCTAGGTCCTTGAACAGACACATGACCCCAAACCTTCAAATAACAACTTGCAGTTGATGTCGTTATCGACCACAGTCCAACAAATCGCTACTCCGTACAAAAGTATGGGTCTGACTACTAATATGATTAGCTACTGGACCATGAGAATCTTCTTCAACAGTTTATGTGCCGCGCTAAATACAAGCGTTCTCTGTTGCGTTACCACACACTACCTAGTTATCTGAAGCGTTGCAAATTATGTTCTACAAGTGGAAAAATTCTATGGACAGTGCATTTGCCTTGCTATCATACCACTTTATCCCATCTACTTATCTTGTTAATCTGCGACATTAACTTAAAATGAATCCGTCGGCGTGTGAGCATGTGACCAAGGACAATAATCCACTCTCAAGTGCTTACATCCCGCATTAGATTTTCCATTTGACAACACCGCATAGAATACAAATAGAACAATAAAACTGGTGATGAAGTAAAAGAGAGCTAGAAGATTGCATTACACTTAAAGCTAAGCAGCTCTTGACAATGCTCAAAATGAATTGCCTCTTAAACCATTTAATTTGTCAGCCAACTAGTACGACACTCTTTGCGTGCGCACATTGTTATTTTGGCTTTGCGCTTGAACGAATGAAATGCAAACATCCACATTTAATCTTTTAAAGCTAGCAAATAATATTTTCTAAATGCGTTCCTCTGCGCACACTTCTAATGAGAAAAGGGATTATGAAAGTGAAAATGAAATTAAAAGAGTGGAATGCCTTTCGCTGCAAGGTCTCTGTATATGTAGATGCAAGCCTGAAAATAAGTCAAATGGTCCTGGCAATTCAACCGCTTGCACTTAAAACACATTCAGAAAATAATGAAGTAAATATGAGCCTGAGCAATAGCTGCCTCCAATCGAAGACGGTCCTGGGTACGCTGGTGCCACCCATCAAGACCAAGCTGTCTTGCGTTCGCGATGTCGTCTATGTCAGTCAGCAGCATTTTGCCATCCAGCCTACATTTTTGTACATCTCGTAGAGTTTGCGGCTATGTCTTCTCCTCCATTTACCTTTCTCGCAGACCATACGTACGACTTAGAATTTTTCTATCTAAGACAGCAAGCTCTGCTGTTTTGCTTATCGTCCAGCTTTCGGTTCGATTGTGGAGTTTAGGTTTACGTTATTAACTACAATGAAATTGTGCCTGTGAATTAATGCGACGAATGAATTTTCGTATTGATAAAGTATATAAATTCTTGTTTCCCAAAAACGAGAAGAAAAATGCATATAAACCGACTACTGCTCCGCAATAAGCTTAGGTGTCTAAAACACTGCAATAATTTATCATATTACGGGCTATAAGAGTTGAACAAATACCAGCGTGGATTTCAAAACCAGCAGCAATTAGCAAATATGAATAGTCTGTTGGCAAGAATTTGCATATTGAATGAATTATTGCCCGGGTAAGAGGCATATTGGACCTAAATAAATATTTGTCGTTGCTTGTGTATTCCAGCCAGTCCAACACAAATTATTTATTTGAAAATGATGGCCGGTTGAATTACATGGAACTTATACATATGTTCCAATAAGCAAACTTCTTGTTCAATCGGTTGAAACGTTTTCATATTTCTTCTGAAACACAAGTTAACATAAATATAATGAAAGATAAAGAAAACACAAACAAATAGATATGCGTTCGAAAAAAAATACGTCAAAAATTATTTTCCATGGTTAACGTTAAGGTGAAAATTTCGATGTCGTCAGATGCACTCCAGGTTATCGTATTCTATGCATGTGCATAGGAAGGTGTACAAAAGCTCTAGGTAGGCCCAGTTGGGCTGTGGCAGTGGGTAGATGAATTACGAAAACTAAAGTAAATCCTATACTATACACTGCCGATTCTTAGGTGGACATTTCGATGACTCCAGATGCACTGCAGGGTATCGGATTCGATTAATATACGTAGGAATACATAACCAGAGGAGTACAGAAGTCGTAGTAGGTCTAGTTGGCCGGCTGTGGCAGTTGGAAGATGATCTAGGAAAAAAGCAACAAAGTCCTATACTATACACTGTCGTTTTTTTAGGTGGAAATTTCGATGTCGTAAGACTCTCCAGACACTCCAGATCGATTTTTTAGGTGTGTTAATCGAATCGTATACATTGGAAAGCAATTACCGATATCGGGTTTCATCTGTTTGTTTTCCTGTGTGTATTAATTGACATTTGCTATAAAATATGATAGGCAGTTGTATCGTTTACGGCTTTCACCATACATTTACAGCAAAGCAGAAATACGTATCTAACTAGTTGTGAATATCGCCTCAGAAACTATTCTTACTTAAACACGTGCTGGTGTGTTGATGTTTGGGACTTTTATTTTCACTTAGGCGCTGTGTAGTGAAAGGAATGTACTCTCTCTACAAGCTGTTTTCTACACATTGACGCATTTGTAACCAAAGATACGGAGGTTGCCGTTTTGTCACTAGATCCGGGGGGTTTTTACGACTCTCATCGATAAAATTCGCTAGACTAAGCCCTAAAATCCGCTATAAATGTTAGTTTTTCCACTGCAAAAAATTGCTAGATATAAAAAAAAAGAATAAAACAAATAAAAAAAAACAATACAATGAACAAATTCACAATAAGAAAAGATATTCGAATAAAGAACAAAATCAGTTTGGGTAAAAGAAAAAGGATAGAAGTTGCAAATTGATTTCCAACTCAAAGATGGAAACCTCTATTTTTGTATCCCCTGTTCTTGAAAACTATTTATACATGCAGCGTTTTTATATTTCACAACTTGGGTCCAAAATTTGCGGTATCTTCTGTGGTGTCCCATTTAATAAAGCTTATATTGTGCCATGTGGAGGCCGTGGCGTTGTGTTTCTGTACGTCGTCTAGTACGTCTTTCTGGACATGGTTCGTAGTACTAGGTGTGGTACCGCAAAATCGTTAGAATTCACTTCATTTTATCTTATTGAAAATCACCGAAAGTCATAAAAAAAGGCAACCCTGTCAGTTGTACCTCAGAGGATTGCTAACATTTGTTCACTCTCACTCAATTTGCTTGGATTTTTTTTCCAATTTTCGGTATTTTTTTTTTAATTTTGCATTCGCTGAGGACGCTTTCCTGCATATATTACAGACAAACTGGTCAACGCCCCCTGCATTATCATGTCAGATATAGTTCCGATCGTGGGAATTCCCGTTGATCACTGTCTCGCAGATCCATGAATCTTTAACCTTCAGTGGTAATGGGAAAAGAAAAGATCTTAGTCGATAATTGTTTCATATTCTGCCATGTTGAATAATCAATTCATCAGAATTAATTCTTATAGAGCCTGTTACTTGTATGTGCTTTCATTGCAATTCCTGCGGATTCTTAACTACATATTTAGGTTATTTAAAGTACTTATCATATCTCTCGAATAATGTACGAGTATACATCATCCAACATAGTTGTTGGCGGAAAAATAAGTCATTCTGAAAATCGTAGAAACTGTAATCAGTTGACGTTCTATACAGATGGGGAAAAACACACGGGAGGCGATGAAAACGAAAATGATTCTTCAAGTTGACATAAACCGCTTAAAAATGATTGATTGCATCATGCTTTTCCATCTTCTCTTCTTCTTCAGTCTACTTATCTGTGAATTCAACATCTCTTTCTTGGAAATCCGTTGAGAGCGTTTCCATCCATCATGGCAGAGCGTGGAGAAGTATCTTCTGGGTATTAACTTGTACCTCTTTGTTTATTTTCCATGCTGAATGATGCACAACTAACACTATATTTCTAAGCTGGTAAAAAATATGTGAAGGGCGATGTGATGTCAGAGGTTATGCCATTCTATGCCGATCCAGGGCAAGTTAGCTCTATTTGAATAATTTCGTCATCGAAAATTGCTCATTTATCCAGAAAAGGATTTCCTTAAAAAATATAATTTGCTCATGGTCGCCATGGTTCGATTTCTAAGGACTTGAAACTATGGCGTTCGAATTTTGAGAAGCTTTCTCTATCCGCTGCAATCCCGGAAAAAAAAACCGAACAAATAAAAACTCAAACTCACCAAATTTCGTCCATAGCAAGGTCGCATTTGACAGCGTCCATAGAGACAAGGTATGCACCTTAATGTCTGGTTTTGATGAAGAACTCTCTTCCATCGAGGCCGTAACGAACTCTTAGAGACTTTCAATGTCAGGAATTATGCGATTTCTTTAAAATGTAGCAAAATGTCTCCGAAACAACTTAATTAATCCCAGAATGCTGAAAACGATTCTAAATTAATATCAGGAATTTTCCATATTTCTTGGCTCTTGGATGTAGACAGTCTATAAAGGAAAAAAAGTTGCACATGAAACTCGGATCGTGGTTAGGAACTCAAAAATTAATAAGCTAACAACCGAGTGATATCTTGTATCCACGAGACGGCTCACAATATTTCCCTAGTCTTACTCGATTCTGCAGCTTCTGCCGAAGTCGTTTTCATGCCGGCCCAATCTAAAGGCGTGAGTTCCAATGGCGCAATACCAAGTGATAAGACCAATAAAAGTCCTGAGAGTCTGTCTGCTCATTCTAGTCAGACTGTGTCATGGCCTCAGCTTGAGTGTACTCCATAATTGTTTCGTAGTGAGTGATATAACTTTACATAGATGGCACATCTCCAATTGGAAAGAACACTGAACTACTGCCCATTGAAGTGAGTTCATCCGTTTATCCACCGAAACTATCACACGTATACACTTAATTTTGTATTACAATTCAATACAATACAATACAGTATCAATTACATACATATGTAAATTTTTAGTCTCAGGAATTGTTACAATCGTGAATTTAATCTTATCCAATTAATATATAGTACTATTCACACGCATGTTAAAACTTAACATTAATTTAAAGGCTTGAACAATTTAAAATTTTATTGTTATCCTACCTTATCTTTATGAACAATATAGAAACTCCAACTGATATTTAAAAAAACGCAGATATACAAAATGATCCTGTTGGGTCGCTTTTGTTGTCTTTCTTTCTCTAATTCGAACCTGAATGTATTTTGAAAGCACGCAATGGATTCTGTAGGCTGTGGCCCTTCTGGCCTGGCCATCAGAAGAAACCAATTCAAAGCTTCCTTGATCGCTATAGTGTTTATCTGTAAGATACTACAATGGTAATTGGATACTTAGATCCTTCGCCGATTATAGTCGGATGAGTTTCAGAGAGGCTAAGATCTCGAATGAGATGTAGGCCTTGGTCTTCGAGGTTCTGGGTCCCTTAAAGATCTATACTAGTCAGGGGGTAATGAAATAAACAGTTTTTTATATCCCCGCAGAGAAGATGGCATCTGGTCATTTTTTAAGGTGCTTATGGCCCCGAATGACGTAATTTTCAGTGGAGTGGGTTGATCCCAGTCTAGAGGTATCTGACGAACTCGCATCTACTGCTTTAAATGTTACCAATCACCATCACCGTAAACCTCTGATTTTGATGAATTAAATTTCATTACGTAGGAACAGATTCTTAAATCATACATTTTTTCCTTTTTTTGTGAACATTTTGGGTTCCTTACAAATTGATGTTGATTTGAACAAGTCAAGCAATTTTAATGTTATTCCCTGTTTTCTTGTTTCAACAAGGAATTGATTAATGACTGCTGGTCCTATACGCGCATATTTCTCGGGGAATTTTCTTTGGTTGCCTTGGATTGTTTCCAAGAATTTCGTTGTTGTTGTCCCTCTTTAAAGAGATATTCTGTAGGATTTCCCTAAATTGGCTAAATAATCATACATTTTTCATGACCCAACTTCCTGATACCCTTTTACCTCTATAAATTCATAGGAATTTCGGATATCACACAGATGGTCGAGTGAAAGGACAGCTATTATTGACTGAAGGAGCATAACTCTCCGTTCGTTGCTAGAAAAATGTACTTTAAAGTGAAATTGTCTTCATGCTGTTTCCCTTATTCCCATCCACTGCCAGGAATAATAATTTATTTGAGGCCATCAAACTTATAATAAATAATAAGTTAGTCATGCTGAACAAGCTATTGACTGTAAACCTCCCGGGAATAAAGTCAATTCTATTGTAGCTCTACTCACCCATGCACAGAGACAGGGTTCACCGAAAAGGTCAACAATTAACGAACCAACACAAATGGGAAACAATTGCCATTAATACTGTTCTACGAAAACCAAATTAAATTTTAATTATCATCTTCCACGTCCCTCTGTTTTTTTGATACCAGGGAAAAATAATACAAATCAGCTTTGGCTTAAGTTTAACGTTTTTGATGTTTTGATTTCATAGCGGCATGTCCTTTCGCACTGATAAACATACATATTTAATATATGCCTCTAAATTATTAACATTCGCTCCAAATGTTAGATTTTATTGTCAGTCAATGATTTGTTAACTGGGATTCAATTAATAGACAACTTTAGTGTGTATTTCTAACGAAATGTTACATAGGTTAAACTAACTTATCTGTTTTTCTGTCACTGGTGCCAGTTTCTACTGGCAGGGATAAAAGTGACTGAACATTGATTCATTCAACATTGTTCAGGATTTTGCTATTAGTCGCTCGCAGGTTCCCTTCACCAAAACCGTGAGTCATAAATGTAATTAAGATTTTAAGCTGCATCAAATTTATTTATTTCTTACGACAAATTTGTTAAGTAAAGTCATAACTTGACCTGGTATGTGATGGCATTTTTGCTAAACATAGGATTATCTCTGAGGCTACTTGTATCTGATCTCGACGTTTGCTGAAGAAGGTAACGAGCGTCTGTAGAATGTTGAGACATGAAGAGGAGGAAAGTATTGTGGACATTTTCTGCAATTGCAGCGCTTTCTCCCCACGAACTAAGTCTCATAGGTGCATTCATCTTAACAATGACACCGAACGCCAAATGCACCAAGCTATCTTTGAGAAAAAAATTCTCCACCGGCATTCCTTGCAAATCCGATTGGATGCCTGACAATCAGAGGCTGGATGATCCCCTGTGTATCGTATCTACGCAGATGGATTGAAGACGGGCGAAGGAGTGGGTGTAGGTATATACTCCCAATACCTCGGTGTTCTCTCTTATTGAAGCTCCCCGACCCCTGTAGTGTAGGGCAGGAACCATTGCGATAGGCAATGTAATAATACAATATCCAAAGAGGATATCCGCATCTGTTCGGACAGTCAGGCCGCAATTAAGTCCTTGGATAATGATTAATTTTTATTTCAGGTTAAGTCAGCTTAAGGTAACAACCTAATAATAATTAGGTCAAATTAGTTAGGAACAGTTAGGTTTAAAAAAAAAAATCAGTTTTATAGCACAGATAAAAAATTGCCAAAAGGGATAAAAGAAATAAGATATAAGAATAGCTTAGAGTACCCGTAAAGGGTCAGTAGGTAGGCTGTAAGGACGTTTGTTAGAATGTTAAGCTCGTCTTAAGCATTTTTGTCTAGCGTGTAAGTGACATGAATTTAAATAAAACGTGATATACCGTGCAATTGTAAAGCCGATAAACTCGCTGAGTGTGGTACAACCTCTTCTCTAACACAATCTCTCCTCAAGATATACACAATCAAAACTACCCATCACAATTGGCTAGAAGGCACCACATGCGTTGAAACAAGGGATATATAGCCAGCACAAGCGATGACTCAATTTGCTTATGATTAACAGACCCTCACTAAGGACTCTCATTAGAATCATAACCGGGCACTGCACAATCGGCATTCATACAATTATTTCTGCAGAAGCTGCATGGCTGAAAAGGTGGTAAAAACCACAAATTACATACTTTGCTCTGGCAAGTCGTAGGTTCTTAGGCCTGGGGGCCTTTTATTTGAATAATCTTAAGAGAAGTAAAATGAATTCAATTCACGTGGTATGTATCACGGTACGAGTATGTTGGCCTAAGTGTGCCTGCTGCATTCTGGCTGTAACCCAAATTATTATAGCCTAAACGACTGCTCACGATAAAGAACCGTAAAAGGACATGTATGTTAGTAGACAATTGGTAAGTTTCGGTTAATAAGTTTTATTAAATTTTTCTTATTACACATTTTTACATATAATAGTTTAGTAATATAAGGAATCGTTGTTAGGTTAAGTCGAAAGACATAGTTTGGGATTTAGTTTAGTTTAGAGTGCCCGCCGAGGGCCAGTAAATTAAGATATAGTATCACTGTTCCTCCAACTAGTTTTAAGCATTTTTGTCTAGCACGTAAGTTTGATATCAATTTTCTAATTAAAAATGAATTGAAAAAAACGGTGTGTAAACCACGTCGTACTTAGGTCCAGTTGGACGCATTGTGATGCCTAATTGGGGAATATAACCTCTTGCTTCTACTTCGACGCACTTCATATTGGTGTTGATGTGTTGCACAGTTTTAATGATATTATAATAAAACTGAAACGGGATTTTAGAGGAATATTTGTTAGATCCTGGTGGTCTTAGAAGAAATGTTCCATGTCTCAACTGGCAGAGACAGAGGCAGTGATAGATGTGTTAAAGAGTGTCCTGTTTTTCCTCCACGTCACCGCAGCCTCTGCATACAAATTCGTTGGCTGGTCCTATTTTAATTTCATGGTACTTCAGATTATTACGGTCAGTTATTGATCCGATGGCTACAACTTTTTGTCGCGTTGAAGGTGTCTGTCAATTTTTGCAATGTTCAACTTGGGTCAGAGCATCCGAGTGGTCTCTCAGGTGGTGTTCCACCTTTTACTTGCTTCCTCTATGAAGGTGTCCTCCACTTTCTTCTTGACAGCCGAAAGAGGTGGTTAGGATGATGTGGTGCAGTTATAATCAGTTTTAAGAGACTAGGGAATATCAGCATATCCCAGGGCAATCTTTAAGTTGTGTATAGTGACTCGACCAAAGCTACACAGAAAGGTATTGAGACGCTTGTGGAACAATATCAGTACGTAGACGAAACGCAGAATAACTCTTCCCAATCGTTGTTTCAGTGGGCTCAAGAGGCATAGGTTGACAACGCAACATAGGGCGACAGCATCTAATAGTGGCACACAGAAGTGTAGAATAACATCAAGCTATGTAATATTGGCCCAAATATTCGGAGTTCAGAGATTTAAGACCATTTGTGCTTCAAAAATATATACTTACTGATCAGTAACATAGGCAACTGTTTTAAAAGTCTGAACAACTATTACTTAAATAAAATTGATAATCAGTAAAGCCACAATAAATGTCTCCACATCCAATAATTGGCAACATGAGCCAACAAATTCTGAAGTTTTAACTCAACCCTCTACTCAGTAAATTGGGGTGTTGGTATGACAACACATCGCCTCCGCGTCTGCCGTTGCCATGAAGCAATTGGTGGCAGATTTAATGTTACTCAAATGGAGTTTTATATTTCAATTAAATGAATATGTCTCAGACAATGAAAGGAGTGGTGTTTTCTGCGTCTCAGATTAAATTTCTCGGAAGAACAAAATACAGAAGCCACTTCTGTTTCACATTACATTTCGAGAGTCATTGACAATGCATTTGTGTCACACGTGTTGGTTCTCGCGACTACTTACTCGTAGACGGCGGCGTTGAGTTGTAATTCCTTCCATTTGTGTGAAGGCTCCACCGCCATGGGAAGTGCTACAAAGTACAATGTAGACCTGTTTGGGTTTCTGGCTCGCAGTTTGGAGGACTTACTGCCTCTGCTCATGTATGTAGAAAATGAGTGTTTTAAATGACTTCAAGGGTCGACCCTCATCGACGACGGGGTGTGAAAGTGGAACATGGTCTGCCAGTACAAACTGAAATGCGTTGCACACATATATAGATGATGGCTCATCAGACGGATAGGCGTCCCACGCATTATAAGACAACATAAATCAATCTTCGCAGACGATCGCTATTGAGCGACGGAGACAAGCGGAACCTTGGACGCACGAGTACAACTCGCACTATACCAATTTTTTGTCAAAATCTTAGAATATGAACATAGAAATTTCCAATTTATGAACAATATTTTCTGTTTGTTCATCCTGTGAATAAACAAACGAATGTGATAGATTTCAAACAGGTACACACAATCAATATCGTGAATCCCATCACTTGTGAAAAAGACGCAGACATACTTCAAATTCTTCACTAGCTTTAATGGAACTCCACTAACATGTAGAGTGCATTGAATTGGCGTTCTAGAATGACCTTATTTGTCCACATTGACCTAACATCCCAGCATCAGCACTTACGGCCACTATCGAGTTCCAAGAGGAGATGACTTATCCTCAACTCTACCAATGCAAAACATACCAGCCATATATATGTACAATGGAAAGGAGATGTGAAAAGTTCACCCTTGGCTAAGTCCAACGCCCACGGTGAAATGTGTTGATTTAGCACAGTTAATCCGAACACAGTTGCTTCAGTTTGTGTATAGAGTCTAAATAGCCCTCAAGAGAGGAACCCCAAAACCATGTCATACGCCGTTTTCAAATCTACAAAGCAGGTGTACATCGGTTTGGTATACTGCCAAGCCTTCTCTAGTAGCATTCTGAGAGTGAATAGCTGGTCGGTTGTACTTCTGTCCGGTCGAAAGCTGCGCTCTTCATCCCCATCATGGACTCGACCATATCTCTAGAACGCGCCATCAACACCTTAGCATAGACTTTCCCGGAAGACTTAACAGAGATATGTCCCTGTAGTTAGATCTTTTGTCAGACTTTTGTGGGACAATCATCCAGTTTGCCAATTGCCAGGTGACTCACCGCGTTCTCGGGCCACTTTAATGACACGAGAAAACCATAAAGCTCCTTCTTTACCCATTGCCTTAAGCATTTCTGGCAGTATTTAATCTATACCGCCGCACAGCACAGGGGCAGGAAAAAAGCAACACAACAACTTTGGATTTGACATCAGATTTCTTCCATCGATGATGTTGAATTTCTTCCTCTGAGTCGAATAATGGTTTGCCAGGATACCTATGTATTTCGCAGATCTATGGTCGCATAGAAAAATACAAGTATACAAATATGCAGGTATGTAAATATACACATTAACAAATATATGAATGATGTAAAGACGAATTGTTAGCTTCCCATACATGTGGGAACAATCCCGGCGGTCGACAAACCATCATCAACATTGTGATCAACATATGGTGTCAAGTGATCTGTGGTCGACCTCCTACTCGCACAAGATAGGTTGCATGATATGTTTAAGATTAGTTGTAAGTCAGTTCTTAAGTAACCTCGACAGTGGAATAAAGGCTCATTTTCATTAGAACTATCTTTAGTTTAGTTTGTATTTGAATCTATTTTCTTATTTTTCTATTCATGACAATTTGTATCAATAAATGTGCAACAATATTAAAAAGGCACATATATTTCGTTACGAATCCTACTACAATGGGCGTCATCCATGACCGTGATTTCATTTATCGTTTCTGTCTCTGACAGCGCACAACAAAGATGGTGCGTCATATTATCACATCTATTAGTGCGTACATCAGTATGTATATTAAGCCAAAGTTGAATCGCTAGCTTAATATAATGAGTGCACACATATGTCGTCGGTTGGTATCTCACTAATATCACTTATAATGTTGGATTCAAAAGCTGTAATTGCTGTTGGCTTATCGGCATATGATTTGAGCTATCCAAATAAAACAAAGTATAAAGGTGTCAAGCCTCAAGATTTAGCCAGTTATTTGCTCACTGAACTCACCTTTTAATTGGTCCATCGATTCGCGTACTTTGTGTCATGGACCGCCGCGCCGTCTTGCCGGAAGGAAAGATAGAAACGCATTTACAGTAGAGAACAATGCATGGGATGGCAAATATTGATGACAATTGGCACCTCTTATATAAAATGCGACTGATTTCTTTTAAATATACCCATTTAACCAGTAATTACCCCCTTGCTGAAGTATATTTTTCGATAAAAAAAGCGGTTCTCGCTCAAGCTTTTCTATGGCTTAGTCGCGGGGATAGATCGTTCGCTTTAGTTCTTGCGCGAAATGTATTTTGTAAGGTTTTGGTATAAAAACCTTCTGTAGTATCACCCACGTAGTCGGTTAATACTATCACAATTGTTGCAAACGGTGACGAATGAATAAAGCACGTTTTCATTAACACTAAGGGACTAAAATTCAATAATTTGTAAGTGTTATTCGGGTTATTCGGAAGTATAAGCACAAAAAGAACAATGCTATTTTACGATGTTACCTCTGATACTAACAATGAACCACGCGAGTAATATGCAAGCAATCAGGAGTTTCCGTTGGTCCGCATGAGGTATCAACCAAAGAACATTGAATAACTAAACAGCAAAAAATAACCCACTATTTGCCAATTCGAAACTAATACGAAGCATTGCGCCGCAAAATTACAAGCCCTCAGCTGTAATCTGTACATTACTTGTCACCAAAACAGAACGGAACAAAAATTCTCCACGTTCTTTTTCCTGCATCTGTGTACATCATTTTGCTTAATTACAAGAGCATCGTTTGTAGAGTGGTTGGACCATGTGCTCTCTTTCTGTACTCAGATTAATATATCCCGTGCATAAGCGCGTGTCCTCTACGCCGCCACCAAGGATGATACAGCAAGTTGTATCAAGTAAACTGTTTCACTTTAAAGCATTTTTTCAAGCAAACATATCACACGGACCTCATTTGCAAAAAAGTATATATAAGCATTAATCAATTAATGAAGCCATCTCCCTTTGAGTTGTGTTTCATACGCATAAAGTTAAAAACTTTTCCGCAACCGCATAAATAAGCGACCCTAACTAATGAAAGTATCTTATGTATCCTTGAATTGGTAGTCGTAAAATTTCATTTGATATAAGTTGATTACTTATCCACAGAGTATGCGTGACAGTATTGAGTTGTACGCCTGAAGCTCACTTTGATAGCTAACTGAAGCAGCTTCAAGTCATAAATTCCATTTCTTATCTTTGTTCATCTCGCAAAGGAAGTTATAGAATCTAAATACTATTAGTGAAGTTGCAGCCAAAATCAAAACTAGTTTACTGGTATGCCACCCAATTGACGCAAGGAATTTTGGTTCACTTGTATGAATATACGAAAACCGTTAGTCATCCACTTAACTAATACACGCTCAGATCTAAAATACCAGAAACTCAATTATGTGATCAGGACATCCCAAAAGAAGGGAACTCTGCCCCCGACAGGGAGTTCCTTCAACGACATCGCACACATCATACACACTCACACACATGCACACATTGGGGAAGTGCTAGCAAATAGCCTGTGGCAGCATAACTTGAGCTTCTAAAATTTTCCAAATGCCTTGCGGCCCCATAATTTCTCAGTCATCTCGCCAATGTAACACTGAAAGTGGAGTGAAGTATTGTCATTCGTAGCGCACCGTAACTCGATTGCCCAAGTTTACCCATTAAAGTCATCACAAGGGTCGCATATTTTATTATGCAGCCTTGATAGGTACGGCAAGAGGAAAAAAAGGATAGCGATGATAAAACTGAGGGCCATACATATGTATACGTACTCACGAAGAATGCAACTGGAATTGACGCCCTAATGACATTCCCGCCCACAAATGACGTGCCAGCACACTACAGAGCGACAAATAAATGCTTCCGATGGTGCGCACACTTGCCTTAATAGAAAATGAGACCGTTCTTAGCACATACCTGTGCTACAAGAGTACACAGGGAACAAGGGCAGAAATGTATGAAATGAGAAATTATGAAGGGAATAGGGAACCTGGCTTAAAGCCATCTGCGATGTTTGCGGATCGCTGTGGCCTTCTCATTAGAAATGCAAGTGACACACTTACAACGCCCCAAAAAGAGCTTTCCCCCGTGAGAATATACAAGGAGGTCTAAAAGCTCTATGAGGGGTAGTTGGATGGGGAATAAGACATTCGTTCAGTTTCGCAGCCCCTCATTGAAGTGGAGACTTTCGTTCATGCGAGCGAGATACTTCAGAGAGCTGGGGAGATGGAGAGAGATGAGGCTTTTATGAATGAGGCATCTTAGTCTTAGGGACATGCCAAGGGTTAACCACTAGAAATTGGTCAAAGGAAAAGCTGGACACACGGCACGGCATCCGCATACCGAACAGAGCTGCGGTTGGTGATGTATGCGATTGTGGCGGCTATATTGTGTTTAGGCTATCCCAAGCCATTCGAGGTTGCTCTAACCTCCAATTCTGACAGTGAATATGATAATCAATCATTTCTTGTCAGCCTTGGTATGGGAGGATATGCGACGCTGACGGGCATCAGTACTTTACGTGTGAACACGTAAATTAGGATATGTTCTAACGACGCATTTCCGTTTATATATTTCATCATGGCCGTACGTATGCGAGCGTAATTCTGGGTAATTTAGGTAGGCGTGAACTTACTATCCCATTGGATGCGAGGAGCCATGAAATATTTGATTGGCATGTGCATCCTAGCATCTCTGTTTTCCGCCACTGCTTTGTTGATGGCTATAATAAAAAGCCGCAGTTACTCGTAACAATGATAACGACGGCATGTGTGGATGCTAACAGGAATCCGATGCAAGCTCGCGGTGTAAAGACTTTGAGTAGGGAGTGGGAGGATGAGTTGATTGCCGAAGGCCCTCCATCGAGTGGTATTCGTTAAATAACTTTTAATTAACTTTTCCCTATTTGTTTTTGTTTCCGCAATTATCTGCCTTTTTTAAGCTTTCTCTACGCCTCTGATCGGTCTTAACTTCCTTTCGATATACGTTTGTATATGTACCCACATGGATACATTTTTGTTTAATTGTATGAGTATATTGTTTTGTATTCTTTGCATACGGAATAAACGGCATGGAAAACGGCCTTAAATGTGACGCGACCTCTTTAGACGGACGACTTCACTTTTATGAGATGCCATCAAAAATGTTTTATAGCCGGAATGTCGTCGTCACTAGCCAGGTGCAGGGCACCCCTGTAGGCTACTGTATGTATGCTCTGCTTCGATGAATTTCCGACGGGATCTCAACTTATACGATTTCAATTCGACGATAAATACGTGTGGGACCGAAATGCTAGATTGTATTTCTTTCCGGATATACATGTACGAGTATACCCCGTTTCTTGCAGGCGTCATCGTCCTTACTGGTTGGAAAATCACTGGCCCTCGGGACACGTTCGTGTCGTTAAATTTGAAAAATCTCCAGCAGGAAAATTAAAAAAGTCCTACATTCATTTTGATACACATTCCAACAGTCATACGTTCAGTAAACACTGCGATTCATACGGCAGTACTCGTATATTTGAATTGACAGAAAATAAATTTGGATTGGTAGATGCATACAAATGGATTTATGTGACAACAGACTTGACAGGCAGGGTCAACGAGTGCCAAAAAAGATGATTAAAGTGCTAAAATGCGATACACTTAATGCGACGACACGAACGTCACAATTGTAGCAGCACGTGTGGCATTTTCTTATACATCCTGGAGGTATTGGTTGTGCGGTGCGGATATCGGATACTGATTGCTACGGATGGTGGATGGGTGGGTGGTGCGCATTATATGGCGAAACATGAATGGGGAATTTACCGATGGACGACACGGTACAAAAATACGACTATGTACATACTTATATGTATTTTCGAATGGATTTTTGTGTATTTTTTGTTATTTACTTTTGATTATTCCAGTTATCGAACATAGTGCATGTGATGGTTCTGCATGAGGATGAAATACAAATTTAAATGAGTTTCTCTTCAGCTTCACGGTACTAGATCGGCGGAGATGTGAACAATATGCTAAATAAACTGCTGACAAGTGAAACTGGTTATTCAACGGATGCAATTGAATGGAAAATAGTTTTTGAAAGAAATTAATTGACAGTGATATACTGAAAAAAAAATCCAGTTTTGACGAACTAAAGGATTTGCGTTTTTATTATGCAAATTTGTGCATTTGCATGCTTGAATTAAGCAATTCGTCAAAGGAAACAATTTACACTTTTTTCCCCACTAAATTGTCCCCGCTTTGCTATTCGAGGAAATAATGAAATGCTGCAAAATACAAACAGTGATGGTAGTAGCAAGCAAAATATTTTTTATCGACATTGTACTCTGCTGTGTCCATTGACATGGCACATGTCTATTCGATGGCTCGTTTCTGCATGTTCATTTGCTGCTTCAATGGGTCGTGAACAAAGGTAATTTGGAGCTAACATTTTTGGTTTGGCAGACACATGTATGTTTCGTTAGTGGTGAGATCTAGATCAATTTTTTTTCTTTAAATTATTTACTAAACAATTTGCCGCGATGAGTAACATACCTTTCCTTTTTAGTTTCTAATGCACAAAATTGTGATAGCTCTTAGTCCGGAAGGGACTTGGGCCTCAATCAACAACCACCTGTCCAGCTGACATGATATTTAAGCTGACATTTTCTGTGCTGGTTGTCCCACACTCTACATGTTTTAGTTACCTTAGATGTAGGTATCCATAGATGGCTGGATTGTTGTTCGTGGTTTAATCTCCTTCTCAAAATGTCACCAACGCAAACAGAGCCAACGATTGGGCGCACAACTTTTCTCACGAAGTGACCAAGGACTCTTTCATCTGCTCTTGAGGTTGTCGATGTTTCCACACCATAGAGGAGAACAGAGATGGGTAAGGTGATCAAGATGATCAGCTTGGGATGGGTGAGGTGATTAGCTTGGTCCTACGAAACAGGACTCTACTACTAAATTGTGTTTGAGCGCAAGGAAATAACGAATTCCATAAGTACTTATGGTATTCGTACTGCGGATCCGAGGTCACTTCTTAATTTAGACATAAATAGAAAAACTAATTTCACTTAACGCTTGCTTTCGGATATCATTCATAGCTCTAACCTATCTAACATTATCGCATGTTCTACGATCTGTAAAGTGTTATACATATGCTCGTACTTCGACTAGTAGTTCGGTTGAGCACAAATTAAATATTCAGTTCTCATCCATTTTTGTTCAAGAAAGGTGACCGCCACGATAATCACAAAATCAGGAAAAAACCGAAAACTGTCTGCAGTTTGCAGATTCACTAACTCTTTACATTTTACCTCCAATAAAGACAATTGCTTGGAGACTGCCCATCACTCTCATACATAGATGGACTATACACTGCCAATTAGAAACTTCGTCGATTTAATAACTTTTAATTTGGATCTGTCCAGGCTCCAACCCAAATATCCTTGGGTTGTGTAATCGCTTTATGCGCCGTAAACTAGGCTTCTGATTCTACAATATTCAAGAAGGAACATATAATAACCAATGTCTCAGCACGAATGAATGTAACACGAAGATTCAACATTCACTGGCATCACCACAGTCTGCACCACACCATATTCGGGAATATGGGAGCCATACGGTAGTCTATACTTTGAGTCATTATGTTTTTTTTTCTCATTATCCCACCACTGCTGGATATTACTCTTGTTTCCTTGAGAAATTCATATGGCATCATATGTATAACAATTATATTCCTATCCAACTTAACTCAAATTCATATGCGCTGCACTTTTCTTGGGTTTTACGGAGTTTCTAAAACGGAATACGAACACTTCAATTGGAATATAGAATAAAAATACTTTTAGATATAATCGGGTTTCCATTCACTGTGTCCATCAATTGGGAACTTACAGCAATCGTACTTGAATGCATGTTTATAAAATTGTCGAGTGCTGCCATATATTAAAGGAACAAGAAACCCATGAAAGTGGTTTATGCAGTTGTGAAGGAACGTACATTTTTCAGGTTTCATGCTCTCACTAAAGAATGAATGTGCGCACTGAGGACAATCTGTTGAATAGCATAAAAATGTTTCTACAAGAGTATATGTATGTGTATTTCAAAATCTAAGTCCAAATCTATCATAGATGCTTTGGAAGTTTAGGTACGAATTCGGCAGTCATAAGTTTATACAAAAAATTTCACGGAAACTTGTCCCATTTTTGGAAGGTCCTTGATTATTCGAAAACCACTGAATCGAGATAAATATGGGATTACCCTCAAGTCTCGCATTTCGTTCTTTACTTCTTGTAATACCGATTGAAAAACTGACAGAAAGTTTTCTTTTCGATTGCGGAGGCCAGATACACACCCAGATGCTCGTCGCTAGGCTTTCGACATTTCTGTGTGAATTTTGTATTTCAACTTTCATGACTTCGTAAGCTGATAATCTGCGTGAACATTTTTTTCCATTTATTCTTCTTCTTTTTTTATATCAATCACTTCGCTCTTTACAACGCTTAGAGGACGCTTGAAAGGTTTCCGGTTTGGTCGTTTTTACTGTGGTTTCATGACAGAGACTGGCAGGTATTCTATGTTTAGAGGGCAATGTTATCTTCTGAATGATGTTATTAAATTTGACATTTTACTGCACCTGAATTTGAATTGTGGCATTTCGATTTTCAAAGGGAATCATGATTGAGATTCGTTGGGATTATTTTCGTATTATTATTTCGGAGATACGTGAGATGATTCTCCTACGAGTCCGACGTGGAAATAAGCTGAATGCTCAAATGTTGTTCATAGTGAATAATTTTTCTCCATCAATAATAATCGTTTTGTACGACTTTTCACATTCACGGTTAACTGTGATATACATACAAATATGACTATAATATTAAAGCGATCAGTATATATGTTCTTCTTTATTTTCCAAAAGTAACAAAACTTAAACACAAGATAACACTTGAAATACTAATTCGAACCACAAAATAAATATAAAAAGTTCGTTTCGTCGTATGGTAGTCCTGTTAGGTAGTCGTGCGTACGTACCGTTGTCCGCTTCATATGTATGTTGATAACTTTTGTGCGAATGTTTGTGTTAATGAATTTTTCAATTCATCACACACGGTTAAGCCATCCATGGTCGTATCGGTCTTGACAGCCTGCATACATCAATCCAAGCGATCTCAATGCACATGTCGATCATCTTGAACTAGTCGCTTAGCTATGCTGAGTTAATATGTAAAACATAATATGTACTCACGTGTCTCTTTTACACAACACAATGTAATACTACGGATATACTATTTACAAAAGCGTTCCAAAATGCTTATAATGAGATGAGAAAATGATACCCACGAATGACCATCCAGTATTATTTGGTCACTTCTTGGACGGCATTGTACTACACAAGGAACGACTTCTAAGGCGAATATCTGTAGAATCTTTCATTACTTCTATCGGAAATAAACAAAAACATTACCAATTAAAGAGATAAATAATTAAAAACATACCTAAATAAACACTTAATACATACAATAAAAGATTCGTGTCGATCATTTTGGCTGCGCTTTTAATTTCCAGAAATAGTTGCAGCAGCTGTATCATAAACTACATCGTTCCTCTTTGCTCTGTATTATACAATTTAATCTCTACCCTCAACTATCCAAACCATAATTGTAAAGTTCCCGACCTCGGTCCGCTATCAAACTGCAAGAAAATGACCACTTTATGGGGTGATTACAACGAAAAATCTTCCATATTAAGTTGTTCTGGACATTTAACTTTATCTCTCGCTGCACACATTCAGTTTTGTTCAAGACGGCATTTGAACGTAATTTCTCCTGAAGGAGAAGAGAATTGCAAAGAATGTGGCAAAAAAATACATAAAGCGACTATTGCAGTTGTCCTGGGAAAATCTACAACCATGCGACATATTCTCCAAATCCATTCTTTTAATTGGATGCACTTTTGTGCACTAAAGCTGATGGAAGTCCTTAAAACTGGACCGACCATGGCATTTAAAATGTATGCAGATTTGGCGTCGGCATTTGAGATGGACAACTTTGCAAGACAATTTTGGAGTGTGGTACAATATTTAATTTACCAAAATGGTCGCTTTTTAGGAGAAAATCCCGACATGGGTTGTGAAACGGAGAATGCTCGACTCGGTCAGGGGCAATTTCATCAGCATTGCGACAATGTTAATTGTTACTGGTTTATTACTATGCGGGATATGGTGCAGAAAGAGTTGAAAATTGGAAGAACAATCCACTCCCGGCAAAAGAGACAAATAGGATTTTTGGGGATTGAGACTACATTATTATAAGGGCACTAATGTTATGATATTAAGGAAGACAGAGGGAAGCGAACGATTGGATTACACACACACTGTTCCTACTGTTACAGCATTGCCATTGAATGAATTTTTCGTATGTTGCCCTTTCGATTATGAGTTAAATTGACGTGGCTAGACATTACAAGGGACACAGTAGATAAATGTGAATATCAGGTTATAGGGTCTAAGGTGTGACTTTTTAAGTGTTCGGTTTTTTGTTGTTTAAAACACAGGAAAATCGCAAAAGTGTGTACAATAATTTGTATGTGAGTTGATGAATCTATTGGATCAATCAAGTGGCAACTCTAGTCGATGAAGTAGTTCTCCCACGTTTCCTAAATTTATTAGCTTTGAATAAGTTGTCACAGATAAGAAAAAACTCAACAATGGTTGAGAGCATGCAAAAGTTGATCTTATACATTTAGAAAGAATGCTCGACGATCCATATAAAAGGCGATGCTACTTCCTGCAGCGTTGGCTAATAAAGAAGAGGCGAAACGAGAAGGTCTTAAGGTAAATGAGGACAAAACAAACTATATGCTATCGAGAAAGAACCGTTTCAAAAGGCCCCGATCGAACACTACAACTTCGTTAA
Source organism: Eristalis pertinax (assembly GCA_907269125.1). Taxonomy (NCBI): domain Eukaryota; kingdom Metazoa; phylum Arthropoda; class Insecta; order Diptera; family Syrphidae; genus Eristalis; species Eristalis pertinax. The sequence continues at coordinate 35,691,173 of OU026147.1, read as the reverse complement.
GGAGCTAAACGAACTGCACGCCGAATAGCCTGTGTAACAGGATATGGTCTTCCCGTCATCTTGATCGCGAGATCGATGCGTCAAATCGCACTTTTGTCTAAAGGTACCATCCTGCATAGTGCCCGACATGCGGCAGGCCTCTGTTTCTCAACACCAAGCTCAGATAGATGTCGCTGAAATAGATATCCAATTTGGTCATTATGGCTTAAATTGCTTGGTTTCTCAGTGCATTATGACAATAGTAAAATGACAGAAACCCATTTGAGAGCAAAAATTTCGATAAAAAAAAATTCTAATTTGTCTTTCCAGGATGAAATGACTTGTCGCGCATCATATGTGAGCTGTTGTCAAAAGACAAGCAGAAGAAAACTCACCTATTACCGTATTTGGTATTTCGAATTCACATAATTTATTGTTCAATTACGCTTACAAATTTATCGAAACCCCAAAAACGATTAGCAATTTGGCGCTGTAATAGTCAATCTTTCCAGATTAAACAATATTACCGCGACATACTTGGGACAAGCCACACAGACAGTCATTCCGATACTCAGCGAACTCTTACCCATTTGGCATACCCCACCATCGAATTTTTCACCACAAGTACGGGAGGAGAAGAAATAAACGTCGCCTAATATCCGCCCCATCGTGCCTCTGTCGAGATATGTAGGTGCAGAGGAACGTGTGCCGATCTCGGGAAGAGGAAGATATGAAGAATCGTATATATTTTTTTTTGGACAAGTAAATCACGAACCTCCTGTTTAATAAGAAAAGCAATAAAACACCACAGGCCATGAATACGTGATGTCTAAGGTAACGAATAATGTATAATACTTATTTCAGGGGTTGTCTTTGGCAGGACACAGGGGTATACAAGCAAAAAGAAAATGACAGCAAAAGACTGTAATACAAACTCATTTCCAGTACCGATGAACATCAGCAGTTCTATACGACACCGCCATCAGGGACAACTTTGTGATAAAAATCGTCACTGTCAACAGTTCAGTCATCCCCACGGTATCGCAGAAGGAGACAACTCCTTTAGTTGAATTTATGAACCTTGAACGGATGTGGAAGCGGAAGGGCAGTTAGGAGTCGCAAGGATCTGGCAAACACAACAAATGGAGCAAGGGCAGCATGCGAAAACAACAACAAATGATATGCCCTTCGGTTTACTTTACATGTGTCTCTGATAAACGACCAAGCGATGGATACAAGCAAAGAGAATCCATTAAGCCATTGAAAGGGGCTCGTCTGCGGAATAAATTGGGGGACCGAAAAGTGCTTGATGGGGAGGTTATGCTACAACGGCTACAGATTATATGGTTATGACGGGCGTCCTTCCGCACTGCCAATCATTGGCTTCACTGGAACATAATTTTTTATTGTTTCCACTTTTTTTCCATCACAGAACAATACACACAAATAAAATTAATTATCCGACGCCTACAGCGACACACATGCAAAAACGTTCAGGCGTGGGTAGGGTATTTCTTCTTGACGATGAAGCAATGACAATAATTGGTTAACTTACGGTCAAGCATCTTCCATTCCGATGCGTATATTGTATTGCATTCCCTTAGTGTGCCGATGTATGTAGAGGTCTATCTTTTTGGTATTGTTTTACTCAATAAAACTGATTACATTGCAAGGCGGCTCAGCATGAGAGAGTCCGTGTTGGTTCCAGGAAGGTACAGCCGGCCATCAAGTAGGTGGATTAACGACAATGGATTTATTTGATTGCGGTTTGAGATCTGAGGAATGCTGCCGGATGTGACGGTTATAACCTGTTAAGGAGCAATTTAACGATCAATGTTGATGTCCCCCGTTAAGGAAGTTACTGCTAACACTTCCTTGACCGGAGGTGATAGCCAATAACCAATCATCTGCAATCAATTATGAATCACAAGCGATTACAGCGATCTGCCAGTTCAGTTGGAATAATTTACATTGATTGGGGTAGATTGCTGTTGTGGGCCTTCGTGAGAGATAAGCTAAATGATAATTTTCTGGCATCAAATTGGGCATTACTAAGGACCAATTATCGAAAACATTTGACTTGTTATTACGTGCGTAAACAAGTGAATTTTTCATATGACGAGCAGAGCATTCATATATTTTATTGCCACACGCTTGTTTGGAAATAGTTATGTTGTGCATGATGCTTGATACATCGTCACTGTATTTGCAAACCTCGGATGACCTACAAACGACTCCCCAAAATACTTCCTGCAAACAGTTGAACATTTCGAATAAAAAGAAGCATACATGAATGCATCTTTTATTCATTTTAACCGACTTTGACCGAACAAAACGAACATTTTTATTTACTTTATTCTACAGCAATAACTTTTTTTGGGATAATTTTACATTAATTTGTCTTTCATTTACTTCTATTTTTATCCTACTCCTATTCTACTCCTTCGACTTGATTCTCGTTTAGATTCAGTTTTATTTCATTATTAATGTTAATCTGTTTTGTGTTTATACCTCAAATGATTGGGCATTTTGGGCTGATAGTTTGAATGGAATAAATCGTATGAAAGTTCCTTTTATCTGATATTTCTTGCAAGAAAGGCACTCAGAATGCCGTCTGAACTTTGGTTTCATATATACATAAAGTGAACCCGCGGTGATCAGGCAAACATTTTACGATGCGCTATCGGTTTATCGAATTTGTCGGACAATAGAGTATTGCTTCAGACTCTCATTACAAATTAAATTAAACTATGAATCATACTAAGTATGTGGAATTTCGTGAACTAACCAACACCATAGTGAGCAGTAACCTTCTGCGAATTATTTGAAAATTATTCAAGCACACATTAAAGAGTATATTCCGAAATAAATTGTACGTACATTCGAGTCTCTTTATGAGATAAACGAATGCCGAATTAGAGGGGGTGCCAGTTATACTTGTCGGACGCAGGTCCGCTGTATTATGTAGCAGCCAAGATTACCCTTTTGTATGCAATCTTTGAAACATTTTCTAATAATAAATTGGAGACATAATAAATTCAGAGGAGGGTGAGATACAGATGTAAGACGTGGCGAGTTGATCTTAAATTAATCTAGCTCTATACGAGGGCGAAGGTAATCTACTACATAGTACTCCTCCAGTCAATGCTCATTAATGAGTGTAGTTCTCTCTCTGTTTGAGAGGGCAAGTCTCAACTCTCTCCCAACTGGCCAAAACGACTAACCTGAGATACACTCGAGGGGCATAATTGGGTCCAATACGGAACAGCTGGGAATTAGTCTCCACTTTTCCCAGGTAAAGCTAATTCACTTCACTCATTTCATCTACAGTTTCCTCTTAGTTGTCGCATTGTCCTGACTTTCTCACTCCCATAAATGAGTTGATTAAAATGTTTTTCCGGTGTCATATGGTTACCGATGGCTTCAGCGTGGTCCATTTCATGAATCCATCCATAGAGGTCACGGGTATGTACATTCAGTCGGTGTTTTGTGCATCATATAAAGTAATAAATCAAAGCAAAGTTATGATTTGGTTAGTGCGGTACGTTAAAAAAAAACCCCAAATAGTACTCGCATCTCAAAGGGTCCTTACCTTATAAATATTTCATACGAATTAGTTCGATGTAATACCAATATTGAACAACACCTTCAAACAATGGCAGTTATATAGTCAAAGATTTTCGGCCCAAACCATCATGCAAACTTACACTCCCTTTTCATAGGGCGCAGTCCGAACTCATGTCCACTGTGTATGGTAACCATTGTATGCATAAAAATTTTCAGATACACAACTCTATCCCAATTTGAAAAAGTGTACGTATTTTGACCCAAAAAGGATAAAAAAGCATACAATAAACGTTCGTAGTTTTTCACCAAAGTATCAATAATATAATCCGCAAGTTAAAAAAATCAGCAATCAGGATTATGAGAAGAACGAAGAAGGTATTTCTTATCCGTAGAATAATCGCCTTGAAATCAGTAATGGATATATTTTGGACTGACTTCTACCTGTGGGAACGATGTGAAAAGGTGTACAGAAAACAGAGTTCAAACTTTCGATACACCAGCATGTCAACATAGAAATGCGAAAAGTTGAATTAAAAATAAATTGCAGAATTTATCAGCAAATAGATTAATTGTTGTATTTTTATAAAATATTTAGTTACAATCAAACGGTATCAGCAATATTTTTTCTTCAGCGCAACTCATATACATTCTGCGGGGGTGAATTGGTAAAAATCTAATTTTTTTTAACACCAAATTGCGAGACATTGTTTTAGAAATCATATTAATACTCGTACACATGAAAAAATTTAAATGATAATGTTATTATTGAAAACATGTAAGCTTGCGAAATAGAATCCAAGCGTTGGAGCATCTGGATACTGTCGAAATTATTTGAAAATGTCTCTGCGTCATCCGTGTTCAGTCATCGCCTAGCGCACAATATGCACTTCGAAAACTTGGTTTAACACAATATGTGTGTCTATCTGGTACATATAAAGAAAACCAATTATAAAGGGTGGTTAAATTTGAAGGGCCGATGTTGAATGTGAACCACACCTAATCGTCAAGTTTTTTCTGCATTTCATTTGACATTTCTCAATTTCAGACTAACTCAATTTGGAACTCAACCATGGAAAGATACACAATCGAGCAACGCGTTAAAGTTATTCAGGCTTATTATGAAAATGGACGTTCAAATCGAAATGCATATCGTGCACTTCGTGATTTTTTCGGACTATTTTATCGTACAAATGTGCGTACAATCGGAAAAATCGTGCAAAAATTTGAACAAACCGGGTCTGTAGGAAATGTGAAAACACCAGTGCATGCTCGTACAGCTCGTACTGCAGAAAATATTGCTGCTGTTCGCGATAGTGTGGCCGTCCACCTCAACTCGTCGTCGTGTCCTACAATTGCACCTCCCACGCTCGTCGTTGATGAACATTATGCATAAAGTCTTGCATTTAAACGCTTACAAGGTGCAATGGACTCAAGAACTAAAGCCTCTTGACCATTTCAAGCGTCGTCAAATGTCAGAATTGTGGCAAGAAATGGCAACAGCGGATGATAAATTTTCGAAGAAAATCATCTTCGGTGATGAGGCACATTTTCACCTCAGTGGATTAGTCAATAAGTGGAATTGCCGCATTTGGGCGAATGATAATCCAAGAGTGATTTTCCAAAATGAGGCCGGTCAGGCAGTTACTGTGAATGGTGTTCGCTATCGTGAAATGATAACGAACTTTTTATGGCCCGAATTGGAAGATATGAATGTGGACGATATGTGGTTTCAACAGGACGGTGCCACTTGCCACACAGCTAACGAAACAATGGATCTTTTGCGCGACAAATTCAATGGCCGTGTTATCTCACGTGGTGGCGATGTCAATTGGCCGCCAAGATCATGTGATTTGACACCGTTGGATTTTTTTCTTTGAGGTTATTTGAAAGAGAAGGTGTACGTCGATAAGCCATCAACAATTCAAAAGCTAAAGGATGAGATAGTTCGGCACATTAACGGCATAGAACCTCAATTATGCTTCAGCGTTATCGAAAATTTGGACCATTGGATGGAGGTGTGCCGCCTAGGTCGCGGCGGCCATTTGGCCGATATTTTGCTCCATACATAAATGAACCATACCAATACTATCATAATAAAAAGAAATGACAATTATTTTCTAAATAATTTGTGTTTTATTCAAAATTAACATCGGCCCTTAAAATTTAACCACCCTTAACAAAACAATTAGTCAAATAATAAATAAAAATTCATCATCATAATTTTCAGAAGCCCACATGTTCCATTTAAGTAGTCGCGAAAGGTAAGGAACCCACGCAAGATTTCCAGTTCATTAGATTTTCCGCCATCGACTCGAATTCATCAAATGCAATGCTCGAGTTGTCGAGTTGATTCAAGTTGTCGGACATGGTTCAACCACCTCATCCCGGTCTTGCCACGCGGTCACCTGCTGGAACAAATACTGAGTTAAAAACCACTAACTTGGCTTTTACACCAAGTTCGGCTTTCCTGAATACAAATCTACCAAGTTTAACTAAACTGAAAGTGTTTTTGAAATCGCAATAATTGAGTTTCACTAAAATTGACTGCGGCTGATCGCTGCTACCTGAATATTTGATACATACTTTTCAGCTGAGACTTAATTCAATGTTTTTAAAAAAAATATGAAATTGTAAAGAAATACTTCCGAAAAGTTGTATGTCAGTAGCTGGTACTGCGAACTGCTCAACGAATTTTACAATAATTGTCTTCTTTTATTGAATCTAACCCGGCAAAATTTCAAGCTTTTATTGGGCTCACCATGTATTGGAAACACCCGATATTAAGTCCTGTAGGCAGAGTTTTATAAGCATATTTTATAAACGTGTTCTGTGATAACCAACCGCATGGATATAATAATAATGTAATGCTCGGTTGTCATATAGACACTCTCTGAAGGGGCGGTCTTTCTCAGTCGCATAGTGAATGTGGAAAAAAAATACGAGTTCGTGAAATGTATTCCTTATTATAGAGGATTTAAAGGACTTTTCTGAACTGGTTGGAAAAATGCAACGTAAAGATTTGTTTTCAAGACTGTTTCATGTGCATTTTGACCACGACTATGTTTTGAGTGATAGAGTTCGGTAATTCCAATTTTCAAGCATATCGACTGGTATTTTGGTTACGAGACTGGCTCTACCTATAACTAATGTCTCAATGGTCCATCGATTCACGTGCTGTGTAACATGCACCGTCTTGTTTTACCCACACAGATATACACCACATCTTGCCGTATATTTCCATGAGACAATTGCAGTTCCATTTCGTAAGCAGAAAGCAGACTGCCAGCAAATCTCCTCACTTGCTATCGATTACTCAACATAATTCCTTCCTTCAACGTACAGTCGAACCAGTTATTTAAGTTTAACAAACTTCGAGTGTCAGTTTCTAGGCTGAGTTGTCGCAGGGGTTACAAAGACTTCGTTTCTGTTCAAACTCATAATCTTATCTGATAGCAGTACAAGCATGGGCATATTTGAAAAACTCATGTATCTACAGCTTATTAAGAGAGTACGGAAGTATTAAAACCAGCCCCCGTACATGAGCGAATCGAAATTTCAAATTATTTTCTTGTTTCATTCTGTATTTATTCATGTTAGAGCCATTTTCATTTACACAATTACCTTCGAGTCCTTTAAGTCCTTAAAGTGAAATTTCCCTGGACTGAAGCGCCACACACACACTGAGGAAACACAGTGCACAGTGCGAGTGCCTCCCCCAAACTGAAACAACATCCGAGAAAAAGCCAAAAAGCCTGGCGTTTCATCTATACGCACATTTAGTAAATAGCATGTAGCTGTGCTTTTTTAAAATATCAAAATATAAAAAAAAGATTAATGAAAAATATATAATAAAAAATTCAAACACCCAATGCTTAAATTTTATTGCAGCTCCCTTAAGGTCTTATCCAAAAACCTTGTGCTTCATCTACATTTAATGTGGAAATCTGCATCTACTCATTTTACTTTCCAGCATAAATTTAATTTGAATTTCGTTTACTTTATTACACGCAGATAATTTGATTTCCATGCCTATGGACTCATATATTTCACGACGGCATAAACGAGCTATTTGAAAAGCGACGATTAAATACGAGATGTACACTCTGCTGTCTTGTACAGCCCAAATCGATTTGGATTACGAGAGGCAGGCCCAACACGTTTTGCAAAATTGCACAGTAAGCTATTTCAAATTCGTTGCGGATCTTGGAGCAGAAGCCGCTTGAACCATCAAATCTGCCCTAACTGAAAATATACCAATTTTATGTCGGCATCAACAAGGCTATCCGCAACTTCCCGATGTCCGTTCATCGAAATGCTTTTCTATGACCCATTTGTCCTTGATACGAGTAATTCCCAACCTAAGCCCCAGTGCTATTCAATTCACAATTGAATATTTTTCCTTCGTACAGACATCATAAATTCCGGGGAAAAATATTCAAGATTTACTGCATTGCGACACGACAATGGGTTTGCTTTCCAGACAGGATATCAACAGTTTAATGCCAGATACCAAGTCAACAGAGACCACTCTACCTACATGTTAAATCGATATCCCATCCCGGGAGGTTCGAGAAATTAGTTCACGTTTATATTCGTTCACACACGGCTGTGTGTATGCCAACGAAGCCACTGATAAGCCTTTGCCATCGTTTTTAATCACTCCCATATTCTCGGGGGAGGATTAAATACACTTCTATTCCAATCTGCAAAGGCGAAATGTCCTGAGGGAGGTTTTGTTTACGTGGAATTTAATGCACATATTTGCGAAGGTCTCACCTCGTGGGTAACTTTATCCTAAGGTCCAATAAACGACCCCAACCATTAATCCCTTGGTCAATTTTGATTATTGTTCAGTTTGTGCTGAATAACGTACAAGCATATATGTAAGTATGTGTACGCATGAGTTGTGCATATTTGAGAAGTTATTTGCGCTTACAAGTGAAATTTCCGTAATTGGGGTCAGCGGTTGTGTTAGCTGTCCGGGTATACTTGAGTGGCCCCAAGCCTAATCTGTAGACACTTATAGGATGGAGGTTATTGGACTCAATTATTCATTTTCCCTTTCAACCCAAAACTGATTCAAGATTTATTTTATGTGAAATCAAAACAAAGCAGGTTGTGGACGGATGATGGTGTCCGAAATGAGTTGCCAAAGTGTAAAGAAATTGTCATTTGGACTAATAGGGACTACTGATATTGATTTTTCTTTGCAATTTGTTCAGTTACATAGTAAAATCTTGATTAATCGGTTTTGCACATAAAAGAGTCAAATGACCATCCTCTCAAAACTACTGGCGTAACTACTTATGTTGTATATTGGACGTCCATGAAAAATGTTCCAGTGGTGGTCCTTTTTTGTACATTTCACAAAACAAACACCTTTCCACTAACTTAAAAGCTTATTTAAGCCAAAAACTAGTTGGACGAACAATGTTTCGGTTTCTAACTTACTGCCACTCGGGGGCACTCTAAGTTAAACTTAATATGAGTAACGGTCGTGGTATATAATATTATCTTCCTTTTCGTCCTTGCAGCTTCTGCATAAATCGTTGTGACGGAAACCAATCCGAAGGTTCCAATGACACTGTGGTCACTTGTCATTCGAATCTGTCTCGGGGTGGTAATTTACAACCCACCAAGGGCACAGTGGAGCCAATTTGCTGCTTTAATTTAGCTGCGGATTATACTGCAAGAGCGCAGTCCTACCAATCTACTCAGGTTATATTAAATAATCTTTTCGGCCCAACTGTGTCACGATCCACTAAAGAATAAAATTACCATTTCTTATTTCTGTGTAGAACCTAAAACAAAAATAACAAACACTTGAAAATGTACATTCTGAAACCAGCAGATCCAAACGCGTGCATTGTCCTTCCAAGTATGATGTCATGCCTGACACACTGAGATTTTAATACAATTCACTGCGCAATTACAATGACCTTTAATTTCAGATTTACATATCTCTATTTGCATTTTGATTTGCAAGGAAGAAATGAAAAAAAATACAGACGGTTAGACAGGCGGCTTCACAGTTGGCTCCTGACACAGCAATAGTCTTCTCTTAATCGAGAGTTCCAACGTAATCTCCCATATCCCATTCAATTTTATTGTGACAAACAGAACCCTGACGAAGGATCTGAAAAACCTATTCAAGATAGTCATCACAAGCATAAATACTGCCGACTTAATAAACATAGATATATGTATGTAAAGCACTTTGCTTTGCAAGGGATCGACAAAAAAAACAACTGATAATGAATATTAAAGGAATAAAATATACCGAATTGGGAAAGTTTTCTCAGCGTACACTCCTTTGAATCAGCCAAGTGTAAACCCAACAATCGGCCGTTCGAAGGAAAAGAACAAGTAAAACCAAGCATATGAGCTAAAATGTATGTCCGCTTGAAGTTTAAAAAATCTTCTCGTCAGGTATGTACGGAAAATCCTTTTTAAGATTCATACTCCATGCGGTAGTAGTATCCTAGATAAGCCGATGGTAGTAACCCTCTGACAGCATGTCGGGAGAGTGATGGGTGAAATTTTCATTTTTATGGCAAAAAGTTTTCAAATCAAACGACCAGAATTGGTTTAAAAGGATTTCTTCTGCAAATGTTCCAGGGATTATTTCCCTCCGACTACGTGACTTCCAGAAGGGTGGTCATGTCAACTGGGGGTGGTGAAGCAATACTTTATGCTATTTTAAATCATGTCGTAAAATTCGGCTTTTTAAGACTTTAAGAAATTGATTTTTCTTTTTGCGAACAGAATTCACTTAAGTCGTGTCGCTAGTGCACCGTCGAAAATGGAATATTGAAAATTTTTCGAAGCATAGTGTATACATACTGCCAATATCACGGCATGGACACTATAGGCAAAAAGGAAACTGGAAAAATAATGTGTGAATAAAATTCTTCCTCTTTGTTTTTTTTAAGAAATTTTCTGATATTTCTATTCACTTTTCGGCATTAAATATTTAATGTTAGTCTCGGAAATACTTTCATGATGTTCCGACCGTAATTTCCTGAGCAAAGGTGATAGGCCTTAAAAATAAAGTTTTAAGGTAGTTTTCTATAAATCAAATCACCACCCGTTCTCAACGTTCCGTGGTAGAAGATTTTTATGGCGATTGCAGAAAGGGCGAAACGGTAGTCTCAAAGTAAATAAGGACAAAACAAAGTATGTAGTTCGATGGAGCAAGAATATTTCCGTAGCTCACCAATAAAGTAAGATAGTTGTAGATAAACACCTTGGCGTAGTGCAGGGCTTAAATCGACCTGCAAACCAACTAAAGGAGTAACTCTGCCTGGCAATGGTAACCGCAGCAGAGGCAGCGAGCCTCAAAAAAAATGTGATAAGAATGAGGCTAGCCGAGGGGATAGTACCAGTTGCAAAGTTGGGAAAAAACCCAAACCAGCCGTCAGGCAAATGCACGCAAGCTGCTGAAAGGGAGGCTGAGATGAACCAAATCCGAACCTCAATGATCCTAGGCCTTGGAGGGTCTGAGGACCATGATTCCAATAGAAGGACGTTGTTTTTGCTCTATTCCTAAAGACACAGCCATTGTCAAGAATAATTTTGATTCAAGTTAAAGCGGACTATTTAATTGAACGTATACATATGACTCGGAGATTATAAAGGGCTATCAGCGTTTATCAAATTAATACGTTACTGAAAATGTGCAAGTAATGTGAATAGCATTGAAATAATCATTATTAATAATATCCATTAGAGTGTACAGTAAACCAAATAAATTAAGTTTAATTCATTTTATGTGACTGTTGATAGGAAGGATGGCAATAGATTCCGTGCAGGAGAAAATATTAACAGAGCGAACTACAAAACGACCGAACTGCAAACACTAATTACAGCAATCAGATCAAATTCATTAATTTATCCATTAACTTACTTAAAAATGGTTCACTAGTCATTAATATAAAGCCAGAAATGATTGAGGATTACCTCATCTGCCGGAGGCTGGTTTAATTTGTTCCATACTCCGCTCGTAAATCTGCATACCTTGTGTGATAAATCAGGGAATGTCATCAAAAATGTATGATTCTTAAAATTGTGAAAATTGTGAATTCCAGCAAACGAGCATCCCAAATTAAATAAATACATATATCAGATATTAATGTAAGAGCCTCGTATGTTTTTGTATTCTGGTCCATATCCCAGAATGTGGTACTGCCCAGACGTGGAACTAAATTCCAATCGTCAAAAGTGCAGTCTGCATTAGAGATACTAGTATTTTCTGTATAAAGAGATACCTATCCAATTTTAGCTTCGAGCATCGTGTTGACTCGGGTAGTATTTCTGCAGTAATATACATACATTCATATCTTTTAGAATAATTTTAGACCACCTGATGTTTGAACGGGCAGTGTTTTTTGATGCGGTACGTTCAGACGGACTGCATAACCAAGTCTTTAATCACGAACTACACAGTTGTCTATGAATCGAACGCCTAAGGTGACGTAGATGATGAGTCTTCGAGTCCGAGCCAGCGGAACAACATAACTGCGGACACCTGGTTTCGAGGTGGCCCACGGTAAGTCTGAAGATAGCTATCCAGACATTGCGCTAACTATAGAGGCTTATGGGAGGCGCAATTTTACAGAGGTAGTCCTCATATGACTAAGGACGGGACAAATCACACTGTCGCCATTTAAGAGATTTTAGGCGACTCGATTCTCCATCAGAAAGCTGCGTGTTTTGTTTCAATGTCAAAATCGGTAAGGAAAGCATCTTTGGTGGAGTGATCGGAAAGCACAGCCTCCACGAGACGACAACAGATAACAGCTTCCGAATCACTGACTTTGAAACAGGACGTAATATGGTCATAAGTAGTAAAAAGAATCCACACAGCAACCTGGCGATCTCCGGACGGTCGAACCGCCAACCAAATCGACCATGTGCTCATTGACGAAAGACATGCGTCAAAAATCCTGGATGTGTCGACTCTGACCATATCCTCTTGGCAGCACGATTCAAAACTCGACTGTCCAATGTCAAAAAAGCTGCACCCGCCAACAAAGAGGCGTTTTGATATTGGGCAGCGAGTATCAAATCGATACGCAGCACCTTTTCATCGATTTCAAGCCGCATACGACAGCATTCATAGAAAAGAGCTATTCGATGCTATGGCCTGACTGGCCCACAACTGATCCGGTTGTGTCGCATCATGCTAACACATACGCGATGCACCGTGTAGTTCCGCTCAAGAATTTCGAGCCGTTTGAAATCTGCACTGGATTTTGGCAAGGAGATGCACTGTCGTGCGATTTCTTTAATCTGGTACTGGAGAAGATAGTGCGGAGAGCAGCTGTACACACGGAAGTCACTATCTTCTACAAGTCGGTCCAACTGTTGCAGTACGCAGATGACATCGACATCGCCGTGCACTCCCAATGTGTCGCAGTGGTGGCTTTTACGGCGATTGAAGAACAGGCGAAACGAACTGGTCTCAAGGCTGATTCTTGGTACATTCGAGAGAAAAATTCTACGTCTGATATATGTTCCCGGCTGCGAGGAAGGTGAATGGAGGAGAAGACAACCGCGAACTCTACGAGCTGTACCAGGATGTGGAGTCAGTAGTCAGAGTCAAAAATCCGTCGACTGCACTGGCTCGGCCACATCGAGCGCCTCCTGGTTCGAGAAGGAGAGGAAGACCGAATCTCCGGTATAAAGTCCAAGTAATCGCAGATGTAAGATAGCTAAATGCATATCAAATTTAGTCCTAATGGGCCCAGACACTCGTAATACTGAGCGGTGCTTTTTTGAAAAATAATTGCGAGGAAAACGCGCTAATTAGTTTTTCAAAAAAAAGCCGTGTGATCGCGTATAAAGCCAGGGATCGGTTTGTGTGTAAAAAAATAAAGATATATTATTGTATAAAAAAAAGTAACTCTGAATACAAAATCGAAAAGCTGCAAGCGTCTGAGCAGTGTGAAAAATTCCAAGTGAGAATTATCACATACTTTGGAAAGGAATGGCAAAATGGAAACCTTATAGATAAGAAGCTTACGAGAATTAACGAAAATAGATTTGTTTCTGGGGCATTGGTGACTAGCCAGTGGCTAGTAGTGTACTATGGTACCCACATAAACAACATAACAGTTGCACTTTTCACTTCGCCTTGCACATTTCGTCGTGAATAAATATTTAAGGAAGCCTCAATCCTTTCATTTTCTGTTGTTGTTGTATATTTCATTAAGGGAGAACAACAATTAAAATAGCACGCGTGGGATTTATGTCAATAGAACAATGGCTGTAAGCCTTACACCTGTACAAAGGAAGAGAATAAAGGCTGATGGGTTTCATGTAGCTGCAGAAAAACCCCCTTAAGCGTTTCGCATGCATACACTTGTTATTTTTTTTTTTTTTCATTTTACTTAACAGTCCACAGTACAGCTACAGATACATGAACCACCATGTGGAAGGGTTTTGTACACTCGAACCACGTGTTGTTGCGTATGTGAAAAAGGCTGTCAAGATGTTACAATTGGATTGTTCCATTTTCCTTCCGCAAAAGCGCACTACCTCAAAGCCGGCGATTTGGGATGCTCTAGAAAGAAGTGTGTTTCCAATTTTCCCTGATTTCAGAAAAATTTCATCTGACGACATATACAAGGGTAAACAATGTTGTTTTTCTGCATGCTACCTCTGTCTTTGTGAGTCTTTCAATTACGGAAATCTTATTTTCAGTCTCCCATTTTCTTTATCCCATGTCAGTGTTCTGTTATATATGCTGCCCGAGCGTTCCTCCAGCTCTTTGTTCCTCGGTTCTTTTGTTTTTGTTTGCGGAATCATCAGTCTGAGTACAGATTCCCTACAATGGTTTACACACTCGTTACATGCTCTTTACAGACTATCGTATTCTCACACAAAGGTGTGTTAGCTTTTGGAAATGAACGCAGTTTTTGTGGTCGTGTTTGTTACCCAGTTAAGGAAGACAAAGAGATACATTCAATACAAATAGGTTGCGATTGCCGTGAAGAAGTGGCTGCTCCATTCAGCGTGGTGGGACCTACGTGTTTCACCTCGCAGTATGATAAAAACAAACTTTAATTTCACGCCATCAAATGATTACTATGAAGCAGGAATATAAAGGTCACTGATTCTCTAAATAATCTCTTGGACTTGCCTGAGACTAAGGAAGGAACTGTAAAGGAAAACGAGACTCATGGACAATGCATCCAATTTAAACGGAATTTCTGGTAGGAAAATAAATGTTTGCTTGTGTTAAAATTTTCTGGATATTTCGTGGAGTGGTTTCGAATTAAATTCACGTTTGTTAGTAGGTACGTTAAAGTGACTGTAGTGATCTACTTAGACCTAAATGGTCAATTCTACCACCATTCGGAACGTTTTATCTTTCTTCATTAACTACTGTTGAGGAATAAACAACAATAGTACAATGCATCATTTAGTCTTGAGCAATATTAGCCGAAGCGATAAATTGGTGAGAATCTGTAAGGTCTGAGTAGGAAAATATTCTACATGTCAGTTATCCCAACTGATAAAAACTTCTACATTTGATAGAGGAAGTCAAAGTTCCTCTTCATCGACAGGCTGCAAAATCATGATATGAATGCCTGTGGCGATTTTATCCCACTCTATGATCAATATGAACCGCTTTCCTATTAAGCTCCTCAGGAGTCGGGCGTCAGCATGGCTTCATCGCAGCGTGAATACGTTTGAACGTGAGTACACTGTTTTGGACCATAAACAACTAACTAGACAAAGATTGGTGAATCAAAAAAGATCAGATGAACTGGTCATCGCCAGAGAGACAACCCGCCTTATTTTTCGGCCGACATCCGTATAAGATTAAACTGACAATACTGAAATTCGATTCACTAATTGTTCGCTAGAAATGTTGGCCGGAGATCCACATTTTGGGTAATTAGTGGTGCACCGGCAAGATTGCCGCAACTGGAGCGAACGCACACACACAGGCGTTTATCAATAGGCCGCCACAAAGTGCGAGCGTTTGGGATGATTGTGCAGGAAACGATGACGTCGGGTTCAAAGTGGGACCAATTGGGGTTATGTATACTGCAAATTACTTTTATGGAATTTTCATGACGTGATTTTTTAACAATTTAATTAGTTTCTAATGCCCTTCCAACCATTTTGGCTAAACCGGTCTAAACGGGACTGACTTAGGAGACTTAAAAAAAAAACAGTGGTAAGTCAAAACCTGTAACATAAGTGCTATTTCCTTTTTCGAAAGAATGTTCCGATAATCTGAGATTACAATGGGTGATGTTACATCTTTTCTTCACTCTCTTCACTTCACTCTTCTTTATATCTTCTTCACTCAGTTTTCATTTTTTAATCCTTTTGTCTGGTATTGTCAATACAAAGGCACATACAAATGATTGCTGCATGGATCTTCATCAGGGTTTGACATTAAACTGGAAAAAAGTCTCATGATGATTGTGCCTTAAAAATGTTAATCCTCCCATTAAATGTTTACCAGAGTGCGTCTTCGAGATGTTGAAACTACATGCTGAGAAGTCAAATGACCCAATCATAAAAAATGTACTTGTTTGAATTGCAGACAGCCATTTATTAAACAGAAAAATTAATGAAAATTCAAAATGGCCTAGCCGTGGTTATGATGTCGGTTTACGACCAAATGTCTCCGGCACACTGCCATTAAAATGAGGATTCAATATCGCTCCCATTTTAAAGGAATTCTAAAAATTCCACCGCAAAAAAAGAATTGCGATAGAAAGCAGAAAGGAATGAGATATCCGGACTCTGTCACGGTGAACCATCTGCCCACGAGTGTATGTATTGCATGAACAATGCAAAGTAAAGCAAAACTCATTACACAGAGAACAAAAGAGAACGGAAAACTTTTCATTCACCAATCAGAAATCCTTTTTGAAGACAGACAGCAATGTCCTTTCATTGACCCTGGTCGTGGCTGCATGAATAAATTTTAAGCACTGAACTTTTATCCACTAAACTCACATCCATAATCTAATTTAATGCCGGAGAATTAGGGAAGGAATGCCCAGCAACTGCAGGTCGGCTGGCAACTCTTCTTCGTGATGTCGACTGCTTTGCCTATCCCATGCTCTAGAGGAAACGAACAACCACTGCTTGTTATATAGAGTCATTTGCCGAGAAATGTTCCCTCAAGGCCAAATCTACTTGAGAGGAAGTTTAGTCAACTACGGACAAGCAAAGGGTGACATATTTGCATATTTCATCAAATTTCGTTGGTTCAGTTTGTGAAATGAATAAAAATGTTTAACGTTGAGTCGTTAATTATTCATGGGATTCACAGGGATTTGATTCTGCACACACCGTGTCAACCGTGACCAACCCTTTTTGTCTCGTAAGAACGTGGGACTTGTGGGAAATATACCCTGGAGATGAAAAATAGAATACAAGCACTTGCAGCTGAAATTATTCATTCATATGGTTTGTGGCGCTGGAGAATAACTTAAAATTAAATTGGGCGGGTGGCGTCATAGGCCATCTATGCAAATACAGCTCCTTCACTGTACACATTCAAGATTTGTGTCGTTACCCAGTCACTGTTAGGGCATGCTTGAGTTGCCCATCGCCATTTGTGAGTCACAGACGGAATAAGGAGTTCTATTTTTCATATTTTTATTTTACAGACTTATGTATGACTGAACTTTTGCATTAAATTATACAAGTGAGGTCTTGTAGAGCGAGAGATTGCAATGGCATGTCCTTCGTAATCCATAAGTGCGTATATAAATTTGATGTGAGATTGAAATGGGAGACCCTAAGCTTCAGAAAATGGAGGCACTCAATAACATCAGAAAACAATGAGGCGAGATATTCATTCAATTATCCGTACATGATTCGAAGAGGTTTCTGTATTCGTTCTCCATTCGCATGTGAACGATTGTCATACCATTTGGACGACTATGGTATTTGCCTGGTAGACGAACAATACAATAAGATATCAAGATATGAGGATGCGTGCGGCATTCTAATGGAATGTTTAGATGAAATGAAGACAACTCAAAGGCCGTGGAGTCAGCTCCGAAAACGAATTTGAGAAACGTGTCGAATAACTCTGAGCAGAATGGCATGAAACATCACTAATGCATATGGACGGAAATAATTTTACTTTAAACCATCAAGATGAACAGATTGTTGTTGCATTGAAAAGCCGCTTACAGAAGTCGTATGTGGCTGAATACTCTTTGATTCGTTGCACGCGAATTCGTTTAAGCGGCCAGATGGTCAGATAAATCTGAGATATCGCATCTGTAAGAATAATATAAAACCCAACTAATTTAATGATCGCATAGCAGATTTAACGCATTGAGGTAACATTGTCCAGGAATGGGTTTTCGCAGGTTCTTGATCGCCTTGTTAAAATTGGTTGCTGACGTGTAGAAGTTGCTTTATGAACAGCGTCAACATGTAATGTTGCAAGAGGAAAAAGCTTCTTGTAGCTGTGATGTCATTGACGGTCGTTATCGAAAATGAGACCGGTATTTTCCTTTCCAGAATTGCTAGCTTCTCTTGGTGATCTTAGATATGGTGTGTCGTATCCGAAAATGGAACGTAGTAGCTGTTGTCATGTGTCTAAATCTATTTTCGTACGCATCAAGATATAGATGCGATGGAACTCAAGGTTGGTCTTCTTATAGTCTAGTTTGGAGTTGAACTTCAACCTTATCGTAAAGATACTTCCCAGTTTCGTTCGTTATTATTTCCGTGCGGCTACGGAGCATTATCTTGATGCTCCGACAGCTTCGTGAATTGACATCCTGCACAAAACGAAGAATATGCTGCCTACAAGAAAGGACACATACCATCGAAGACTTGACCACAACGCTTCCGGCTTCAGATAAACGTTGAAATATTTAACCAAGGCCATTTAGAGATTGAGTTTGAGTGGAAAGCCATAGAATACCTATATATAAATGCAACTATCCGTGCAAGATATTATTGTATTTCAAAATTCAAAATACTACAGTTTACTTAAGATATCTGTAAAGCAATACAGTTAATCAGAAGAGAAAGTCATAAGTATTTTGGTGGTTTGAGAAAACACCTAAACTCTTCTCTGTCATGGATCCATAGTTGAAATACTAGCAGATGGCCATCAATCTATGGTAGAAATGATGACCCAATGAGAGTAATTCATTGCTTAGACCGGTATATTGAGAAGAAAACCCAAATATGCTTTTGGTTCAGTGCTCCAGGAGTGGAGTGATTTTAATAGAGCATGTTCGGCGCAGCAGATGTAGTGATTTTCAGAGCTCCATTCCATACCTCCCAACATTTCCAGTTGCAGTTACTGCTAATACCAGTGACTACAGTAGCTAAACAATAGACAATATATTACAATACAAATAGTAAATACGCAACATACGTCTGTAGTCTCCTTGGCCACGACGTCAACACAGGCAGAGTAAGCGCCCAAGTAAAGAACGATCTTGTGGATAAAGTCGTTGAAATTGTTGTGCCCGGTAAGTAAATGGGTGACGAAGTAGTCGACCATGTTTCCGGCCGTTCCAACCAGCCGCATTTCTTATCAGCATCACTGTAGCAAGAGCGCCTGAGCTCTGAAAGCTGAGGAAAGCTTTCAGAGCTCAGGCGCTCTTGCTACTTCCGTATCGTTTGATGCTCTGCTTGGTCGATTGCCGCTTCCAGTCCACCTTGTTGTCGTGGACTTCCCTTGTGCCACTAGAAGATCGATGGTATTCATTCCTGCGACTACAAGGACCTTCCGACACCGGTCGGTAAGAGCTAGCCACGCGTAGAGCTACACGTCTTTGCACTGCCAATTTGTGATAGCCAATTTGGAAATCGAATTGATCTTCTTCCTCAGAAGGACTATCTCAGTTTTCTCTGTTGCCAAACTAAGACCATGCTCATCCATGCAGAAGGTTGTTCGTAGCATGGCTTAGTTCAACCTTCTTTGCGCGTTTTCAGTGACTCCTGCTGTTGTCTCTGGTGCGATCTCGTGCGTACCCGACGGGGAATGTGTCTTTGCGCATCTCCATCTGCAGTCTTATCATCATAGGAGATATTCTAGAGGTCTGGTCCTAAAATTGATCCCTGTGCTGCACCAGATGTTACTTCCTTTCTCAATAGGCCTTCTGTGGTCGCATAGATCAGCTCCCGATTCCTGAGACAGACCTTCACCACATGTAATAGATAAGCTGCGATGTTCAATCTAGTTTCCAGTGCATTTAGTATATCGCTCCACCTAGCTGAGTTAAATTCATTTCTTACGTCCAGAGTTGTCGACAAAACGATCTTCTAAGAGCAGTGGCTTCCCCGTTAGGCGGTATGAGCAGCTTTCACCACTTTTTCAATAGCTCCTACCGTAGAGCGGTCTATCATGAACCCACACTGCCTTGCTGCCAAGTCTATTGCTCTTTGCATGACTGATTCTGATTCTGTTGTTGCAGCTTTTCCTGGGCATTGAAGCATCACTCGCGAGCCGTATCAGTTGCATCGCAGCTTCACGTTTTACTTCTGCGAGTCCTTGCACAGTACTTTCTCCTTCTTCAATGACGGTTCCGAAAAGCTCTTCATTTAACCTGTAAATGTTCCATCTCGGTACTAGTGTACAATGTATTGATGATCGCTGCCAGTATAAGCCAGACAGCACTTTTGTGGTTTTCAGCAGTAGCCCTTTTTGTGGCCCTCTTCTCCACAGTTCAAACAGAGTCCTTGTCCTTTTCTATCGGTGCCCTTACTGGTTGCCTGATGTGAAAAGCATGGATGCCGGTACCGAGATTAAACGCAGAATAAGTCTTGTCTTGTTGGTTGAGACCATCAATGACTGAAACACAAGTTCATTTCTTAGTTGACCGGCTTTACTTATTTTCTTTCACCGAAGCAAGGTAATTAAATCCAAAAATGACTAGTTCGTTGGGTTTGAGCTTGCCATGATATTTTATCTGATTGATTATGAATTGTTATGATTTGCATGCACTGCAATGCATTCAATGCACGTATGTATACCATGTACTCTTTTGTACTAACACCGTTCCCTCATGTTGCACTGAGTGCAGTTTTCAGCATTATGTTTCTAAGCGCGATCATGTTACTGTGGTGTTCATCATACGAGTATTGTGTGGGAAACGATGGTGAAACTAATTGTTCAGTAGAATTTTTAATGAGGTTGTGCCCTGGCTTTGTTCGTACATAAATCATTCAAAGCTTGCGAAACGTTAATCTGATAAAGTGATCATGGATGTGCTGTAAATCGGGTATGTAGATCGGTAATTTGTAAGGCAGGCTCGGTTCGAGTGGCTGACTGCAGTGGGCAGTCACACTTAAGCCATTAGTAGGGCCATTGTGATACCATGCGGTAAAATTCCGATTCCTGTAATCATTCGGATGCCCTGAGTGTTGGGCTACTTAGTCTGAATTGACTGAGTGTACGTTTTAGATTGAGTGTAGGCCAAATGTGCTTTCTGAAGCCGTGCGTAATGCATTCTCGACAGCCACGATTGATAAATCAGATTGTTTGAATTTTTAAAAGGTGATTTGCTGTAGCTTTTGGTCTAAGGATATCAGCGGTGGCGAGTTCACAGACTTCGCATTTACCTAGTATATAACTATGTCTTCGCACCCATTTGAGGTGAATGTTGAAATGGTCTGACAACTCACAAAGAGATAGTTGCCAACTATGGATGGTAATTGATCAGACGTTTTCCAGAGATTTGCTTTTTGCCATTTCTTAGGAGTATACGCCAATGCTTAAAATCTTCGATCCTTTTTTTTTCTACTCCGATCTGAAGGGAATCCTGCATGATAAGTTCTTCTCCATAGACTAAGGTAGTGGCGCTGGAAAGAAAAAAGAGTATCTTGAGGACTGCAGATGGAATGCTTTTTAGAGCTTCGCTGACATACATACATGTCAAACTCTACACTCGGCTTAGAGTTTTTCAATTGACAGGCTTGTCAAGGGTCGTCCACCAAACTAGGTAGATATTTGTTAAAATTTCCTTTCCGACCACCACTTGGATTGACTCCATACATTAGTGTTGGTCTTATTGTCGAATTAAATAAACAATACGCGATTCTGCTTA
This sequence comes from Eristalis pertinax, assembly GCA_907269125.1. Lineage (NCBI taxonomy): Eukaryota > Metazoa > Arthropoda > Insecta > Diptera > Syrphidae > Eristalis > Eristalis pertinax. The sequence goes on along the minus strand of OU026147.1, from coordinate 35,669,568 downwards.
TTTCCAGCAGTAAGACGCAAAAAATAGGTGTCACCATCGTGAGGGAATTCCCTGCGCGCCTTTCATATCACTTAAGTTGTTGTTCCATTTTGTTGCGTTGGTATAATAGTCAGTTATTGTTTTTTACGAATGTCCCGGATGTTTATAATAGTCCAAGGTCACCCTGGGCCTAGCCTCAGCAGCTCCCTGAACGGCGATGTTTGAGAAGCTTATTCGAGATAGTTGTTTGAGCATTTTCAGGTAGTCGAAAGACGAGAAACTATGAAATATGTGAAAGTTGATAAGTACTACTCTCAGCGTAGAAGTCGACGCACAGACTCACTACGCCACTGCGGATGTTAACATCTCAGCCATGTATCCTCTAAGCCGCTGAGGAAACATATGTATTTGTGTTATGTTCCTAGCTTTTGCAAGTGTTGAGCAGATGCTGAGGTAACGAGGGCAGAAAATGACTTTTCTTCCTCATTTCTAAAAATTCTAAAAAAAGTAGTTATAGATCACTCTCATTCTTATGGCTTGATTTCTCATAAGTGATTAATGAGAGGAGTACAAATTATCTATCAAGTGGAGCATATGTACCACAATAGGAGCATATGAACACTCGGCGGCTACATAAGCTTTCCAATCTCCATGGAAATGAGGGAATCGAAACCATTACAGTGGGTACTATTCGAATCAGCCGCGGCAGGCCCATTCCCGAAATCATTTTCAAACATTAATGCTATAACAATATTTGTCAAATTAACTCAATTTCATGGATATTAAACAACTTTTATGTGTTTTATATGAATTCAAAGTCACCGCCTAATAAAAAAACACCACATGAAAAGTCAATTAAAAATAGCTGCGGGCACTTGATTAAACAGAAATGTCCGGCGATTTATGTCTTCAAAGTTTCCAGGCATTTCACCGAATTCCGGCTCCAGGTATGTTAGTATTTAGGTCCCTTTCTTCGTCATGCATCCGTAGTTGAAATAATCGCTGATAGCCATAGAGAATGCGATTCAGTTTTTAGGTAGGCGTATTTAGAAGTATTGGTTGAGGGCTCCACGAGTGGAGTGATTTTAATCTAACCGCAGTTCTGCTGGTAAAATATGTTCGACGCAGCAAATAAAGTAAATTTTTTGAGATCTGTTTATGTTCTATATTCGTTGACTTTTATGTTGAGTCCAACGTTTGCCAGAAGAGAAGAGGACAGTACTCTGAAGAACAACAGGCACATATATACTTTCACGAGCTATGGAAACTTATAGTTTTATTCCGATTCCGAACGGCGAATATGGATAAGATTTTTCTAAGCAGAGGTATGTACTCTGAGAGCATTGAAAGTGGGTCGATAAATTTGGAGAGTTGAATTATGAGCGTTATTCGTGTCGGGACGAACTAGGCTATGGGATGCCACCCGCTGTATCTCATGGCGCTACTAACAGCAGTCATCTGCATATAGATCTCTAAAAGAAATAGATGCAGTACCATCCCCAGGCCTGCTGTTGAAGTGGTGCTAATTACTGGCATGCCCGTCTCTGAATCGTGATCAATGCCTATAAATTTCTTAAATTTGTTTTCAGGACAGCTTTTAACCAGTCTGCTGCCATACTTCAAAATATTTCCGATAAGCGCAATGTACATCCATAGGCTTGTCTCAATTTTTTTTTGATTGTTTCCAGTTTAGTTTCTTGTCTAGATTTGTTCCCAAGTATTGCGCACTGTCAGTCAGAGTGAGGGACGTGCCTTCAATACTCTGCCGATAAGAATACTACATTCAAAACTAATAACTAAGAGTACTTCCGTAAAAAGGGTTGACAAAGATGAAGTCCATGAAGGTGGTGTCGTTATTTTCACAGATCATTTCAAACATCTTTTAGCAAATTGCCTCCTCGGGCCAATGCCCCTTCAGTCATTCATATGTAAGTCTTTATTACCTACCGTCCGGCAAATCTTTACTGGCCCTTTTTATGATTACACATTGTACCCTGGTGACATTTTCCGCCCGATATCAACAATCTTTACTTACCACAGCAGGATTTGTTCTCCTTTGGGACTCGAAAGGGGTAGATTCAATTTTATGAAAACAATAATACTTCGACGTCCGCATGGACCATAGATGTACGTGTACGATTTCTTTGATTCTATGTATTTCGATGGGAAAGCTTGTTAAATCACTCCTTAATTTTTCTACCCATTGTTCCTTGTAACAATATCCATTTGACTGACTCCCAGAAAGGATTAACGACTCAAGCTAACAAAGCGATGGTTCGCTGATCACAAGTCTTACAAAGAGACTTAACGTCGATTCTGGCCAGTTATCAATTTATTTAATGGTTGTGTATACATGTTTTTGAAAGCCTATTAAATTGAAAGCATAACTAAATATTAAGTTGTAGACGACAGATTAACCGCTGGAATGGCAATTCATTTAATGCGAAAGTAAAACGGAAAACGACATAAATGCTATTTGATGGACCATTTATAATACCGAAATATAGTTTAATGTGTTTGAAAAACGAACACCAGGCATTTGTTAACTTTCAATGGAATCTCTTCTAAAGGCGTCAATGTAACATCTAAAGCGTCCAAGGAAATGAATCAGTGTTTGTTTATACCTTACATGAAATAATCGTAAATGGTGACCACGACTAGGTCGAATGCAACTATGAGCCACTTATTCAAGCATATTTGAAGTTCGTTCTCAGATTGAACACTTTCTCCTTGGAAGATGACCAATTACATCGGGGTTCAAGTCGTTTATGCCGGACATCATGTACGTAGAGGCGTTTGCACCCAGCCTCTGTCTACACCCCCCATGTAGTGAAATCCGTAAGCCAAGCACCTTCGACTGAAGATAGGGTGCCCAACCCATCCCCCGTGGGATGTCACTGATTTTTTCCTCGTTACAGATGACGGCGGAGGAGCTAATCAACAGATTTGCCAACGACGACATCCTTCACTTTGAAATATTCGCATCTCAGGTTTCCTCCAAAGCCAGGTCGGGACTTTAGAGTTGAGATGGCGGCGGATGAGACCTATCCTACAAGGTAAACTGCGGCTCTCATAGCTTCGGCCGATTTCTGTCCCACTGACCTAGACGAGGTTAAGATAGCAGTATCAAAACTGAAGTCAAATAAAGCGGCTGGTGCGGGGGCTTTCCGCTGAAATCGTTAAGGCAGCTTGAGATCATCTTGTCGGCAAGGCATACCCGACGAGTGGAATCTCAGTATCGTTCCTCCGATCCGAAAAAAGGAGATCCCTTTAACTGCCCCCGCTTATACACAATCTGATAGGTCCATATCAGAGTGGATTCGGGCCAGAGAAGTACACAATAGACCAGATTTTCACACAACGGCAGATCCTGAAAAATAACTAATAAGTGCAAATCGATATCTAAAAACTATTCGTTGATTCATAGAGCAACATAGAGACGAGCTATACAGCGCCATGTCTAGTTTTGAGGTTCCTGCCAAATTCATTAGGTTGTGCTGGATGACGATGGATAATTCATGCTGCTCCATGAAAGTCGGCAATGAACTCACCGAAACCTTGTAATATTATTTCTTTAGCATCATTCTAAAGAAGATCCTGCAATACGTACAGGCCATCAATAGATGAGCTGTAGAACGACATTAGCCTAGTCTACGGTGGCTGGACCGTGTAGAGCACATGGACCAGAAATCAACTAATATTAGTTGATTTCTGACATGGACAGCTTAGCTCGGGTCAGAAGAGATTTCGAAGCGGTGAGAGAACGCAACAGAGGACGCCCGCATCTAAGGCAGCTCACCCAAGTTCAAAAAAGACCTCAACCAATTTTGCGTGCGAAACTGGAAGCAACTAGTCAGAGATGGCGCTAGCAGGAGACGCTTGTTGGTTGAGGCCCAGTTTTACCCGCAAAACACGAACGCACCAATTATATCTCAAAATCAATTTAATTCAATTCAATTAATTTTATTCGGTGTACATGTAAGATATAAATCTTTTATAGTACAAAATTAATATAATAATATATGATTATGGAATATTTTACATCATCTTTTTTTGGGAATTTTAGGCTAAACGGCTTCGTCAACAAACAGAATATGCATTACTGGTCCGGCGAAACCATTCATGTGCTTCACACTTCGTCCACAAACAAATTACTGTATGGTTTGGTTTTCATGCCGCTTGTGTCATTTCGTCGATGAAAATGACACAATGTTATTTCGCTAGTCAATTGCACGGGCAAGCCATTAGTGGTATATGCTTTCAGCAGAGAGTTATTGAAAACTAAATTCGATGAACGTGTTATATCGTCATGTTATCTAGATTTGTCGTAAGGCTACATTAAATCAGTGGTTCGAGATATCTTAAAGTAGCCTGGGGATCAAATTCGGCAGTTTTGAATACTCAGCTTAATAAGCTTAATAACTCCCATTAACGCAAACGTTGTTCGTTGTTTCCATGATGAAATAACAATGCTAACTGAGCATGTTTGATTTTTGGCACTATTCATGAACGACGAACGTCGAAAATACAACACTGACAAGTGAACGCAAACACCAGCAAAATCATTCTTTTACCTCATTCATTACTGCTGTAGACTTCGCAAACATTTCTACAGGATCGCTTAACTAAAATCAATTAAGGAGCTCAGGTTCTACATGGGCATATGGGTATGTGCCAGCTAGACGTCTTTCACGTTTTCAATTATTTAAAGAAAACCACGGCAATAGGTACAGCAAATGCAAGTGGGACACCTCCATATTCCATGCATACAATGGAGGAGCTTGCATATATGTAAGCTTAAAGAGAATTTATTTCCAAAGATTGCGTGTTCTCGTTAGAAAAACATCTTTTGGCAATTACAACTAAATTTGAATTTCTAATTGTCTATAAGCCTTAAGTAGGCAGCCGAATTTCAGAACTGCGCATTCATCTATGTGCTTGCGGCAACGCAACTCAAAAGATAAAACCCACACAATATATTCACATTCCGTGGCAGTGGCAGTGGGTCCCTCGAAGCATTTAAGGAGTATTCTGTGAAGAACGATTGCTGAACACTACCTTCTCTATTCAAATTCTAAAAACAGCCGCCAAGAATAAATGTCTTGTATGCGAATGATTTATTGGTTTCGCACAGCGAGATGGAACAACGAGAAACATCACGAATTTATTACATTAACGAGAATTTCATCATTGCCGGCGCGGCTGTACGCGTTCTGTGTGCAAAGCAGAGGCGGGCTTTTCAACAAAATGTTTCTTTCATTCGTCAATGAATCCACTCCTTAGAGCATGATTGGGATGTATTGTAGCTTACACAATTTGGGGCTCATTGATGAAATGGGAGTTTGGTTTCTTTTCTGGATTTTCCTCTTAAATGGAATTGTTACTGGATGGCTCATTATTATGCTTAAATTATCTTGGTTCGAATGTAGAGATGCGTAGTTATTTACAATCACTTCATGATCCGGGGGCCAAGATAATCTTGATTGAAAGTTGGAAATATTGCTTATAAGCCACTACAACAAGACCGTAATATATTTTGTTGCATCAAGCTGGGCGGGATGGTAGCTACACGAATGTGATGATATTTCTCCATGAGACTACAATCTGCGGTTGATCCGGACCTCAAATAGCAAGTTTCTGCAGCTATCAGGAGAAGCGAGCTCATTATTTTCTGTGCATAGCACTTGCAAATAGCTTTTGTGATTTTATTCTGCGTTTCTCTGTACGTATCCAGTCTTATTATATGTGTTCTACCAGATGTTCCCCTAGCTCGTTAGTACCTGCCAACGCCGTCCCACGAGAAATCTCGTCTTCGGCTACACTGGTTTGGCCAAATTGAGGGTATGTTGCTTCGAAAGAAAAAATCTGCGTCGGATATACATATTCGTCTGGCAGGATGAAGGTCAATGGGGGAGAACTCTACGACCTTTACTACGATGTGGATGTCGTCTGGAATGTTTAGAAGCAGCGTGTCCAGAACCAACAACGATGAAAGGCAGCTATAGCTTAGACTCAGACCTTAAATGTATCGAAAGCCTAGAAAGTAAATAATCTTCTGCACATAGCTGATAAACTTCAAAACGTTGAGCTGAGGAGTTAGTACTGGTGGTATCTATCATTGGTATAGTTAATTGCCTTGCAAGTTCGTTCCCTTCACAAGTGAAGTCACAGTGTCCGCGAACCCAGTGGAAGAGAATGTTAAATAGTTTCGAGTTTAAAGTCACCAATTTCGTGACATTGATAGGCGGGCTGTGAAAATGCAATCATCAAGAGCGAATATTATATTCTCTTTGGGGTCATTCCAGAAAACACGACAAAGTACTCAGGAAGGCGGAGTGGGATATTGATTTGTAGTACTTTGGAGTACGCTCATTCCCCCCACCTTGGCTTCGTGTGGTATTCCGATTCTTAGAATTGTATGGATTTTATTGCCCATACGTCCCTGTTCGGGATGAGGACTTCGAAGTCTCCATAATAACAAGTTACAAGCAATGCAGTTGATATGATGATTAACTTTTGAATCTTTGTATAGAGTCCGTGATGGATCACTGAGGAAAGGTGTGAAGAGGAATTGCTCTACTTGATATCAACTGTCCGGCGAATTAATTAAGCACGGATCGAATCAAACATTTACAGTTTTACAGAACAGCTCTTCAGTTCAGAACATATGCACATTGTAAAATAAACCGCCATATGTATACAGAGGAAAACATTGCAGCTGTATCCGGCAGTGTTTCCAAATATACTTCTACAGCAACCCCTCGTCTTGTACGTGCTATTGTTCTCTCACGACTGAAAGGAGCCTACAGTATTATGCCGACTCCGAACACCCAAGTTTCAAAAGCTTCTTTGTAGACAGTTATTGAACATTGCCAGTGACTCGAAAGAATTTGGAGAAAAAGTTGAAAACTATTTTGTCGTATTATATATAACCAGACACAAAGGTTCAAGTGCGTAGAAGTCGACGCACAGCCCCACAACGCCAAGGCCGCAACATTAATTTTTAACCTTTGTATTATTTCAATACTTAAAAGGACTTTTTGTTTGTGGTTTTACTTGGAAGTTGACTTTGAGTGTTGGAGTATACAAGGACTTCCTGAGGCAAGCAGATTTTTAACTGCGATGTACCAAAAAGAAACGAAAGTCCTGAAAATATAAGAACAGACTAATTTGCGCTATTGATGAAGCCGAGGAGTTGAGTGATACTGATGCTATTTAGTTATGTCAAGTTGTTGAAGTATTAGGCGTCCAAATAACGCTTTCTACGTGTGGAGAGAGCATTTCAATTACATAGAAGATGTGTAATGGCGTCTACCTCTTCTTCATCTCTGCAGCTTCTACAGAAGTCATTAAAGGGGAAGCCTAGTCTAGAGGCGTGCGTGCCAATGGCACAATACCCGATAATTACGCCGATAATGGTTCTGAGGTTGAGTCTACGCAATCTGATCAGTGATCAGGCTAGGTGAGCATATTGGATCTATGGTGGGCCATAGCTGTTTTGTAGTGAGACATTTAGTGTCGGTAGACGATCTACGATTTGAGTTAGTAAGCATTTCACGCTTTAGTAGACGCTTAGCAGTAACGATAGGTACCTCGACTTGGTACACTTTCTAGCGAGTTCGTCCGCTTCACAATTTTCTGGGATGTCGCAGTGTCCCGGCACCCACATTAATTGCATGCTAAAATACCCATCTCGTTGAGAGATAGGCGGCAATTCACGGAAATCTTTGAGTTAAAGATGGGGTTAATGAAAAATACATATTTGAATTAATATAAAAGCAATAATAATATTGCGCAGTAATCACATGCAGTAATTTGCTGCCGTATAGCCGAATCCGAATTCATGCAAGCATGTTAATCTCCGAAACAAGAGTCATCACTCATTGTTTAATAATGAATATGTGTATATATTTGGGGGCTGCTTATAGCTTGTACCGAACCGAGAACGGAACCTTAATACATGGGCAGAAGATGCCCGCTTTTAATCGCATATATTTATTCGGACACATGAAAATAAATAAACATCAGACGACGGATGATGCAAGAATGTGACTTACTCGCACAACAAAACAAAAATTAAAAAGTACTTTTTAAGATTCGCTTAAGCAGATGTTTCTGGTAGCTACAATATGGAAAGCGACACCGCGTTATATCACAATTAAGTGCAGGTGGGGTAGAGAGATGGAGTAGATAATCCGACGGGAGTCCGCGTAGGTGTATGCATGTTCTTATCGGTGCATGCCTTTACCCGAGCATGATTCAATAGGCGCACCGTAACTGCTCATTTTCTAAAATATTTGCGATGTGATTTGATGTATGGTGTAATGGGGTTCCTAAGGCACATTTAAATGATTTTGATGAAGCTTAAGCTCCATGTTTGCACTTTTTTTATTATTTCTCAAACAGTTTATATTTTGGTCACAAGATAATCGAATTTAAAGAGTTTGCTGTTGTCCACAGATGTCGTATAATTCAATTTGGGTGTCGTTGGAATAGATAGTTTAACTTCATAAGATCGCATTCTCGATGGGTATAATTTAAAAAAATTGAATGATTGCTATATGCTATTGTTATAGATACACTTAAGGTGCAGACGGAATAGCTTCCATTCACGGAACCAGTCGGTGCGAAGCGATTTAGCTTGGTTCGGAAGCATTCAGCTGCCTCAAATTATTGAAGAAGCAGTGTCCTACTAAACGTATATTCATACGGGTAGTTATGTTAGTCAGTTTAAGTTCCCGTGTAAAAGTTATGTATACCTACGTCTTTGTGGCTTTATTAGACATCTCTTGAGACTTCCTCCTCGTCGTATTGCAAAATGTTATACGCCCCGTGGGCTTACAACTCTTCAGACAGTTCCGCATCCCTATGCGTCCCGACATGTTTCGAATTCTCCCGCATGGTGGTCCGAGCACGAGACGAGCAGGGGAGGTGATGTATGGTCTCCTTCTCGTCCTCATCAATGCACTTAAGCCAAAATCATTATATGGAGCAATCAGACTACGGCCATGCCAGCCAAATTACCAGTGCACCGATATGGCATCGATGAATGTGTTGAGTGGTGACCTAAACCAACATAGTGAACGTTTGAAGTTAATCATGTGCCATTCTTGCTTTGTCTTAAGCGTAAGTCGAACTCTATGGGCAGCAAATTGTATTTTCACAAACTGTTCTCAAGTTGAGTGACCCACATAGAGTTAGATCCACAATTTATGTGTTTTAAGTGTCACCGCAATGCTGACTGCTGCCACACTTCTGAATATGTTTAAAGGATGAAGGTGAAGAAGATGGGATATGATGATTCCTAATACTTCACTAACACACATACAGTCATTGCACTTAATAAAGAGTGTTACACTTGGTAGTCTACGGCTGTCAAACAAACTGAGATGTTGTACATTCATTTTAGTCTGAATGTAGGAGTGAGGGGGTCAAATACATGCGTGTGAAAATAAGAGGCACAAATTCAATATGCGCACAAGCTCTCGAGGGCGGCTCCCACATGCGTTCGAAGAAATGCTCACTTGGTAGATACGCTTTGCTTCGAACCACCGTCTTTGAGCTGAAAATTGAATCAATTTGGAAATGCGCCATATTTTCTAGAGGTTATCAGGAGGATGTCTTATTCTCCAATATACCCTCAGCTTATTCGCAGAGATATTGTACAACAAATGCGTTATAGTAGAAAAACTCTACACACGTGTAACATGACCGAACTCATTTTCGCCTTATAAAAAAAAAACCCCATTGTTCCCTTTAGAAGGCAATCTAATATACTTTTGTTATGTAACAAACGACTTTCAGAAGGAAACATCTGCGAATGAACCGGTCACTGGTGTCAACGAATTTAAAACGCATTTAGAATATTTGATTCAGATCATGACAAGGATGCTTTCTTGGTTAAGGGAACTAAACTTCAAAAGTTCATGACTTCTTCCACGAGCAACAGTAATTGATTCCTATTCAACAGAAAATCAATGGGTCAGGGTTTGGTTGGAATAGATGTTAAGTTTGATAAATCAGTGACTAGGTATTTGAATAAAAGATTTTTGTTCATAAGCTTTTTTTACAGTCTACTTTTATCTCGCTACATTTAAGCCAGTGTTTTCCATTCTCTTTAAATATTTTTTCTCAGGCTCTCAAAATAGACTTGTTTCCGTGATGACCTTTTCATTCGACTCGTGTCACTCACCTTCTTTCGGATTGTGGCTGAACTTTTCAGCAGCTTTTTTATGCCAAAATATTCATGAAAAATATGATGTACCCGCTCTTTGGAGAGTGGAGATGATAACAACCTCAGGCATCTCGCGCACATTCATTCTTCGACCGGTCTTAGAGAGAATACGCTCTGTGGAGACGATTACAGCTTCAGTCATTTCACGCACATTCATTCTCCGACCGATCTTAGAGAGAATAGAATTCCACGAATTTTGGCAACATTTTCTGATGTGACCATTATATTTTAGAGAGTTTTTATCAAGCCTCATGACATAATCAGCACACAAAATTCACAAGGCTTTCTAATTTCAATGGCTGTAAAAAGGCAAACTAAATTACGCACCTTTATTAAAACCAATATAGTAGTATATTTATAGAATTCACTGACTCTCGCAATTAAGTTAAGTTGAAATTAACATTTACTTCGTTCAGGTAAGCAAAAAACACTTAGAAAATGTTGACAACAATTCCAAGCACACAACCCTTGTCATATCCGACTGCAACGACTTTCCACTGCAGACGATTTAAAGGGACAAGAATAAACCTACCAACACCGGTGCTCCTAGTCGGTCATATGACGGAGTCAGCCGAGAAGTGGGAGGAAATCTGTTCCTTCATATCAAACTTGCAGATCGAGCTAAGAAGGCTTGAAAGAGTAAGGCGAGCCGAACAGGCAGACACAGTCGATCCAGCTTGAGTCGCTAACCAGCCCCGCGAAGTAATACCTAACGGCAGTTCCAAGGGGAGAGTGGTAGAAGAGTGCAGGGTGTGGGTTAGTACGTAGGCGTATTCCCGAAATCGAGAACATGGGTTTGCGAATCGTGCATGCTAATGGCACGGGCTATTAGTATCTTTCGAAGATTGCCACATCCTTGGACGTAACCAAAAAAAAAAAAAAAAAATATCCGACTGCGAACAAAGCTTTGTAACAAATGAGAGCATGAATGAATAAAAATGTGTGCAGAATGTAGCTAAGAAAACAAACACACGTTGCTGCGATCAATAGTGCACGATGCAGGAGAGTTGCCACAAATGTTTGGGGAATGTTTGGCACGACTAATTTCTCTACTCATCAGCTTGCATCGTTTAGGAGCGGCCTTAAAATCAACATAAGTAACGTTCGTTGACCAAGTGGGAGTGTTATTGGCCAATACCAAGTCCGAGGACACTGTAGAATTGTTCGTCGGCATCAATGGTGTTATCTGGTAGCCCTTCTCTAGACAGTCTCTGTTAGACAATGACTTGCCATTCACATTTAGCCTTGCGAATTCGATGGATTCGACTCATTGTTGACGCTGCACATAATTTTATCCTTCAGACACCTCAGGGTGTAGACATGGAAATCCCATGAACAATCCCCATGTAGACCATACTTTTTGTACAATTTAAGGTGGATGTACGATTAGTTGGCGTTAATGCCACTGAAGAGATCGTCTGTTGATACCTGACGCAATATCTAAGTAGCACTTCTGTATTGTTCTAATTTTAAAGATGAGCTATTGCATTTTTGATCCATTTGCAGACCAACAGAATGACACCAGTTTACCTCATAGTCTCAGAATCTGATTCCATAGAACTTCCCTTCAAGTAAATTTAGCCAGCATTATGAACAGGAATGCGATATGGAAGACCCATCATCAATGACAAACATTTTTAATAAATTGGACTACATTCACTTAGAAATAATCAATGCATCCCCTGAGAGATCTAGTGTTCATCTTCCATTTTCTTGCCGCTGACGATGACAACTATCTTATTATATTGCATGTAGTTTCGCTTGCGTGAGGATTATCTTTTCAACGGTGCTCCAAATCCTTCATGTTTTTTTACTAAGCCTCAACAGCCTTCTTACCAACGGAATTTCTCTTCATCCTCCAACACAGAGGCTTGCATTCATCACAAGACAATCTCAGCACAATATTAAATTCCTATAACATTGAACCTTTACACGAATAACTAAAGCCAATTAGAACGCATTTGAGAAAGTGCTAACTTGTAAACACTATCACTGACCATTTCACTCGGATATTATTTAATTAGTGTCCTCAATCCAAAAAAACAGAAAAAAATGCCCAAGGATGCCTTACAAAGTTCACACAAGCACCAAAAGTATTAATATCCTATTTGGGGGCTCATCCTAGTTGGTAATCCTTTTTTCGGAACTAATTCCGAATTTCTGCCGCAACACTCCACTTACATTAACATACACAAAACTGCCATTAGAACAGGTTGCCACCCTGATTCACACGAGCACAATCAGGACCACGAGTGCGGACCTATTCGCAAGCGATAAAGGAAAACTTTTACGTTGCACACTCACCAGAATCTCAATTCTAATTAGCTATTGAAACCATCTGACATGTGTCATTGGCTAGAAGCCCTGCTGCAGGAAGTGGAAGAAGAAACAACAAAAACACCGACCAAAGGAAACAGAAAAATCCCATGAACAATTCAATGAGTTGGTAAAAACTTTATCGTTTCCTCGTTCGTCCAGGAGTAAAGGGTACAAAGCAAAGGCTGCATGTAGCACAAGCCAGAAAGGAAAATTCAAAATAAAAGTTCAATCCAGCGGACTGACGACGAAAAACTTTTACACGCTTTACTCCCTCGGCTCCCATAAATTGTACTTCATGAGATTAAATCTTTCACGTAATGCCATTAATGCTGGATCTGGATATTGGTAATTAGCTCGTTAAAGTGACAAAGGATCAATAATTTCTACTACTGTGTGCAATTCAACTTTGAATTGTATTGAGAAAGTTTTTTTGTATTTCCTTTGCTGATTGCTTTGATATAATCAGTTGAAAGTCGTGCGAAGTTAAAAGTCTGTTTTGTGTCGTTCTTGTTCAATTAACAATAGTAATTGACAGAAGGAAATTTGCCAAGAATTGTGAGTTGGCTTTCATAGCTGCTTTAGATTTGTATTGTTCATTGGCCTAAATACGCGGTCGTCAATCGAAACACTCAAGAACATATATTTTCAGTAACTTAAGTTTTGAAATGAAAAAAGCCCTTATTGTAAATCATGCACATAGGAAAAGTAAAAAAGCATGAATTTATAACTTCGCTTACTGACAATATGACACAAACTAACCTCCAAATACAAAAATTGAGTAACTTATCTAAGTGGACATTGGTTCTACACCAAGGTCAAAGATGGAAGGTAGAGAAAGAATTATGAGGACGTATATAGAGAATTTTTAATAAACAGTATGGATGAGTGAAAGCCATATGAATTATGTGTTAGGTTTGCTGAACATCACATTATATTACCATTATATATCAAGTGTTTGGAAGCCGATCAGCTGTAGTCGATCTCCAAAGAGGAGCTTTGAACCAAAAACTGGACAACATAATATATCATTCATTGGGCTGCAAACATTTATCTACTTCTTAAATCTAAGAGCTGTGCAATATTGTGAATGAAAAATGTTTCTCCCCAAGAGTCGAAGGGATTCATCATCTGTTGACATCATCCATGCCTCTACTGTGTACAGCGAGATTGGGATGATATCAGGTCCCATTTACAGCGTAATCCTTCTGTAGGGGGCTATATAACACAATCTTTTTATTTACTTTTCTGGTCCGATCTTACCTCAACAACTATAGAGGTATATGCCTGCAACGTCGCCTACAAGAACCTGTCCAGCTTATTGTGTGAACGTCTAAAGCCGTTTTGCACCGCACTAATCGGCACGTACCAATGCGGCTTCCGGCCCGGCAAATCGACTATAGACCAAATCTTCACACTAAGATAAATCCTGGAGAAGACCAGTGAGTTTAAAATCGATAGGCACCACCTTTTCATCGATTTCAAAGCCCCATACGACAGCATTCATCGCAAGGAGCTACTCGATGCGATGGCCGAATTCGGGATCCCGGGAAAACTGATCCGGTTGTGTAGCATCACGCTAACACATACGCGATGCACACTGCAGTTCGGCTCAAGGATTTCCGAGCCGTTTGATACTTGCACTGGATTTCGACAAGGAGATGCGCTGTCGTGTGATTTCTTCAATCTGAATTGGAGAAGATAGTGCGGAGGGCATCTGTAAGCACGGTAGGCACTATCTTTTACAAATCGGTCCAACTGTTCGGGTACGCAGATCGTCGCGTGTTCCAAACATGCCGTAGTGGAGGCTTTTAAGGCGATCGAAGAACAGGCGAAATGAACTGGTCTCAAGGTCAATGAGGACAAAACGAAATATATGTTGTCGACCAAAAAACGTTCCGTTGCACACAATCAAACAGCTACAATTTCGAAGTAGTAAAGGACAGATCACAGTGGAGATCCGTCGCAGAATCGCCCTTGGCAACCGGTGCTACTTCGGTTTGTCAAAAAAACTGGGCTCAAAACTCCTGACTCGAAGGACCAAAATCATGCTCTACAAAACTCTTATTTTGCCAGTCCTGCTCTATGGATCCGAAAGCTGGACGCTAAGCAAAACAGCAGAGCTGATTCTTGGTAACTTCGAAAGAAAAATTCTGCGGCGGAGGTCCCGTCTGCGATCAAGGCGAATGGAGGAGAAGACATAACCCCGAACTATACGAGCTGTACCAGGATGTGGATGTAGTCCGAAAGGCAAAAATCCGTCGACTGCACTGGCTCGGTCACATCGAGCGCATGGACAACAATGCTCCAGCAAAGAGGGTCTTTGAATCCGAGCCGACTGGTTCGAGAAGGAGAGGAAGACCGAAGCTCCGGTATAAAGACCAAGTAATCGCGGATGCAAGACAGCTTGGTCTTGATGACTGGAAGCAGCGTGCCCAGGACCGTCAACGATGGAAGGCAGCAATTGCTCAGGCTCGGATATACTTCATTTAGCCCTCATTAACGGCGATTCAATCAAAGAAAATGCCTCATTGACGCCTCGCTGTCGTCGTCCGCGTATGCCAGCAGTTGGTCTCTTTGAAGATTCTGAGATTGCACTATGTTTTTCAGAACGATGTTGTAAAAGTCAAATGACAGCGCGTCGCCTTATTTAAGACCTTTTTTCACCTTGAAGGGCTCTAGGAGTTTATTACTGCCCCTGATTGAGCAGCGAGAATTCTCCACTGTCGTCATGCACAGTGTGACGTGTCAGTGTATATCTCGTCTCTTAAGACGCTTCATATGCAGCCCTAAAATCGGGGAATAGGTTGTGGGTGTCTGTCATAATGCTAAGATTTGATCAGATGTGGACTGCCTTGATAAGAAGTCACACTACAATAGGACATATCATATTGTTGATTAACGGCTTTAGAAGATCTTGGACGAGACCTTTCCCCTCGATAGTCTCCACAGTCGAAGAGATCTCACTACTTGTGGACCTGACAAACGATACTGAGATTTTACTCGTCGCGCTTGTTTCCTCGGGCTTCCTCGTCTAACCAGATCTTCCCTTGATGCCTTACAGCCCAATCTCAGTCTTTTGTTTCTTGTCATTGGCTAAGGGGTATCCAACGGGGTACAACAACGTGACTAATGCGCACATAGCCTAGTTTGCGAAAGAATGTTGTTCCTGTGGCGTAGTGACAAGAAAGTTTGACCGCGGCTTCAAAAGCCAGTGGCTCCATTTCGGATTAACGGATTAACACACTCTGTATATTGCCAATTAACCATTCAAGCATTTCAGCTTTGAAATACTATAGTTCGAAGAAAATATTTTAATTTTCAAGAGTACACGTCATGAATCGTTCTGCAGTATAAAAACAAATTAATTGCTTTTTTATTCCCATTGCTACCTCACGTCGATGCCAGGAAGCTTGTAAATACGTGACCTCCGACAAGGATAATTAGTGAAGGTGTTCTGTGTGTGAATGTTTGCACATTATGTACACGTTTCATTATTGAACGTGTTGAGGGTTAATTCAAGAACTTTCTCAAAGGCTGTATTTCAATTGTGATGCCTTTAAAGGATAATCACGCATTCACTTAAAGTGCTTACATCATCTTTTATGTATACGATTAAGGCAAAATTAATGAAAAATTATCACAATTACAGCTAAGCAATTGGATGGAGCTTCTTTGCGGTATCAGACACTATTGAATTCAAAGAATGGAAGAAAATTAAATCCAATGATTGACGCTGTGATAACAGACATATGTAGATATCTGGTGACTTTAACTCTATTCCCAAGGATAATAAAGCCAAGTCACCCGAAATAATGAAGGTCTTTTAATGCTTCCTGTGAAATATTTTCATGAGTTTTTCTAAACTTTCAGCATATGGTATGTGAGATGCGGTCGTTCCTTTTTCATGAAATGAATGTGCGAACTTTGCTTTTCAGAAACGTATGTGAGTCAGAATCAATGCCAGTTACTTTTCCTTGAACACTGTGATTTATCATTAGTCCATCCTGTAGAGAAGACGACTCCTCCTTTGATTGATTGATGATGGGGATGACAAGTACAAACTCGTAGTATATTTGTTTTTTTTTTTTTTCATTCAGGAATACTTAAGCTGAAACTCACTGAATAAATAATAAAGTCTACATGTTTTATGAGTTGTTGTTTTTGATTTTCAATGAAGCTATGCGTGACTCCCTTGAAAAATATTGTATATCATGAGTCTTAAGGGGTGCGTCTGCAAATGTACATAATGAATGACATTTATGATTTGTTTGTGACATTTCTCGATTTCTATTGTCTGACAGAAAATTTAATCTTATGTGTTATTTTTTCTCCGAAACGACTTACAGAACAACATGGTAGTCCTGTAATATGGAGTTTGAATCATCTCAGCGATATAATAAATTTCGCTCTTTTATCCCTAGCCTCATTTCTATAGAAAATCCTATGAGCTGCAGATCTGACACGAGGGACAAAGCAGATATAAGCTTAAGTTATGACAAGACAGTAACCATGGTATTTGGGGAAAAAAAAGGTTATACTGCATTTATAAATTGTGAATGGTGCGTAGTATAGACATTGAGACTCAACGGCAAGCGATGGTGTTCGCATACGTCTCTTAGGACTGTTATGATCTTAAATTACATTTATATGAGTGTCCTTATTACGATTACTGCATCTATCAGTGCAATATAGACAACACACAGTGCACGAGTGTTTGTCTGTTTGAGTTATTCACATGATCTACGCATCTATGACATGATTTTCATGAAAATTGGAGATGAGTTCGCGAGGACTACTAGTTTATCATCCATAGTTCTGAAGTGTGCCCTTTTCAGGCCCCTTCTGTATCTGACTTCATGGGATACGATCATAATCTGGCGTATGTTCAGTGTAGTTGACTCAAGGAAAAAGCCACGACCTGCGATTTGGTTGAATCAATATCCGTATTTTGACAAAAATATAGATTCTGTCCTGAGGAAAGACTTTACTGAGGCAAGGGGGTTGCAATCAGGCTAGTTTTTGGACTTGGTCCAACCACCTCATCATGGGTCAGCCAAGCTGAGGCCTATCGGATGGAGTAGCATTCAAGGCATGCCTTGGAGGACGTGATAATGGGGACATTCGTGCCACGTGACCAAATACCCTATCACGGCGAGTAACTCCTACAGCAGCACGAAGAAAACCATCTCGGCAGCTTACATTCGCAATCGTATTCTTTTGGTCGTTACCCAAATGTCATTACCATAGGACCATAGAGTTGGAACCAATACTGAGTTAAAAGCAACTTACTTGGCTCTGACTTAAAGTTCGGTCTTCCTAATTACAGATCTTCCAAGCTGTTTCAAAACATGTCCAGTTTGGACTCAGCATTGCATTGCGTCTCCACCTGCTTCAATGGGACATGATACCATGTCCATAACATGAGTGCATTGCCTCATCAATGTTCTGGAAATTACCATAACCTCTGATTTGTCCACGTTAACCTTCATTGTGGAAATATTATCACCCTTTTAGTGAGTCATAGAAAGTTTACCATGTTTCTTCTCTTTGTTGTTTCGGCGAGTGCTGCCCAGTTACACAGAAGCTGTTACAGTGTTTCGGTTGCCTTCACTTCTCTTCAGTTCTAGTCATGTACTTAAAATTAATAGAATAACAATAATCTCATTGCGATACACTTTTTACTCAACAATATTCCAAGCTACTTTACCCTTCCAAAATTACGATTTTCCAAACTCTGCCAAATATGCATTTATTGCACCACTTGTGGCTTCGTTATTAAAACAACAAAACTCAACTTTCAACTTTTGAATCAAAATTCTTTCGCCTATGCCCAGAAAGAAACAAACCAAATGCCCTGGTACGTTTTCAAAGCCCCTCAAAACACTTCAGTCAAAAATTGTATTACATTGCTAAAATTCTCTGTACATAATGAGAAATAAAAGTGGCACCCCTACCCCATACTGGGTCACTAGATGTCAGTGGGAAACAGTGGGAAAATTGGAAACTGAATGAATCAATTAAGTGAAGTAATCTGATTCCACAGAAATATGTCATAGCACTTCTCAGATATCTAGGTTGCACTACAGAAACCAAGTAAGACAGGTGAACACCAGCATATCCTGCCGCATAACCAAGGTCATCTGGCCACATTAAACCGCACCCAAATAAACAGTTTGACCAGCTCCCGTTCTTGTAAAACTTAAACAAAATGAAGTCCTTTAAGTTTTACGGGCAAAAAAAAAATGAATCCAAATTGAATCCCAACGATATGTGACTTCGTATCTGTACGCCTTTTGAGAATACATTTTCTACCTCAAAGTGCATTCCATTTCAATTGCAATTGAATGAATACAGCTTGTGTATGTACCCCCAGAAAAGAATACCAACGTTGTGCCGATTGTCAACTGAAAACATCTTGAAATTGTTCACTTGGAAATCACATCTCCTCTAACATTTCTCCCTCAACCATGCACACCTGAGTTTGGCTTGCATTGATAGAGAAAATGAAAGACGAATTGTAGAATACAGCCAAGCATCCCAGTGGGAGCAATTCACATTCACCCAAATTCCAGGGAAACCAAACGAGCAGGTGAAGTTTTCCTTGTGACATTTGAAAGTCAAATTCACTTTTGCTTCGTTTCACTTTACCTTCTCAAGTGAAAAACGACTCTATCTTCAAGAGTGAGTACGAGGACCAAACATCCAGATAGGCGAAGACATGTGTGTGTACGCATTTCTATGCATTCGAACTGTCCATGGAACACCTTCGCATTTGGATTGTAAACCAAACAAGAACTGGATTCTAGGAGCAAAATTCGGTTCGGTTATTCGTTACGCCCGTATCCTTGACCTCATCTCAAGTGCACCTAGATGGGTGAGAAGGACACAGTGTCACTCCTTGTCGAAATAAAATTTAAATTCACAATATCCGGTTCAAATAAAATCATTATCCATAAAAATTAGTTCCGAGTGAATTATCCTTCCACATCCACAGACGAATCAAAGGACAACTTGTAGTCTCTCAGATTCATTGGTTTTAATATTTCGTAAGTTCACCCCTGTGAACCGGGGGCAATAAAAAATAAGCACGTACCGATGTTTCTTATTTGCAAGAAGTATGTCAAGATGGATGGACAACGATAAGGTTCCTTGAAAAGTGACACACGTACAAACAAGACCCAGACTGAAAGGGACCCGGAAAAAAAAGGATGACAAACTGGTGAAGATTCACGCACAAAATGATCCCTAAGCGATTTAGTTTGGGGAAACAATTTCGGCTTTTTTTCATATTCGGTTGTTCGGTATTTCAGTTGGCAGTTAATCGAGAGACAAAAGTCTATCGATGGAAGTTTCAGAAGCGTACGTGCGGTGCACCGCTCGATTGGAAGGGACCCCAAGAACTGACAACCAGTCACTCAAGTGGGATAAAAAGATTTTCAACACAAAACATCGCACATTGTGCGAGATGCCGTAAAAACGACATTGCCAGCAGAATATCTATCAAAGGATCTACGAGAGGAACAGTGTTAATTTTGGCTGCCACAACAATGATGCTATTAGAGCGAGTGACGAATGGGGCATTTTGGGAGAAATTTCAAATTCAAAGTGGAACTTTATGGCTTTGGTAGCAATTTGATTGACACCGAACGGGGTGTACCCTGGAGTTACTGAAGCGAAAGTGTCAGGTCCCTGTCGACTAGTGACGTGGAAAAATCTCTTGGATGGATGTGAAGCTCTTATAAATGAGCGGGTTTATGTTGAGTCAAAAGATTGTAGACTTTGCCCCATTGCATTATGGAAATGGACATTTTTTCGTTGTGATTCTTATTTTTTTTTCTCCCTGCTTATTCAGTGTTGCGCAATACGAAATGGAGTAAAGTACGTGCCACTGAAGTGTATTTGGGACAAGCTCACTTCTAGCTCTATCTATCGGCTGAATGTTCTTTTAGAACATGGTTAGGTTAGGTTTCGGATGGGGAATGTGTTGCTTGAACATCACTTCCACACGTAGGCCTGAGGGCCCATTGTGAATCCCTTCATTTGTGGGTACGCTTATCGTGTGACAGTCTTTTCATTGCTGGCCCAGACGAGTTGGCTTCTTTTTGTCTTATGTCGCTTATTGTCCGGTAAAATGCACTGATCGGTGGTCGCAGTGATGTGTTCGCTTCGCTAATGTCCATTTCAGACCCTTGTCTGGCCAGTTCGTCCGCTCTCTCGTTCCCCGCTATTGAGCTGTGGCCCGGAACACAGCTGAGTTTGAACTTGGGGTGGCTGATGGACCTTAGTGAGTCGAGGCAGTCTTTGATATCAGTGTACAAGATCCCATTGACTTCAGTGCTGCCTGACTCTTAACAAATATGGTGATATCTGATGGTGGGATATCGGTTGCTTGCGTGTGTTTGGATGCTTTCTCTATTGTCAGAATCTCTGTTTGGAAGACACTACATGTATCAGGGAGTCTTAAAGATTCCTGTTTGTGCAGGGTGTTCGAGTAGAATCCGGCTCCAGTACCTGTGTCCATTTTTTATCCATCAGTGAAAAGGGCAATCTGGTGGTCGTTGATATCGGCGTTCGAAACCCACTTGTCCCTGTCGGGGAACAGAATTGGCATTTTGAGGGAGAAATCGTTATGGGAAGATATATAGTCGGTTTTAACAGTTTTAACACAGCGAGGCTACTGTGACCATGTCTCTTTTCCGGGTCATCTATTATTTTGATTATGGCCGCATGTTCATAGTTGGCTTGTTCCCACAGAGAGGGCTCCCTTAGCCTGAGAACGCTTTTTGCGGGGCAGCCTTTTTTAAATAAGTCGAGAAGAATTGTCGTTATTCCTATTTATCTTCGTTTATCGCTATAAGTCTGGATAGGCTGGATATTCAGTCTACAAGACAAAATCCTATCAAGCGCCCGCACACCAAGAGCTCCCCCTGCATTTGATTTTCACTGTTTAAATACATAGTAGTGATAGTTGTAAGAATGACTACTAGGAGTACGTAGTGATGATCCAGTATATATATGACCGTTTATACTAATCACGAGCTCATGTGCTAAAATAATTAATTACTCCCTGAAATCGTTAGAACAAAATTTCCCAGACAACAGACAATATTGGGGAGACAGCCCTGAAAGTCGTAGAAAGCATTACTATCGGGCTAGTAAAATTTATAAACTATAATGTGTCCAATTTAACCTAAAAGCTTAACGTGTGATGACGTTATCAAGCATCACTACTCAATAATAAAACGTAAACAAACATTGAGAGTCTTTTGATTTCTGCGAAAAGAAATGTTTAAAGACAATATTTGCATTCGTCATATTTCTGAAAGTAAAAGACATGAATGGATCAATAATACGGAT
The DNA here is from genome assembly GCA_907269125.1 of Eristalis pertinax. Lineage (NCBI taxonomy): Eukaryota > Metazoa > Arthropoda > Insecta > Diptera > Syrphidae > Eristalis > Eristalis pertinax. The sequence continues at coordinate 35,647,679 of OU026147.1, read as the reverse complement.
ATCGTCCACTCAGACAGTCAAGACCTGGAAACGAGACAAAATTGCAGTATATATCCTCTATACGCAATTTTTTGCGTAATGAGGTCTCTAATGAAATCAGAACCTTGGAACTATTTCTTCAAATAGCGAAGTTAGTTTGTGGTACCAATAGAGCACAATGAAATTCTAAATGGACCTTCCTTACACACTCACAACACAGGATATCCTTTTACAAAGGAAAGGATTTTCATTCCATAATGAGTTATAACTTTTCATTCGGGTTTCCGAAATTGTGTTGGGGCTCGGGGAATAAGGCTAGTTGACTATAAATAAATTTTTGTGGACACACTTCTACACTCCCATACGAATAGCAATACTTTTTTGTGCATACATATAAACAAAATTTGAAAGCATTTCTGGGTAAAAATCCGAATTCGGCAAACTCCATGCAAAAGAGGAAAACACTAACGAATGCCGAATGGTCTATATTTGAGGCTTCGGTAAACACTATACAGGTCTGTGCACGAACACGTCTAAAACTGAGGTGAAACAGAAGTGCTTTGTGCAGCATTATGCTGACACACTTTGTGTGTGTCTACAATGATATTATCTGCGCATCTCTATCAGCTATCACGTCTGGTCAAATCCTCCCACAAGGAGGAAAACTTTTCAATCTTTGAAATACCATCTAAAATCTCTCTCTCTCCCTCTCTCTGCCTCTCTCTCTTCCTTTTCTTCTTCATAATGATTGCAATGAATTTTCTCACTTTCATCTTGTCCGGAGATTAGCCATGTAGCTTGGACGTAATTAGAGCACATTTCGGTGCGGATGCACATATTCTGAGATCCCTCTGCACAATGCCAACCGCAGACTGTGCCATAATAGGTTGGGGAGTTAAAAGAACGAAAAGCTGTTCACAAAGTGAGGTGTTCTTTTTGATTGTTATCACAATGAGGAAACTTTCTGTGCTCATTTGTTCATCTTGAATGGCCTTTAAACTTTTAATAGGCTGTTATAATTTCGGCCCAGTTTTTTTTTTTGCGTCAAACGTCAAGAACTAATTTTGTATTTGATGATTTTGCTCATCAATTTAATTTCCCCTTTTCTATTTTAATGAACTTTGATATTCTCGGCAATATCTGACAATTTGTCATCAAAAACAATGCGTAAGTAGATTAGGCGGAAGAGGAACGAATGACAAACCAAATGGTTGGTTGAAAACGCTCAAGTGAAGGCGCAGTGGAGTGGATGGGACCTTTATTCATCGTGACTAGAATACATTCGCCTGCGATGCATTGGGTGCTCTAGTAAAGATTGGATTTTCTATGATTTATTGCAAATGTAAAAATGGACGATTCGTTCATTGATGCGGAAACAATTTCATTTAAAATAATGACTCTTGAATCAAAAGTAACATTTTCTAGCTGATATAAAAAGACTTCTAATACGTCATACTAAAATTAATTAGAATTTCAACATGGATACATCGACTACCCCTCCAGATAAATATTCCGTCGCGAATTCTATGAGTAGGAAGCCGTTATCTATTGTGTTATCTATCTTTTGACATCTTAATTCGAAAAGGGTTCCTCTTTGAGAGCGTATTCAGTCTTCCGTTGTAAGGTCCTGAGCACATATGAGTGTAGTGTAGAATCCGGATGTAGTGTAGAATTGGATGCGGACTGCAGCTCATCGATGACTTTCGAAGTTAAGCGATTTCCCAAAACGAATACTAAGGCCAATATGATCAGCCTCTTGTGACAGCTGTAATATAATATATTTCGCACCCTTCTTATTAATCGTTGTCCATCGCACATTATCCTGTATCGCAATAATATCCATTGTAATGCGTGAGGATCGTTTCGAGTTGAAAGGAGTGGCACCTGGAGTGTAGAGTGTTCTTACGTCGTGTAGTGGTTGAAGTTGTATCCGTTGACTGGAGGCAGGTTAATAATTCGCAACAGGAGATTTTTTACATAGGCGGGTTGCTTGCCCTCCGCTCATACTCTAGACGGGATAGATAAGCGCCTCTTCCTGCCTGGGACGTTCACTGCATGCATTGGTTCGCCTCACAGTAGCAGTGGTAGAGGGTATCTAGAAGGTCACTGAGCGGCTTGAGCTGTGCGGTAACAGAGATCGTTGCTGGCATCCCACCTGTCCTTAATGGAACCTTAATCTACGTCAAATCAAATTCTTTATGAAAACAAGTTATGCTCTATTAAGCCCTGAACGCACAGCCAACCAAGCGGTTAATGATTATAAATCTCATTTCCAATATGGCTCTCCGGAGGTACATGAATATGGTATGTGCACAATGGCCTCACTTAATCAAAATCACTAATAAGAATACGTTATCAAGGACGCTCCTAGTCTCGCGCACATGTACACCCCGGGACATCAGTATGGGGTGGTACATGTGTGATAACAAACAAGCACTTAAAACCAAAAGTCCACCTTCAGGTATCTTCACGTTCCGAAGCAAATGATTAATACAAGCAATTCCGAATGGAAACTCGGGTATCTGATGTTCATCTCGCCGTAAATAATGGCGAGGGTAATTTAATTAAGTACGAGTGTAGCAGGTATCGTCAAAGTGCTGGGACATCGCACGCCTGCTACTCTGACGAGAAACATTAATTATTCCAAGAAGCTTAACATGTCACGGGCTTTAGTCTAGGTTTTGAGCCAAACGAATTCAGTGCGTCTTGGGGCGGCGACATTGAAAGTGTCCCTTTTCAAGTTGAGTCTGCTTGTTGACAAATTGCTCAAGTGGCAATTTCGAGAGATTTTTTTCTTGGTTTGCTTCTATCTGGATTTTATGGTCTGCTTGCTATTGTTTGCCCACAGATTTGGTGAATGGATGAATAAGAATAATCGGAGAAGACATGTCCCCTCTACAAACGGGATGATTCTTTATTCAACATCCAAGTTGAATTTAACTGAAAACGAACTACATATTTTACATCTGAGCCTGATGCTCAAAAAAGCTTCAAAAGCGATGGGGTTCTTCACTCATTCACTCACTCATTGGCTGTTCCTTCGAATGCAAATTGAATACAAAAGGGCCTTTGATTTGGTTGTTATTTTTTATATTTTATTTGAATAATTCACGCAGAAGAAGTGTGTATGGAATCGATAAGACCGTCTGACATCTGAAATTGCCGCAGTTCTCTGTCGTTCTATTAAGTTGGTGGGTAAATCGATGAGAGCAGTGTCTCACTCAGGTCCTAATAGAAGCATTCAGATGTTTTCTATGTCTCCAAATTTATAGAGCCTAGTCCAATAAGACAAGCTCTAAAGACTGTAGTCGTTTCCAGATTATATTTCAGACGCAAATGATCGGTGAGTCGTCCAACTACTGGCATTGTACCTAGTTTCCGAGATAAGAAACGCCACTCTGGATACTGGCACCTGAATCGTATGGGTTGATCTATTGGATGGGACTGCCGGTTATGTTCCTTTTATCAAGGAACCAATAATAGATTTCTCGTTGTGAGAAAACATGAACAGTTTGCGGAATTTTATTCTCCTATTCCCCGCCTCTGCTGGCTGATATCTCAGCACTGGCTGTTGGAACCGTAGGGCAAGAGTTTCCACGAGAAGGGGCTATGAGTGTGGAGGTTTAGAGGGAGGACGAGGGTATTTATGTGATGCAAGTGAGCACTGGGTGACAAAAACATGTACGGGATGGGTAGAACGTTTGGTGAGGTAGAAGCTAGGACCAGGCCAAACTCTGCGTGGTGAACGAATGACTTTTTCTGGTGGTGTAATAATGGAATGACTGCCTTCAATTTTTGAATAAGTGTCAGTGAAATTCAAACACAAATTACGCTTTGGATCCTCCTCGACACTTTCACAAACAACATTTGTGAATCTGGGCGTACATTTCTATAACAGGCATGCCTTAAGACACATTTAACGGAGCCGGAATTAGATGACCCTCAAGTTCTGTCAAATGATAAAATTCAAAGATTTTCCCAAATATCTCATCCGTGAAGAGTTTGGCACGTGTGTCAATAACTTTCTCCAAAGCAACTGAACCATTTGACGCATAATAATAATTTATTGAAGCAGAACACAACAAAATCTTTGAACGTTCTCATGTGAGGGTCACTTACGATCAGTGGCATATGTGAAGAGACTTCTTCCCAGAGGCGTCACTAATTAATTAATTTTAAGTAACTTATTCTAGCAGGAGTATTGATATCCTTTTTCCTGGGAGTTGTCGCTTAACATGGAAATCAAAAAGCCAAAAGCAGATTGTGTTTCCGCTTATGTTACTTCAGAATGACCGACGAGCAGTAAATCTTTGAGTTAATCCATTTTATCACAGAAAAGGATAAAGACCTGTATTTCCACGTGGTCGTTGCCACAGCTATGCGAATAAAACGCTGCGAGCCGAAGAGAATTTTCTCTTCAACAGAATTCAATTGAGTTAAAAATGTCCTTGAGCCTTTCTCCAGAAAGCATTAAGCGAATCCAGCGAAAAAGCTGCCCCTCTTCGTTCTGCGAACATATAACTCGATTGCGTGAAAGAAGGGGAGCGCCCCATATCAGGGTTATTAAGTAAAAAAATATGTAAATCAAAGGTACGGGGAATATCGCTGACGCAAAGAAAAAGAAATGCGATTTTTCAGTACTGCCATTTCGCGTTAAGGATACCACCAGGAACTTTAAGGGCAAACTTATGCAAAAAATACCAGACGTTTCACAGGGGTTGTCCCAGTTACAGATTTATAAGACTCAAGGCATGAATATACCATATTTTGTGCCATCGAAAAACCTTGAACTGTATAAATGTTGTTCCAGACTAGTAACACAACTTTTACGAGTGTCTACGTGACCATATTGTTTTATCAACTTTTCCACTGGCGAATGGAGGTCAATTGAGTTTTGTACTGAGCTGGCGATAAGGAAATAATATTTTGACAGTTATTTCTGGGAATTGCTTTCTGCCATCCCAATCGAAAATGTCCAATTGAATTAAAAGTTTATGTCAGAAGAACTAACCTAGGCTACGATGGGAATAATTGCTGAAATTACCGGCAAATCTAAGAAAACCTTTGCGCTATGGCAAGAACATTTCTTTACACTAGCAGTGGTCTGGTATCAGATGGGCATCTTTCAAGTTGAAAGTATCATGGATATTACTGACAGCTCGCATATATGTTAATATCTTTGCACATAGACAAGCTGCCTTTGCAAAGTCATATCATCAGAGATACTTCTTGCTCTCTCTTAGCCAGGGAAGAGCTTCATTTATCGCTATAGTTTCTGCCTGAAAGACGCTACAGTGATTTGGTAGTCGGAATGACAATTGAATATTGAGATCCTTAGAGTAGACACCCGCGTCCACTCCCAGAAGACTGTCCAACGTCTGGTGTTCAGACTCCTAGTATAATCTGGGGAAATAGTTTGATTCTTCTGCAAGAGGGGCTTAGGTATGATATCGGTGTCTTTAGATATTAATCTAAATCTGCCAAGGGTAGTACAGTGTCCGAAGTGGAGTTCTTTCTACATAAGTAGCAATTTTTATCTTATAGCCCTGATGGCCGCGGCGTATCGACGAAAGATTAAGATGTATGTTCTAGGCTGCGTTTCGCTGATACCAACATACGTCATCCCTTGCACCGTTTAGAACGGTTTGCAATCGATGCTCCCTCTCTATCGAGGGACAGTTGTCCCCATTTGCACCCTTTAGATTGTGTGTTTTTTAAAAGTGAAAGTTCTGCACTCGCTTCTGGGGGTAGATTCGCAGGTGGAGAATTCGTTTTAAATAAATAAATTGACTGATTGTTGGAAGTCGAATTTTTGAAGCTAAGTAACATACCAGGAGTTACGGGGAGGTGAGTACTAATGGACAAAAACCAACAACGTCGATGTTAACTTTGCAAGAGGAGCTACAGAGACTCAGCTTACACCGAGTAATGACAATAAATAGACTCCTCTTAGATTTCATCACTGCACGGAGAAGATTGTCTATATGTTCTGTAGATTGTCAAAGTCTTGGATCTCCAAACGGGATCTTCCGACGTGATAGTGCAGCTGTTAAACATATTACTTCTCTCGGGAACTTGGCTGACGGTTGAGAAAAATATGAACATACCCAAATGTTCGAGCAGCAGGAATGGCAGTATACAAAAATACTGCCAACAACACAAACTAACTGTCGATTTGCAACAAGCAAATACACTGTCTGTGAATAATGCAATAATCGGCGAAATATGCGCTGTTGATTTTGATGGCGGCCATATATATATCTCCGAATTACCTGAAAGCAGATATCATTATATGTATCCACCGATCCAGCAGAATTTCAACCATTAATTTACTTTCTCCAAGTACGAATGACGAATGATCGAGCAGAAGGGACGACGAAATCTGGAACCACTATTGATGTATTTTTTGCCCGATTTCTAGATGGGTTACAATCTAAATTATATATTTCTTTACTTTAGTTATCACAAACCGCTAATTTCATTTGTAGAAAAAGGTGAAATGGAAACAGAATAAAAAGCCTTTGTTAAATGATATAATTAAAAAATAAAGAAAAAAATTATTACAAAATAAGCAACCTTCAATTTAAAGTGCTATTCATTAAGAAGAAGGTAATAGAGTTTCACTTCTGCCGCCAAAGCATTTTTGACTTTTCCTTTAATTTCGGTTATTCAGTTTTAAACTGATTTTACATTTCTTGGTAAAGAGAATCAATTTATTTTGTTGCGGATTAACGCCTAGTAAATTTGACTAGCACGAAGTTTACCGACTACATAATGTCCCTAATCGTGGACATAAATATATATCTTCCAGACGCCGCGATGTCTGCGTAGGCAATGACCTTGCACCCTGTGCTCTCCAGCGTTATTAGAAGTTCATTCACTGCTACGTTCCACAAGAGAGGCAAGAGAGGAGCGAGCACTACACCCTGTGGTGTGGGTCTATTAACGGCTCTGCGGCTATGCTCGAGTGGCTCTGTTCTACAGCTCTGTTGTACAGGAGTAGTTGATTTAATGTTAGGGATAACCCCAAGGTGTATATCAGTCGCCAATTGTAATATATAAAAATAACTCGTTTAATTTGACATAAAACGCACAGTACGAAGGAGGTGTGTGTGTACATGAAACATGTACAGTTGAAAAGTAAAATCGGGATAATCACATTCCCACCAGAAAATCGTACCAACACGAGAGTCCCACATGCACTCATCGAACTCGGATTGCTGTCTCGCTCTGCTCTACAACACAGCACCCAAGTCAAACATATCAACTGATGAATGTACTTCTCAAATTGGATAAAGCCGGGTGTAAAATTAGTTGTCTACTCCAGTTACCTCAACACTTACATCTCTCAGCGCATTTCCATTCCGATTGGCGGTCAAGCACAATGTGGTATCCAACAGAGTTATCATCATTTGAACAGGCAGTGAAGTTAAGATTCAATCTCCGAATTCTTGTCCCTTGCCTGGTCTAAATTATCGATTCGGGCTGCTCATCGGGATGGCCGCGTATTCTACAACTCATCTCATTTGGGTGGCGGGGTACAGTGACATCGGCAGACGAACATCGCGCCTTTACACCCCAATCAAATCAAACTGTCAATAAAACTCGAAAGCTACAATGTCCACCAAACCGTATGTGAACTAAAGGCATAACGTGACTCATCGCGCCAATACCCCAGGATATTTTGTATGAGCAGGGATCCAGATAACATTCACTTTATGTCTCCATTAACACATCATTAAGTATTTTATCTCTCCATACTTCTTTTAGGTTTTTCTGAAATGATGGGGTGCCGTTGGGATTGCCTTTAATTTTCGGTAGCAACGTGATTGATGCACTTTCATAAAACTTTACAGACAAAGCATGTGAATGTTAACTTTTGGTGACCCATGGAGAATGTAAGAGACTATTTTTTTAAGAATATTATAAGATTGAGCGGTGTACTCGCTATTTCTTGAATTTGAGAGAATCTAATATAGGTTAAGGTTTAATTTACCTATTAATTTTGCATTAATTGGCTTTAGTTAGGCTAGGGGTGGCGACTGAGTGCTAGTAGTAGTCTATGACCATGATGATCTCCCAGTCTGTGGCCTGTAATGATTCCTACTAGTAAACCGCAGATAGCCCTTGGCAGCGAGACTATTAGTTTAGTTTTGGTGCCGTTATATTCGGACCAGAAAAATCTTGGTTTTGATGCAGGAATTATTCATCTACCACACATTTTGGTGTTGAGGGTGTATTCCACCGTGACCTGAAGGTCTTTTGTACCCTATGCCATACCCTTGCTCTCTTACGTGTTCCCCTCACATATAGTTCATTACAGCCTTGAGTTGGGGGTTATGGACTCATGTTGCCTGGTGGAAGAGATTTGTTCTAGAATATTCCATCTGAGCCAGTTTCCTACATAGGAATATGAGAATGAAAGATGGTTCTAGTGACTTCACTTCTTCGTCTGATAGTAAGTGCTTGGCCGGATATCTTTACCTTTTGTGGACAAGGTTCTGGGATTTGATTAGATTCTTCACAGAACCTGCAGAGACCTTCAGCTCCGCTCAAAAGGTGCTGCTTCTTTCGTGCAGTTTTTAAGTTAGCTTTTGAGGCATTGCGATGCATTGAATACTCCAGCTCCGACACCTTCATACTGCTTGGAGCCATATGTGTGAATATTAATGGAGTTTTCGGACTCAGCTATGGATTCTGACCAGTGCTCTCTTGTCGGAATTTGTATAGAAAATTTACAGTCTGTAATCTGCATTCATATTGGCGATATTCATAAAGTTACAATGTCCGAAGATTCTGAATTTTTACATTGTTCAACGCTCTTAGTCGTAGTCCCGCAATGCCGTTCGTAAATAGGCTAATGTGAAGTAGGTGTAAGATCATGCTTAGTCACGCTTTAGATTTTATTTTAAAAGCCCCCGTGCTCATGAGGCATTGGAGTCTTTCAAGCTTTTGCCTGAACGACCCTGTACATTCAGATTGGTCTTACTATGGAGGTGGTTCACTTTTGGTTGTAGTTGCCACTTCGAACGGAAGATACATTTACAAGCGTAAAAAGCATTTTGTGCCTTTTTAATTCTTTCTTCGCATTTGAGATTGGCTTAAAATAGGAACTTTGTGTCTCCAAGTGAAAACCAGCGTTCCTGATTTTTTTTTAAGTTAAATTTGAGGTCATGGCCCCTTGCGTTGTGGGTATGTGCGTCGACTCCTACGCACTTGGACCTACCTGTCTAGGTTCATTCCTGGTACGACAAGAAATACTTCTCACGGCCCCACCTCTTTCGAGTCACTGACAATACTCAAAGAGTATGACTGTCTAGAAAAAGCTTCTCAAACTTGGCCGTTCGGAGTCGGCATAAAGCTGTAGGTCCCTTCCACTCGTGGGAGAACAATAGTACGCACAACACGAGTGGTTGATGAGAAGCTAGGCCCTGGTCATTTAAGGGCTGTAGCGCCACCCATATTATTATTATTTATATTTGCCCGATACAAGAAGTACAATGGTATCATTTGCTAGTACATTGATACCCAATTTATTGAGAGCGTGCTGTGGAGTTGGTCTATTGTTTGGATTTATAAAAGGCGTGTGAAGTATACCCTAGTAAAAATGTTTGTTACTGTAGTGCTGCCCCATGCAACAGTCATGGTGCGGTTATCTAAATAGATGTTGATTAACCCCTGTTAACTATATATGTAGCTAATGACATAATCTTAAACGCAGTAATGTAGCGTTTAAAATTATGTCATTAGTTACATATATAGTTAAGGGCCCCTTCAATGTCCATTAAAGTTTCATTCCAATTGTGACCTCTTTGAAGTGCAGAGAACATTTATTAATATATCGGGTTTTGCAGCAAGAACTTGACCTTAATAAAAAACAAAATATTTGAAATATCTTGATTATTGGTTGAAATGCAATGAAAACATTCAGGTATGGAAGTCGACATCGTTCATTTATCCACCACGGGAACGTTTGCAGCGGTAGATTAGTGGAATCCAATTTTTAATGACTCGACTAAAATGGTCGATGTATCTCGTTTAATACTGTCTCTAAACTCCTCCATCGACGTCGGCATGTTGTCATAGACCATTGCTTCATCGAAATGAGTTTTCAATATGTTGATTGTTCCACATGCTGTGGGGCTTGTGGCACAGTCTTCTGAGAACTTCACATCAATAATGTCTAAGTAGTTGTGTTTCTTTTGAAATACCATTGATTTAAGTTAAATTCATTCTTCTTCTTCTTCTGTTAGTTACTCTAAGTTTGATTCGTACAGTTTACTTGGGGGCCTACCTAAAAGGTATATCTTAAAATTATTTCAAATATTTTATTTTATATTATTTGGTCTATCAAGGCTTTAATGTATGTAAATCTTTCGTTTTTGGTTCAGACCTTAAATTTGTAAATCAGGGATCTGATGATACCAGCATTTGATGAGTGAAGAATAACAGATATATGCAGATGCCATCAATATCACCAGTTGAAGATGGATGGAACTCGACAGTTGCAGGACTTCCAGGCAATATTAAGGTCGTAGAGATCATCACAGGTCACTGTATCCTGGTCTTACATGCAAGAAAAATGGAAGCCCCTTATAGCTAAGTCATCAAGAAAACATACTGGCTATAACTCAGTAATGAAATGGACAATCCTTGAAGAGACCACTTGTATACCAGCAGGTACTTTTTAGGTTTCAGTTAGTTCTCCTGGCTAACGAGGAATCGGTGTATCAATCACCGGTTAGTGATGACACAATGGGTCCAAACAGGATCTAGGTGGGACACTACAATTTTAGCTGTAACAATCATAGCGCAACAAACACGAGTAGTTAAGTATAAGTATAAGTCAGGCCCATATCCACATCGGACTGTCGTATCGCCTATTTTATTATAACAATAATATGGGTGGCGCCTCAGCCCGAAGAGGCCCAGGACTTAGCTTCTCAGCAACCACTCGTGTTACGCGTGCTAATGTTCTCTCATGACTGGAAGGGACCTACAGTTTTGAACTGCTGCTACGAACACAGAGATTTCATTTGACATGATCCTTAAAATAACGGCATGCACTTTTTTGAGGCAACCATACTTCTCGTCAGCAATGCACTATCGCAGTTAATGCACTCTAAAATCTGCATTCTCCTCCAAGCAATAAAACTACTCCATGGAGTTTATCTGAGACGTTGCAGCACCTTGAAACGATAGTTCCGCCCCTCTCCATCATGCGGATAACCCCACTAGGAATGAAGTAATTTGAATTTACAGCTGTTTCTCGCGTTTACGAACCAACCTCTATTTTATTTTTCCGTAAAATTCGTATAACGCCATAAATTTGTTTTCCTTAAAAGCCAAAAACTCGAGTGATTGAGTCGTAAATGAGTGCAAAACAGCAGGATTCTTGGGTATTCCGCCTACCAGAAGCAGACAACAGAAAATGCTGCACTCATAGAAATTCCATTTTATTTTTATTTCGCAAGCGGAATTTATAATAAATTTTAACTATGACTTCGCCTGTCGAGATTAAGCAGAAAAAGGACTGACAGGAACACAATCATTCCCACCGCCAAAGCAGATAACTCATTCGACCTGAATGCCAGAGTGGGAGGCAGAACATTCGCTCGTGCTACAAGCTCCCATGGCGTTAAGTCGGCCAAACGGAATATCGAGAACATTCATTTAACACCCCCGGTATATCATAGGATATTCAGCAATATTTATGGACATGGACCGGTCTTTAAAAAAAAAACGCGTAAAATCTTCTCCGTAAATATATACAAAAGTTCAGGGATGCAGATTTATGAAAGCCAACGTCGGCAACGGTGTCCTTGGTGTGGAATTTTTGTTTTGCTACGTTGGCAATTTATTACTTTTAATTTGTTCGCATCGCGTGAGTTCTGGGACTTGGACAAATTCGAAAGTACAGTACAAAAGTCTTTCGCAGTGCCCTTATCGTTTGCGTCCGATTCGCCCGAGAAACCAATCAGCTGGAAATTCTGTGTGTTGCCATCTGCGACACGGACGAATTGATATTCATTAGCAGATTACATTCGTTTGCTGACAGCGTGTGGATTTCCATTTTGACGGATTTGATTACTCTCTGATGAATTAATATGTGAGTATGAGTGCTGGCGTGTGGGATGACTTCATTGATTCTGCTTACTTTCTAAAATAAACGAAGAAACGTTCTATTTCTGATTGGAAATGATTGTGTGAATAATTCTCTTATGCAGTCGATGTTATGATATGGGGAAGCGTAAAAATAAGTTGTGAACTTGATTGTCATTGAAATTTGAAAGTAATTACATTTAAGGATTCAGAAATGCTCTTAAAGAGGAAGCATACAGCCTACTCCAACGGCAGTCGAACAGCAGTGAACTCCCATATGAGACTAGTAGATCTAGGACCTGTGGAAGGATTGTAAATTAATTTCATTTAATTAATTTCTTGGCTTCTGCATTTTCTACATCTAGAATCGGATTCTCAACCGGATTATTGGCATTCGTACTCACGATGGCAGCAGCCGGTTTAGTGGACTTTAAGCAAGAACAAATATCCGACGCTCAGTGATCAAAAACCAGATATATATTTAGGTTTTTTTCAAAACCGATAATACCAATTTTTGATCTAAAAAAATTCAAAACGACCTTTTGGTAACGGTTTCGTAAAAGTATTTGCTAGCTGCTCTGCTTTTGGAACATATGTAAGCTTGAAAATACCTTCCGCAAACCTCTCCCTAATAGAATGGAATCTTATGTCAATATGTTTGCTTCTTTTATGATATACGGGATTCCATACCAATTTGATGGCGCTTTTATTATCTACATACAGATTTGGCTTGTCAAATCATCCTGGAAGTAGCTCATTCAATAATCGCACCAACCATGCGATTTCTTTCACTGCAATTGAGCCTGCCATATACTCCGCCTACAAAAAGACTCGTTAATTTCACGTATCGAATGATACCAGTGATGTCCTGTGTAGTCGGTTTTTCAATATGTCGGCTGACAACTCCAAAGGAATGTATCATGCCTGGTTCTGATTGCCAAGTACATTGAAATTCCCACGTCTTCTCTGTAGGGGAAATCATGTACTACTTCACAAATTCAACGCAGCAGTTCAGTTCTTAATTTCATTTACAAATGTTTGTAAGCATATCAAAACGTCAGTTTTTTCTTTTAGGAAATACACAACTCTGTATCTTCAGAAATCGTCCTTAATAAGCAAAAAAAAAACTTTGAGCCACCAACTGAAACATTTTGCATGGGGCATACAAATCAGCGTGAACTAATTTTCCCTAACTAAATCGCTCTAACTTCGAAAGGAAAACAATGCATTTGCATCATGGAAATCTATACCACGATCTTTCAAAAATTTGCGAATATAACTCACATTTTGGTGCCCCAATCGTTCGTGCCAAGTTTTTATATCATCAATCTTATTACTCACACTGGCAACAGCGGGTACAACAATCTTAAATTTCATTTTAGAAAGAGCTGCGTCTCGAACTCCCTCTGCCAAAATGCACCCGTTTTGTAAAAGCTAAGAAATGTCTTTATTGGCCACCAACTGCAGATTTTTGTCCATGGCTGCATTTGAAGAGAATAAACTTGTATGTTCATCGGGGACACACAAAACGTTTGTGAGAAATGTAGGCAACCATATCCGTTGTAAGAAAGTATGTGATTTTAGAAGAACAACAGCATTTATGGTTTCACCGTTGCCCACATGAACAAATTTTGGAATTTGAAATGGCTTATATTTGACAAACCAATCTAGACATGACGTATCATGTGGTCGTCGCTGGCCACGGAGTCTAAACTTACTAGAAACTATTTCAGAACTCGAATGAGTATCTTTTCAAATGATATCAACTGAATATTTTTCAGAAAAGAGGGTTTATCCCGTTTAGGGATTTATTGCACCCAGTGCCTTTGTTAATATGCATAATTCAAGTCAATGTTATTCATAATCGTGTGCGTCTCTGCGGTCTCGAGGTTGCGTAACGCAACAAAATAGTCGATATAAAATCGATTTCCACAGCCCGTTTTCTCTTCAGTGAGTCCAATCAAGATGCAGTTGTTTCCGATATTGAATCCACCTGTGATTGCATAAAACTATTCATAAATTTGCTTCCACTACCGTGATTAAATGTCATAAATGGCATTTAATATCATTGAAGACAGTTTCTTATTGGCTAGTCTTGTATACCTATTGTGAAATATTGACATGACATTTTGACGGACATTTTACGACGTTTACTTGTACTGGTTGTAAACTTCTCCAAAACTCAATTCAAAACATTCCAATTGTTCAGTTGTAAACCATAATCCTTATTGGTACTCCGGAGTACGTCCTGGGCAATTACTTTTGAAACGATTTGTTCAAAAGTAATCACTTTTTAGTAGCTGTTAAAGAAACTTAACCCAAGAGCACGACATTTCCACAGACATCGCCAAACATCCCAGTGCTTCACAATATTACATCCCTCTCATATAGCTTTAACTTGTTTTCGACTTAAAGTCAGGTTTTTTTTTTCTTATTTCATTGTTTAACAAAGCCATCTTCAAACGAACTTTTATATGTTCCATATATGTATTTCTTAATTTAAATAATGATTGATTCGATGTTTGTGGGTGGCAACTTCTGTTTGCTGCCAACATGAACTCTGGCTAAATGTTGAAACAAGATTAGCCACATTAGCATTTGGTTAAGAGTTTTATTTAGACAAAAAATCATTTGAAAGAAGTTGCAGAACACAAATGCCAATAAATTAATAGTAAATAGGAAGCCTTACGGTTGACGATTGGGGTTTCTTCTGTGATGCGGAAGTCTATCAAGTCTATTTTCCTTAGCTAATGGTGATACATACGAGCACCAACAGATTTCCCTCGCAAGTGCTTTCTAAACTCACCACACACTTCCCACAATTCCGCCCACAACTTGTCTTGATAAAGAACTAGCGGCTTGTGAAAAAACGAGATTTTATTTGCATAATAATACTGGAGAACAACTGACTCAGTATCGATTTACGATAATAACTTTTCAAACAAAACAAAAAAAAAAATTATGAAAAATGTCTATCTAATTCCCACCGCAGATAGCTGAAGGTCATGAAAAATATCTCACATCCAAGCCATTTGCATATCTGTCCTTCCATAAATGTGCTCTGAAGAACTTTTAACTGACGTCTCAGTATAAAACTGTAATTTGTACACGGAAAACTTTGTCCTCCTCCAGATGGTTGGGTTGTTGCCACAAACTATTAATCAAGACGATAGAAACGAGCCGAGGGCACATAAGACCAACCAGAAGAGCACCACTAGTGGTTACATCACGACGAACGCCACCAACATCCTCGTCTCTTGACATTTTAGGTGAAAAAATGAAAAATTACCAAGGAATCTTCGTCTCCTTGTGTTCGTTGCATTTGATATGGCCACGGTGCGGTGTGCTGTTGAAACGTTCACGCTATGCATGGTCACAGCGTTCGGTAACGAACAAGCGAAACAAGTGAAAAACTTACATGATAGTGGAAAACGATTTCCCTAGCACACCATACACGCTTCGAATAAAACTTTTAAAGTTTATTTGTCTTATCTAACTAAAACAAATTTCAAGAAATTGCACTTACTCGTATTTGTTGCTGCAACTATAGCCTTATCGAAACATTTAAGATTTGTAATGCGTTGTTAAAGAAGTTGAGAAGTTTCAATTTCACTGATAAATTTTGCAATGAATAAGTTCCGTAAGACAAGTGCAGTGTCACTTCAGTTGCCATATTCATACCTCTGTTTTTTTCAAGGTTAGAGCAAAATGAAGTAATTATTACTAAAGTTCATTGTGTGGAAGGCACTCCGTTCTGAACATTAAACTCCGTATCGCCAGCACATAGTCAGACTACTACCCCTATGATCGACAACTCCAGTGATAGTGTCGTTAATTAGATCCCAAAAGGGATTTAAAAATTTATTGAGAACAAAAACAATATTTTTTACAATTTGAGATTACAACTATGCTTAATACTAAGGGTTAGGGTGTTGGCTCAACAATCGGGGCCCAACTGATGTACATTGTTTAATTCATCATTTGGTATTATAATATCGGTTTAGTGTTTATTTTTTATATCCTACAATGTCCAGAATGGTGACTGGACGCCTACATACCAAAGGCGGTATCTTAGGTAGTGGGATGGGACTGGACATTCGCTGATTCGACACTGTAAGGCCGCGGCAGTAATGTATGACTCCTTATGCTTTAGCAAGGGTGTCAGAGAATACTTGTTGAAAACAATGACTGGGGATGTGGTGCGCTTTTTTGGTTCTTCCTGTTTGTATGTCCAGTAGATCGTGGTCCCGTACTGTGGTGTTATCCTACATTGACCTACATCGAAATGGTCCAGTCAACTCCTCCTCTATGTAATACGGCTCAAATTATGTTACTCTCGGGCACCTGACCATGCCTGTTAAGTCTTTTGGCAGCGACAGAAATCCAAAAACAGTTCGGAGTCAGGGTCAAAGCATAAGTGTGGAGCACACAAATTGACATCATTGTATGAATAGTGCACTAATGATACCACAAGCCTATGAATCACAAACAACATTGATGTTCGACTTTCAATGACTTCCTTAGCTTCAAACGCACGACATTTACTTGTTGACACATACACTTCACTGACAACCCTAACCTATGAAATATGTCATCCGGTCATACCGTAAAGTAAAATGTTTCTCTAACAATTGATTTATGATTGAAGTGAAACAATTTTTTTCCCCAGTCGCGTCTATATGTCTACCTACAACTATCATCCTGAGTATACAAAATATAAACTGAAGCAATTGTCATTTAAAAAATACATGAACTTATCAAAACATATAATTGTACGCCATCTGAAAAATATAACACGCTTTCACAGAAAAGCAAACACATTTCAAGTTGAACTATGGTCACAGATTGTGCATCGTTGGACTGATAATTTAATTATTGAATAAACACTCCCTTTTCATTCTTTTCAAATTTAATTGGGCTTACAAAACCGCAGTTCCACAATTTCGTTTAAACGCACAAGCCTACGTACCGGCAAACAATTAAAAACCTTAAACAGAGGCTACTGGCGCATTGAGCCTCTTGATGCGCGACTGGTCTTTACGGAAATTATTTATATAATTTGCGTTTAAATACATATACATGTATTTATATTTATTCATGGTAATATTGTTTGTGGACCGATAATTTGTTGAAATGACTAATTATTGCGAAGAAAAAATGGAATCAGATGCTTAACGCAGGTTTTTTGTTTACAATTTAATTTAATTATAGTCGAATAAATCACACGGCAGTGAACTTATATAGGACTACATTGAATACACGGTAGTGCAAATTAAAATTTGCTTCATTCATTTGCACAGCCTCTAATCTCTGGTAGGTTTTGTTCCGGCTAATTCCAGGATCGTCCTCATTATGACAGGATGTCATGGACGTAACATAGTGTAAGGACCACCGTGTCAGAGGCTCTTTCAGACGTAGATTTTTGGGCGTAAGAAAACATCACCAAAGATGTACAGAAGTCTTGGGTAGGTCATATCGTGCCACTATGGTAGTTAGAAGATGAACTAGGATAGAGCAGAACTTTGACTTTGCCGACTTTGCGATTTTTGGAGGAGAATTCATAAGGTGAAAACTTCGATGTCGGGAAATGCTCTCCAGAGTATGTGATATACACGTACGACAACATCATCACATCTGTACAGAAGTCGTAGGTTCGTCTAGTTAAGCCGTTATGAAAGTTGGAAAATGTGCCATGAAAAGGCTACGTATCCTGGATTTCTTTAGGTGAAAAATTCGATGTCGTCGGATCCACTCCAGTCTTTGGATTTCGTTAATACACATCTCAGCACATAACCACAGGTGTAAACACGTCGTAGGTACACCTAGTTGGGCCGCTGTGGCAATTTGAAGATGAGCCATGAAAAGTCTCCAAAATCCTTACTATTTACTGTCAATTTTTTCAGGTGAAAAATTCGTTGTCGTCGTATCCACTCCAGTGTTTGGATTTCGTTAATACACATATCAACACATAACCATAGGTGTGCACAGGTCTTAGGTACGCCTAGTTGGGCCGCTGTGGCAGTTGGACGATGAGCCATGAAAAGGCTCCAAAATCCTTACTGTCAATTTTTTTAGGTGAAAAATTCGATGTCGTCGGATTCACTCCAGTCTTTGGATTTCGTTGATACACATCTCAACACATAACCACAGGTGTACACAGGTCGTAGGTACGCCTAGTTGGGCCGCTGTGGCAGTTGGAAGATGAGCCATGAAAAGGCTCCAAAATCCTTACTATACACTGTCAATTTTTTTAGGTGAAAAATTCGATGTCGTCGGATCCACTCCAGTCTTTGGATTTTTTTAATAAACATCTCAACACATAACCACAGGTGTACACAGGTCTTATTTACGCCTAGTTCGGCCGCTGTGGCATATGGAAGATGAGCCATGAAAAGTCTCCAAAATCCTTACTATTTACTGTCAATTTTTTCAGGTGAAAAATTCGTTGTCGTCGTATCCACTCCAGTCTTTGGATTTCGTTAATACACATATCAACACATAACCATAGGTGTGCACAGGTCTTAGGTACGCCTAGTTGGGCCGCTGTGGCAGTTGGACGATGAGCCATGAAAAGGCTCCAAAATCCTTACTATACACTGTCAATTTTTTTAGGTGAAAAATTCGATGTCGTCGGATCCACTCCAGTCTTTGGATTTTGTTAATAAACATCTCAACACATAACCACAGGTTACACAGGTCTTAGGTACGCCTAGTTCGGCCGCTGTGGCATATGGAAGATGAGCCATGAAAAGTCTCCAAAATCCTTACTGTCAATTTTATTAGGTGTAAAATTCGATGTCGTCGGATCCACTCCAGTCTTTGGATTTCGTTAATACACATCCCAAAACATAACCACAGGTGTACACAGGTACGCATAGTTGGGCCGCTGTGGCAGTTGGAAGATGAGCCATGAAAAGGCTCCAAAATCCTTACTATACACTGTCAACTTTTTCAGGTGAAAAATTCGATGTCGTCGGATCCACTCCAGTCTTTGGATTTCGTTAATACACATCTCAACACATAACCACAGGTGTACACAGGTCGTAGGTACACCTAGTTGGGCCGCTGTGGCTATTGGAAGATGAGCCATGAAAAGTCTACAAAATCCTTACTATTTACTGTCAATTTTATTAGGTGAAAAATTCGATGTCGTCGGATCCACTCCAGTCTTTGGATTTCGTTAATACACATCCCAACACATAACCACAGGTGTACACAGGTCGTAGGTACGCATAGTTGGGCCGCTGTGGCAGTTGGAAGATGATCCATGAAAAGGCTCCAAAATCCTTACTATACACTGTCAACTTTTTCAGGTGAAAAATTCGATGTCGTCGGATCCACTCCAGTCTTTGGATTTCGTTAATACTCTTCCCAACACATAACCACAGGTGTACACAGGTCGTAGGTACGCCTAGTTGGGCCGCTGTAGCAGTTGGAAGATGAGCCATGAAAAGGCTCCAAAATCCTTACTATACACTGTACATTTTTTTAGGTGAAAAAATCGATGTAGTCGTATCCACTCCAGTCTTTGGATTTCATTAATACACATCTCAACACATAACCACAGGTGTACACAGGTCGTAGGTACGCCTAGTTGGGCCGCTGTGGCAGTTGGAAGATGAGCCATGAAAAGGCTCCAAAATCCTTACTGTCAATTTTATTAGGTGAAAAATTCGATGTCGTCGGATCCACTCCAGTCTTTGGATTTCGTTAATACTCATCTCAGCACATAACCACAGGTGTGCACAGGTTGTAGCTACGCCTAGTTGGGCCGCTGTGGCAGTTGGAAGATGAGCCATGAAAAGGCTCCAAAATCCTTACTATACACTGTACATTTTTTTAGGTGAAAAATTCGATGTAGTCGTATCCACTCCAGTCTTTGGATTTCATTAATACACATCTCAACACATAACCACAGGTGTACACAGGTCGTAGGTACGCCTACTTGGGACGCTGTGGCAGTTGGAAGATGAGCCATGAAAAGACTCCAAAATCCTAACTATACACTGTCAATTTTTTTAGGTGAAAAATTCGATGTCGTCGGATCCACTCCAGTCTTTGGATTTCGTTAATACACATCTCAACACATAACCACAGGTGTACACATGTCGCAGGTACGCCTAGTTGGGCCGCTGTGGCAGTTGGAAGATGAGCCATGAAAAGGCTCCAAAATCCTTACTGTCAATTTTATTAGGTGAAAAATTCGATGTCGTCGGATTCACTCCAGTCTTTGGATTTCGTTGATACACATCTCAACACATAACCACAGGTGTACACAGGTCGTAGGTACGCCTAGTTGGGCCGCTGTGGCAGTTGGAAGATGAGCCATGAAAAGGCTCCAAAATCCTTACTATACACTGTCAATTTTTTTAGGTGAAAAATTCGATGTCGTCGGATCCACTCCAGTCTTTGGATTTTTTTAATAAACATCTCAACACATAACCACAGGTGTACACAGGTCTTATTTACGCCTAGTTCGGCCGCTGTGGCATATGGAAGATGAGCCATGAAAAGTCTCCAAAATCCTTACTATTTACTGTCAATTTTTTCAGGTGAAAAATTCGTTGTCGTCGTATCCACTCCAGTCTTTGGATTTCGTTAATACACATATCAACACATAACCATAGGTGTGCACAGGTCTTAGGTACGCCTAGTTGGGCCGCTGTGGCAGTTGGACGATGAGCCATGAAAAGGCTCCAAAATCCTTACTATACACTGTCAATTTTTTTAGGTGAAAAATTCGATGTCGTCAGATCCACTCCAGTCTTTGGATTTTGTTAATAAACATCTCAACACATAACCACAGGTTACACAGGTCTTAGGTACGCCTAGTTCGGCCGCTGTGGCATATGGAAGATGAGCCATGAAAAGTCTCCAAAATCCTTACTGTCAATTTTATTAGGTGTAAAATTCGATGTCGTCGGATCCACTCCAGTCTTTGGATTTCGTTAATACACATCCCAAAACATAACCACAGGTGTACACAGGTCGTAGGTACGCATAGTTGGGCCGCTGTGGCAGTTGGAAGATGAGCCATGAAAAGGCTCCAAAATCCTTACTATACACTGTCAACTTTTTCAGGTGAAAAATTCGATGTCGTCGGATCCACTCCAGTCTTTGGATTTCGTTAATACACATCTCAACACATAACCACAGGTGTACACAGGTCGTAGGTACACCTAGTTGGGCCGCTGTGGCTATTGGAAGATGAGCCATGAAAAGTCTACAAAATCCTTACTATTTACTGTCAATTTTATTAGGTGAAAAATTCGATGTCGTCGGATCCACTCCAGTCTTTGGATTTCGTTAATACACATCCCAACACATAACCACAGGTGTACACAGGTCGTAGGTACGCATAGTTGGGCCGCTGTGGCAGTTGGAAGATGATCCATGAAAAGGCTCCAAAATCCTTACTATACACTGTCAACTTTTTCAGGTGAAAAATTCGATGTCGTCGGATCCACTCCAGTCTTTGGATTTCGTTAATACTCTTCCCAACACATAACCACAGGTGTACACAGGTCGTAGGTACGCCTAGTTGGGCCGCTGTAGCAGTTGGAAGATGAGCCATGAAAAGGCTCCAAAATCCTTACTATACACTGTACATTTTTTTAGGTGAAAAAATCGATGTAGTCGTATCCACTCCAGTCTTTGGATTTCATTAATACACATCTCAACACATAACCACAGGTGTACACAGGTCGTAGGTACGCCTAGTTGGGCCGCTGTGGCAGTTGGAAGATGAGCCATGAAAAGGCTCCAAAATCCTTACTGTCAATTTTATTAGGTGAAAAATTCGATGTCGTCGGATCCACTCCAGTCTTTGGATTTCGTTAATACTCATCTCAGCACATAACCACAGGTGTGCACAGGTTGTAGCTACGCCTAGTTGGGCCGCTGTGGCAGTTGGAAGATGAGCCATGAAAAGGCTCCAAAATCCTTACTATACACTGTACATTTTTTTAGGTGAAAAATTCGATGTAGTCGTATCCACTCCAGTCTTTGGATTTCATTAATACACATCTCAACACATAACCACAGGTGTACACAGGTCGTAGGTACGCCTACTTGGGACGCTGTGGCAGTTGGAAGATGAGCCATGAAAAGACTCCAAAATCCTAACTATACACTGTCAATTTTTTTAGGTGAAAAATTCGATGTCGTCGGATCCACTCCAGTCTTTGGATTTCGTTAATACACATCTCAACACATAACCACAGGTGTACACATGTCGCAGGTACGCCTAGTTGGGCCGCTGTGGCAGATGGAAGATGAGCCATGAAAGGCTCCAAAATCCTTACTATACACTGTAAATTTTTTTAGGTGAAGAATTCGATGTTGTCAGATCCACTCCAGTCTTTGGATTTCGTTAATACACATCTCAACACATAACCAAAGGTGTACACAGGTCGTAGGTAGGCCTAGTTGGGCCGCTGTGGCAGTCGGAAGATGAGCCATGAAAAGGCTCCAAAATCCTTACTATACACTGTACATTTTTTTAGGTGAAAAATTCGATGTAGTCGTATCCACTCCAGTCTTTGGATTTCATTAATACACATCTCAACACATAACCACAGGTGTACACAGGTCGTAGGTACGCCTACTTGGGACGCTGTGGCAGTTGGAAGATGAGCCATGAAAAGACTCCAAAATCCTAACTATACACTGTCAATTTTTTTAGGTGAAAAATTCGATGTCGTCGGATCCACTCCAGTCTTTGGATTTCGTTAATACACATCTCAACACATAACCACAGGTGTACACATGTCGCAGGTACGCCTAGTTGGGCCGCTGTGGCAGATGGAAGATGAGCCATGAAAGGCTCCAAAATCCTTACTATACACTGTAAATTTTTTTAGGTGAAGAATTCGATGTTGTCGGATCCACTCCAGTCTTTGGATTTCGTTAATACACATCTCAACACATAACCAAAGGTGTACACAGGTCGTAGGTACGCCTAGTTGGGCCGCTGTGGCAGTTGTAAGATGAGCCAAAATCCTTACTGTCAATTTTTTTAGGTGAAAAATTCGATGTCGTCGGATCCACTCCAGTCTTTGGATTTCGTTAATACACATCTCAACACATAACCACAGGTGTACACAGGTCGTAGGTACGCCTAGTTGGGCCGCTGTGGCAGTTGGAAGATGAGCCATGAAAAGACTCCAAAATCCTAACTATACACTGTCAATTTTTTTAGGTGAAAAATTCGATGTCGTCGGGTCCACTCCAGTCTTTGGATTTCGTTAATACACATCTCAACACATAACCAAAGGTGTACACAGGTCGTAGGTAGGCCTAGTTGGGCCGCTGTGGCAGTCGGAAGATGAGCCATGAAAAGGCACCAAAATCCTTACTATACACTGTAAATTGTTTTAGGTGAAAAATTCGATGTCGTCGGATCCACTCCAGTCTTTGGATTTCGTTAATACACATCTCAACACATAACCACAGGTGTACACATGTCGTAGGTGCGCCTAGTTGGGCCGCTATGGCAGTTGGAAGATGAGCCATGAATGTAGTCGGATCCACTCCAGTCTTTGGATTTCATTAATACACATCTCAACACATAACCACAGGTGTACACAGGTCGTAGGTACGCCTAGTTGGGCCGCTGTGGCAGTTGTAAGATGAGCCAAAATCCTTACTATACACTGTCAATTTTTTTAGGTGAAAACTTCGATGTCGTCGGATCCACTCCAGTCTTTGGATTTCGTTAATACACATCTCAACACATAACCACAGGTGTACACAGGTCGTACTTACGCCTAGTTGGGCCACTGTGGCAGTTGGAAGATGAGCCATGAAAAGGCTCCAAATTAGGTGAAAAATTCGATGTCGTCTTATCCACTCCAGTCTTTGGATTTCGTTAATACACGTCTGAACACATAACCACAGGTGTACACAGGTCGTAGGTAGGCCTAGTTGGACCGCTGTGGTAGTTGGAAGATGAGCCATGAAAAGGCTCCAAAATCCTTACTATACACTGTCAATTTTTTTATGTGAAAAATTCGATGTAGTCGGATCCACTCCAGTTTTTTTTATAATTTGCGCGCGCTCAAGGGATTGCTAATACCCTTAAGTGTCCGGGGTCAAGACACAGCACGGGCCGAAGGTATAGAGGGCGAAAGGGAGAGGAGGTACCTGTGCACATTGGTCTTAAATATCTGCGGATTGTAGTCTGTGGGAAATATAGGGCTGGGAAGAGTATTCCAAATTCGCGTAGTACGGCTGAAGAACGAGTCTCTAAATTTAACTGTGCGTCCGAAAGTAGGCTTAAGGGTAAACTGATGAGCATTCCTGGCGAGACGAGTATTGCGGGTGAATTCATGGAGAGGAGGAATACAGTTGGCTAGCTCACTTGAGCATCGTTTGTTGAAATAGCGATAAAATACAGACAAAGAAGAAACGGTACGTCGATGTTCGAGCGAGTCTAATGACTTTGCGACATTGTTGTCTCCTATAAGTTTTATCGCTCGCTTTTGGATTCTATCTAGTAGGTGCAGGGTGGTCTTTGGGGCACCAGACCAGATATGAGCGTTGTACTCAAGCTTGGGGCGGATATACGCCATATAAATGAAAGCCAAATCAGAGGGGGTGAAATATTTCTTGCATCGATTAAGGAAACCTAAACATTTCGCAGCATTTTTGGCGACCTCAAATATGTGATCGTTCCAACTAAGTGTTCTGTTGATACACATACCAAGGATGGAAAGCTTGCCGGTTTCATCGACACAAGCACCATTCATGGATAATGGCTGATTAACAAGGGTTCGCTTGAGTAACAGCAGACAGCATTGAGTTTTAGAAGCATTGAATTCCACTCTGTTGTTGTTTCCCCAGTTAATTATGCTGTCAAGATCGGAATTCAATGAGCTTAACATACGCTGCCGTTCCAATTCTACGGCCGAAGGGCAGGGTTGTGAGTCTCGGAACGAATATGAAAAGCTGAGGGTGCTGTCTTCAGCGAAGGAATTTATTGGATTAGAAGTAGCAGACAAGAGATCATTAATAAAAATGAGAAAGAGTGTCGGAGACAGAACAGAGCCTTGGGGTACACCAGCATTTATTTGGTGGATATCAGACTTGAACCCATCCAAAACAACTTGAATTGAACGGTTCGAAAGGTAATTTCTAATCCATAGAAGAAGAGATTCATCGATACCATATGCACGCATTTTCGACAAAAGAGCTTGATGCCAAACTCTGTCAAATGCCTTAGAAATATCAAGTGCAACGATCTTGTTTTCACCTGCATTATGCAAAGATGTGTTCCACTTTTCGGTGAGATAAGCTATCAAATCACCAGTGGACCTGTTACTACGGAAACCGTACTGCCGGTCATTAAGAAGCTTCCGCGATTCAAGATATTTCATAAGCTGACGATTTATCAGCGTTTCCATGACCTTAGAAAGAAGGGACGTAAGTGCTATGGGTCGGTACGAGGTGGGTGACGAAGATTCGCCCTTTTTAGGGACGGGCTGGACAAATGCTGTTTTCCATCTGCTCGGAAAGAGACCTAAAGAGTAGGATAGATGAAAAAGCTTACGCAATGGTTTTGCCAGCGCAGAAGAACACCTCTTCAGAAGTATAGGGGGAATACCATCCGGGCCAGCGGATTTGTGCACGTCGAGATCTTTAAGTACTCTTGCAACTGTACGAGTGCGGAAATGGATTTTCTCCATGGTGAAATCAACGCTCTCAAGTACAGGTGGAGACATATTGGAATCTGGCAATGTTGAGCTGGCTGCAAAATGCGCCGCAAGCAGATTGGCTTTGTCTAAAGAGCTGACAGCTGGAATGTCATTGTAAATGAGCGTGGGAATTGAAGACGAGGTGGAATTCTTTATGTTTTTTACAAATGACCAAAAATTTTTGCTACCTTTGGGACATTGAAGCACTTTTTGCCTCAACTTTTGATCATAGGAGAATCTCACACGTCTGATAGTTGCATTGCAGTCATTTCTGGCCCGTTTAAACTTAATCCGGTTTTCCTCAGTAGGGTTGGCTTTGTATGCCCGGAAATTCAACTCTCTCAACCTGATAGCCTCTTTACAGCTCGAGTCATACCATGCATTTTCTTTGGGCTTGATACTTTTCACTCTATGCGGAATGAAGGATCTCATGCCCAGCAGAAGAATGTTTGTGATCATATCAGCAGCGGCATCCACGTCACTATCGAGGAAGCATAATGACCAGTTAAAATTCCGAAAGAAATTGTTGAGTCCGCTCCAATCGGCTTTCTCGTACAGCCATACTGTTCTTTTAGGAATTTGTTCTCTAACTGTGTGTGGTGATAACGAGAAATTAGCTGATATGACACAATGGTCAGACGAGCCTAGAGGCGACAGTATGTCAACAGAATATTTATCAGGGTGAGAGGTGAGAAACAGGTCCAGGGTGTTGGCGGAATGATCTGCGATGTCAGGTATTCGTGTGGGCTCATTTACTAGCTGAGTCAGATTGTTTAGCTCAGCAAAGATTTCGACATACCTTCCTTCGGGTGTTGTCTGGCCTGAATGTCGAAGCCAATCAGAATTGTGTACATTGAAATCGCCCGCAATGGCAATTTCAATGCGAGGATACAGGGATACAATTCTTGAGATGGAATCGGATAGCGCATCAAATTCGTTAAAAGTTGAATTGCTATCCAAGTTTGGACTTCTGTAAATAAAACAGTAGTGGATTAAATGCTTACGGACATGGATTTTTAACCACAGAAAATTAAATTCCGGATTGGAGCAGTGGCCATATTGTGGTTGAATTTGGTAAGCTACATCACTACGCACGTAGATGGCGAGACCGCGGTGAAAAAAGAAAAGAGGCACCAAGCTATATCCGGGCAGGGTCAAATCCGATAATTCGGTATTCTCACCTACCTGTGTTTCGCTTAGTGCCAAGACAGCTGGTTTATATAAAAACAAGTGGACATACACAGCGAAGAGATTCACTCTTAGCCCACGAACATTGCACACATCAACCCTAAAGTTTTCCATAGAAAACAAGACGGAGATATAAAATTACCAAACTCCGACTGCGTGTGGTAAGGCAGAGTTGAGAAGTGCAAATTCCGTAATAGCTTCCCAACAAGTCTTTGGATTTCATTAATACACATCTCAACACATAACCACAGGTGTACACAGGTCGTAGGTGCGCCTAGTTGGGCCGCTGTGGCAGTTGGAAGATGAGCCAACATCCTTACTATACACTGTCAATTTTTTTAGGTGAAAACTTCGATGTCGTCGGATCCACTCCAGTCTTTGGATTTCGTTAATACACATCTCAACACATAACCACAGGTGTACACAGGTCGTACTTACGCCTAGTTGGGCCACTGTGGCAGTTGGAAGATGAGCCATGAAAAGGCTCCAAATTAGGTGAAAAATTCGATGTCGTCTTATCCACTCCAGTCTTTGGATTTCGTTAATACACGTCTGAACACATAACCACAGGTGTACACAGGTCGTAGGTAGGCCTAGTTGGGCCGCTGTGGCAGTTGGAAGATGAGCCATGAAAAGGCTCCAAAATCCTTACTATACACCGTAAATTTTTTTAGGTGAAAAATTCGATGTAGTCGGATCCACTCCAGTCTTTGGATTTCATTAATACACATCTCAACACATAACCACAGGTGTACACAGGTCGTAGGTACGCCTAGTTGGGCCGCTGTGGCAGTCGGAAGATGAGCCATGAAAAGGCTCCAAAATCCTTACTATACACCGTAAATTTTTTTAGGTGAAAAATTCGATGTAGTCGGATCCACTCCAGTCTTTGGATTTCATTAATACACATCTCAACACATAACCACAGGTGTACACAGGTCGTAGGTACGCCTAGTTGGGCCGCTGTGGCAGTTGGAAGATGAGCCATGAAAAGGCTCCAAAATCCTTACTATACACTGTAAATTTTTTTAGGTGAAAAATTCGATGTAGTCGGTTCCACTGCAGTCCTTGGATTTCATTAATACACATCTCAACACATAACCACAGGTGTACACAGGTCGTAGGTACGCCTAGTTGGGCCGCTGTGGCAGTTGGAAGATGAGCCATGAAAAGGCTCCAAAATCCTTACTATACACTGTCAACTTTTTCAGGTGAAAAATTCGATGTTGTCGGATCCACTCCAGTCTTTGGATGTCGTTAATAAACATCTCAACACATAACCACAGGTGTACACAGGTCGTAGGTACACCTAGTTGGGCCGCTGTGGCAATTGGAAGATGAGCCATGAAAAGTCTACAAAATCCTTACTATTTACTGTCAATTTTTTTAGGTGAAAAATTCGATTTCGTCGGATAAACTCCAGTCTTTGGATTTCGTTAATATACATCTCAACACATAACCACAGGTGTACACAAGTCGTAGGTACGCATAGTTGGGCCGCTGTGGCAGTTGGAAGATGAGCCATGAAAAGGCTCCAAAATCCTTACTATACACTGTCAACTTTTTCAGGTGAAAAATTCGATGTCGTCGGATCCACTCCAGTCTTTGGATTTCGTTAATACACATCTCAACACATAACCACAGGCGTACACAGGTCGTAGGTACACCTAGTTGGGCCGCTGTGGCAATTGGAAGATGAGCCATGAAAAGTCTACAAAATCCTTACTATTTACTGTCAATTTTTTTAGGTGAAAAATTCGATGTCGTCGGATCCACTCCAGTCTTTGGATTTCGTTAATACACATCTCAACACATAACCACAGGTGTACACAGGTCTTAGGTACGCCTAGTTGTGCCGCTGTGGCAGTTGGAAGATGAGCCACGAAAAGGCTCCAAAATCCTTACTATACACTGTCAATTTTTTTAGGTGAAAAATTCGATGTCGTCGGATCCACTCCAGTCTTTGGATTTCGTTAATGCACATCTCAACACATAACCACAGGTGTACACAGGTCGTAGGTACGCCGAGTTGGGCCGCTGTGGCAGTTGGAAGATGAGCCATGAGAAGGCTCCAAAATCCTTACTGTCAATTTTTTTAGGTGAAAAATTCGATGTCGTCGGATCCACTCCAGTCTTTGGATTTCGTTAATACACATCTGAACACATAACCACAGCTGTACACAGGTCGTACGTAGGCCTAGTTGGGCCGCTGTGGCAGTTGGAAGATGAGCCATGAAAAGGCTCCAAATTAGGTGAAAAATTCGATGTCGTCGGATCCACTCAAGTCTTTGGATTTCGTTAATACACATCTGAACACATAACCACAGCTGTACACAGGTCGTACGTAGGCCTAGTTGGGCCGCTGTGGCAGTTGGAAGATGAGCCATAAAAAGGCTCCAAAATCCTTACTATGCACTGTAAATTTTTTTAGGTGAAAAATTCGATGTCGTCGGATCCATTCCAGTCTTTGGATTTCATTATACACATCTCAACACATAACCACAGGTGTACACAGGTCGTAGGTACGCCTAGTTGGGCCGCTGTGGCAGTTGTAAGATTAGTCAAAATCCTTAGTATACACTGTCAATTTTTGTAGGTGAAAAATTCGATGTCGGCGGTTCCACTCCAGTCTTTGGATTTCGTTAATACACATCTGAACACATAACCACAGGTCGTAGGTACGCCTAGTTGGGCCGCTGTGGCAGTTGGAAGATGAGTCAAAATCCTTACTATACACTGTCAATTTTTTTAGGTGAAAAATTCGATGTCGTCGGATCCACTCCAGTCTTTGGATTTCGTTAATACACATCTGAACACATAACCACAGGTGTGCACAGGTTGTAGCTACGCCTAGTTGGGCCGCTGTGGCAGTTGGAAGATGAGCCATGAAAAGGCTCCAAATTAGGTGAAAAATTCGATGTCGTCGGATCCACTCCAGTCTTTGGATTTCGTTAATGCACATCTCAACACATAACCACAGGTGTACACAGGTCGTAGGTACGCCTAGTTGGGCCGCTGTGACAGTTGTAAGATTAGTCAAAATCCTTACTATACACTGTAAATTTTTTTAGGTGAAAAATTCGATGTCGGCGGTTCCACTCCAGTCTTTGGATTTCGTTAATACACATCTGAACACATAACCACAGGTCGTACGTACGCCTAGTTGGGCCGCTGTGGCATTTGGAAGATGAGTCAAAATCCTTACAATTTTTTTAGGTGAAAAATTCGATGTCGTCGGATCCACTCCAGTCTTTGGATTTCGTTAATACACATCTGAACACATAACCACAGCTGTACACAGGTCGTACGTAGGCCTAGTTGGGCCGCTGTGGTAGTTGGAAGATGAGCCATGAAAAGGCTCCAAAATCCTTACTATTTACTCTCAATTTTTTTAGGTGAAAAATTCGATGTCGTCGTATCCACTCCAGTCTTTGGATTTCGTTAATGCACATCTCAACACATAACCACAGGTGTACACAGGTCGTAGGTACGCCGAGTTGGGCCGCTGTGGCAGTTGGAAGATGAGCCATGAGAAGGCTCCAAAATCCTTACTGTCAATTTTGTTAGGTGAAAAATTCGATGTCGTCGGATCCACTCCAGTCTTTGGATTTCGTTAATACACATCTCAACACATAACCACAGGTGTACACATGTCGTAGGTACGCCTAGTTGTGCCGCTGTGGCAGTTGGAAGATGAGCCATGAAAAGGCTCCAAAATAATAACTATACACTGTCAATTTTATTAGGTGAAAAATTCGATGTCGTCGGTTCCACTCCAGTCTTTGGATTTCGTTAATACTCATCTCAGCACATAACCACAGGTGTGCACAGGTTGTAGCTACGCCTAGTTGGGCCGCTGTGGCAGTTGGAAGATGAGCCATGAAAAGGCTCCAAAATCCTTACTATACACTGTCAATTTTTTTAGGTGAAAAATTCGATGTCGTCGGATCCAGTCCAGTCTTTGGATTTCGTTAATACACATCTCAACACATAACCACAGGTCGTACGTACGCCTAGTTGGGCCGCTGTGGTAGTTGGAAGATGAGCCATGAAAAGGCTCCAAAATCCTCACTATACACTGTCAATTTTTTTAGGTGAAAAATTCGATGTCGTCGTTTCTACTCCAGTCTTTGGATTTCGTTAATACACATCTCAACTCATAACCACAGGTGTACACAGGTCGTAGGTACGTAGGAGCCATGAAAAGGCTCCAAAATCCTTGCTGTCAATTTTTTTAGGTGAAAAATTCGATGTCGTCGGATCCACTCCAGTCTTTGGATTTCGTTAATACTCATCTCAGCACATAACCACAGGTGTGCACAGGTTGTAGCTACGCCTAGTTGGGCCGCTGTGGCAGTTGGAAGATGAGCCATGAAAAGGCTCCAAAATCTCCAAAATCCACTGTCAATTTTTTTAGGTGAAAAATTCGATGTCGTCGGATCCATTCCAGTCTTTGGATTTCATTATACACATCTCAACACATAACCACAGGTGTACACAGGTCGTAGGTACGCCTAGTTGGGCCGCTGTGGCAGTTGTAAGGTTAGTCAAAATAATTACTATACACTGTCAATTTTTTTAGGTGAAAAATTCGATGTCGGCGGTTCCACTCCAGTCTTTGGATTTCGTTAATACACATCTGAACACATAACCACAGCTGTACACAGGTCGTACGTAGGCCTAGTTGGGCCGCTGTGGTGGTTGGAAGATGAGCCATGAAAAGGCTCCAAAATCCTCACTATTCAGTGTAAATTTTTTTAGGTGAAAAATTCGATGTCGTCGGATCCACTCCAGTCTTTGGATTTCGTTAATACACATCTCAACACAACCATAGTTGGAATATGAGCCATGAAAAGGCTCCAAAATCCTTACTATATACTGTAAATTGTTTTAGGTGAAAAATTCGATGTCGTCGGATCCACTCCAGTCCTTGGATTTCATTAATACACATCTCAACACATAACCACAGGTGTACACAGGTCGTAGGTAGGCCTAGTTGGGCCGCTGTGGCAGTCGGAATATGAGCCATGAAAAGGCTCCAAAATCCTTACTATACACTGTAAATTGTTTTAGGTGAAAAATTCGATGTCGTCGGATCCACTCCAGTCTTTGGATTTCGTTAATACACATCTGAACACATAACCACAGGTGTACACAGGTCGTAGGTGCGCCTAGTTGGGCCGCTATGGCAGTTGGAAGATGAGCCATGAATGTAGTCGGATCCACTCCAGTCTTTGGATTTCATTAATACACATCTCAACACATAACCACAGGTGTACACAGGTCGTAGGTACGCCTAGTTGGGCCGCTGTGGCAGTTGTAAGATGAGCCAAAATCCTTACTATACACTGTCAATTTTTTTAGGTGAAAAATTCGATGTCGTCGGATCCACTCCAGTCTTTGGATTTCGTTAATACACATCTCAACACATAACCACAGGTGTACACAGGTCGTAGGTACGCCTAGTTGGGCCACTGTGGCAGTTGGAAGATGAGCCATGAAAAGGCTCCAAATTAGGTGAAAAATTCGATGTCGTCTTATCCACTCCAGTCTTTGGATTTCGTTAATACACATCTGAACACATAACCACAGGTGTACACAGGTCGTAGGTAGGCCTAGTTGGGCCGCTGTGGCAGTTGGAAGATGAGCCATGAAAAGGCTCCAAAATCCTTACTATACACTGTCAATTTTTTTATGTGAAAAATTCGATGTAGTCGGATCCACTCCAGTCTTTGGATTTCATTAATACACATCTCAACACATAACCACAGGTGTACACAGGTCGTAGGTACGCCTAGTTGGGCCGCTGTGGCAGTTGTAAGATGAGCCAACATCCTTACTATACACTGTCAATTTTTTTAGGTGAAAAATTCGATGTCGTCGGATAAACTCCAGTCTTTGGATTTCGTTAATATACATCTCAACACATAACCACGGGTGTACACAGGTCGTAGGTACGCCTAGTTGGGCCGCTGTGGCAGTCGGAAGATGAGCCATGAAAAGGCTCCAAAATCCATACTATACACTGTCAATTTTTTTATGTGAAAAATTCGATGTCGTCGGATCCACTCCAGTCCTTGGATTTCATTAATACACATCTCAACACATAACCACAGGTGTACACAGGTCGTAGGTACGCCTAGTTGGTCACAGGTCGTAGGTACGCCTAGTTGGGCCGCTGTGGCAGTTGGAAGATGAGCCATGAAAAGGCTCCAAAATCCTTACTATACACTGTAAATTTTTTTAGGTGAAAAATTCGATGTAGTCGGGTCCACTCCAGTCCTTGGATTTCATTAATACACATCTCAACACATAACCACAGGTGTACACAGGTCGTAGGTACGCCTAGTTGGGCCGCTGTGGCAGTTGGAAGATGAGCCATGAAAAGGCTCCAAAATCCTTACTATACACTGAAAATTTTTTTAGGTGAAAAATTCGTTGTAGTCGGATCCACTCCAGTCTTTGGATTTCGTTAATACACATCTGAACACATAACCACAGGTGTACACAGGTCGTAGGTAGGCCTAGTTGGGCCGCTGTGGCAGTTGGAAGATGAGCCATGAAAAGGCTCCAAAATCCTTACTATACACTGTAAATTTTTTTAGGTGAAAAACTCGATGTAGTCGGATCCGCTCCAGTCCTTGGATTTCATTAATACACATCTCAACACATAACCACAGGTGTACACAGGTCGTAGGTACGCCTAGTTGGGCCGCTGTGGCAGTTGTAAGATGAGCCAAAATCCTTACTATACACTGTAAATTTTTTAGGTGAAAAATTCGATGTTGTCGGATCCACTCCAGTCTTTGGATTTCATTAATACACATCTCAACACATAACCACAGGTCGTAGGTACGCCTAGTTGGGCCGCTGTGGCAGTTGTAAGATGAGCCAAAATCCTACACTGTCAATTTTTTTAGGTGAAAAATTCGATGTCGTCGGACCCACTCCAGTCTTTGGATTTCGTTAATACACATCTCAACACATAACCACAGGTGTACACAGGTCGTAGGTACGCCTAGTTGGGCCGCTGTGGCAGTTGTAAGATGAGCCAAAATCCTTACTATACACTGTCAATTTTTTTAGGTGAAAAATTCGATGTCGTTGGATAAACT
Source organism: Eristalis pertinax (assembly GCA_907269125.1). Taxonomy (NCBI): domain Eukaryota; kingdom Metazoa; phylum Arthropoda; class Insecta; order Diptera; family Syrphidae; genus Eristalis; species Eristalis pertinax. The sequence continues at coordinate 35,613,601 of OU026147.1, read as the reverse complement.
CCAGTCTTTGGATTTCGTTAATATACATCTCAACACATAACCACAGGTGTACACAGGTTGTAGGTACGCCTAGTTGGGCCGCTGTGGCAGTCGGAAGATGAGCCATGAAAAGGCTCCAAAATCCTTACTATACAGTGTAAATTTTTTTAGGTGAAAAACTCGATGTAGTCGGATCCGCTCCAGTCCTTGGATTTCATTAATACACATCTCAACACATAACCACAGGTGTACACAGGTCGTAGGTACGCCTAGTTGGGCCGCTGTGGCAGTTGTAAGATGAGCCAAAATCCTTACTATACACTGTAAATTTTTTAGGTGAAAAATTCGATGTTGTCGGATCCACTCCAGTCTTTGGATTTCATTAATACACATCTCAACACATAACCACAGGTCGTAGGTACGCCTAGTTGGGCCGCTGTGGCAGTTGTAAGATGAGCCAAAATCCTACACTGTCAATTTTTTTAGGTGAAAAATTCGATGTCGTCGGACCCACTCCAGTCTTTGGATTTCGTTAATACACATCTGAACACATAACCACAGGTGTACACAGGTCGTAGGTACGCCTAGTTCGACCGGTGTGGCAGTTGGAAGATGAGCCATGAAAAGGCTCCAAAATCCTTACTATACACTGTACATTTTTTTAGGTGAGAAATTCGTTGTAGTCGGATCCACTACAGTCTTTGGATTTCGTTAATACACATCTCAACACATAACCACAGGTGTACACAGGTCGTAGGTACGCCTAGTTGGGCCGCTGTGGCAGTTGGAAGATGAGCCATGAAAAGGCTTCAAAATCCTTCTATACACTGTAAATTTTTTTAAGTGAAAAATTCGATGTCGTCGGATCCACTCCAGTCTTTGGATTTCGTTAATACACATCTCAACACATAACCACAGGTGTACACAGGTCGTAGGTACGCCTAGTTGGGCCGCTGTGGCAGTTGGAAGATGAGCCATGAAAAGGCTCCAAAATCCTTACTATACACTGTCAATTTTTTTAGGTGAAAAATTCGATGTCGTCGGAGCCACTCCGGTCTTTGGATTTCGTTAATACACATCTCAATACATAACCACAGGTGTACACAGGTCGTAGGTACGCCTAGTTGGGCCGCTGTGGCAGTTGGAATATAGGCCATGAAAGGCTCCAAAATCCTTACTATACACTGTACATAACCTAATAAAATTGACAATAAGGATTTTGGAGACTTTTCATGGCTCATCTTCCAATTGCCACAGCGGCCCAACTAGGTGTACCTACGACGTGTTTACACCTGTGGTTATGTGCTGAGATGAGTATTAAAGAAATCCAAAGACTGGAGTGGATCCGACGACATCGAATTTTTCACCTACAAAAATTGATAGTAAGGATTTTGGAGCCTTTTCATGGCTTATCTTCCAACTGCCACAGCGGCCCAACTAGGCGTACCTACGACCTGTGTACACCTGTGGTTATGTGTTGAAATGTGTATTAACGAAATCCAAAGACTGGAGTTGATCCGACGACATCGATATTTTCACCTAAAAAATTGACAGTGTATAGTAAGGATTTTGGAGCCTTGTCATGGCTCATCTTCCAACTGCCACAGCGGCCCAACTAGGCGTACCTACTACCTGTATACACCTGTGGTTATGTGTTGAGATGTGTATTAACGAAATCCAAGGACTGGAGTGGATCCGAGGACATCGAATTTTTCACCTAAAAAAATTGACAGTGTATCGTAAGGATTTTGGAGCCTTTTCATGGCTCATCTTCCAACTGCCACAGCGGCCCAACTAGGCGTACCTACGACTTTTGTACTACTGTGGTTATGTGTTGAGATGTGTATTAACTAAATCCAAAGACTGGAGCGGATCCGACGACATCATATTTTTCACCTAAACTAATTTACAGTGTATAGTAAGGATTTTGGAGCCTTTTCATGGCTCATCTTCCAACTGCCACAGCGGTCCAACTTGGCATACCTACAACCTGTGTACACCTCTGGTTATGTGTTGGGATGTGTATTAACGAAATCCAAAGACTGGAGTGGACCCGACGACATCGAATTTTTCACCTAAAAAAATTGCCAGTCCATAGTAAGGATTTTGGAGCCTTTTCATGGCTCATCTTCCAACTGCCACAGCTTCCCAACTAGGCGTACCTAGGACCTGTGTACACCTGTGGTTATGTGTTGAGATGTCTATTAACGAAATCCAAAGACTATAGTTGATCCGACGACATCGAATTTTTCACCTAAAAAAATTTACAGTGTATAGTAAGTATTTTGGAGCCTTTTCATGGCTCATCTTCAAACTGCCACAGCTGCCCAACTAGGCGTACCTACGACCTGTGTACACCTGTGGTTATGTGTTGAGATGTGTATTAACGAAATCCAAAGACTGGAGTGGATCCGACGACATCGAATTTTTCACCTAAAAAAATGTACAGTGTATAGTAAGGATTTTGGAGCCTTTTCATGGCTCATCTTCCAACTGCCACAGCGGCCCAACTAGGCGCACCTACGACCTGTGTACACCTGTGGTTATGTGTTGAGATGTGTATAAACGAAATCCAAAGACTGAAGTGGATTCGACGACATCGAATTTTTCAATTCGAGCCTTTTCATGGCTCATCTTCAAACTGCCACAGCTGCCCAACTAGGCGTACCTACGACCTGTGTACACCTGTGGTTATGTGTTGAGATGTGTATTAACGAAATCCAAAGACTGGAGTGGATCCGACGACATCGAATTTTTCACCTAAAAAAATTGACAGTGTATTGTAAGGATTTTGGAGCCTTTTCATGGCTCATCTTCCAACTGCCACAGGTTCCCAACTAGGCGTACCTACGATCTGTGTACACCTGTGGTTATGTGTGGAGATGTGTATTATCGAAATCCAAAGACTGGAGTGGACCCGACGACATCGAATTTTCCACCTAAAAAAATTGCCAGTCCATAGTAAGGATTTTGGAGCCTTTTCATGGCTCATCTTCCAACTGCCACAGCGGCCCAACTAGGCGCACCTACGACCTGTGTACACCTGTGGTTATGTGTTGAGATGTGTATTAACGAAATCCAAAGACTGGAGTGGATCCGACGACATCGAATTTTTCACCTAAAAAAATGTACAGTGTATAGTAAGGATTTTGGAGCCTTTTCATGGCTCATCTTCCAACTGCCACAGCGGCCCAACTAGGCGTACCTACGACCTGTGTACACCTGTGGTTATGTGTTGATATGTGTATTAACGATATCCAAAGACTGGAGTGGACCCAACGACATCGAATTTTTCACCTAAAAAAATTTACAGTGTATAGTATGGATTTGGGAGCCTTTTCATGGCTCATCTTCCAACTGCCACAGCGGCCCAACTAGGTGTACCTACGACCTGTGTACACCTGTGGTTATGTGTTGAGATGTGTATTAACGAAATCCAAAGACTGGAGTGGATCCGACGACATCGAATTTTTCACCTAAAAAAATTGACAGTGTATAGTAAGGATTTTGGAGCCTTTTCATGGCTCATCTTCCAACTGCCACAGCGGCCCAACTAGGCGTACCTACGACATGTGTACACCTGTGGTTATGTGTTGAGATGTGTATTAACGAAATCCAAAGACTGGAGTGGATCCGACGACATCGAATTTTTCACCTAAAACAATTGACAGTGTATAGTATGGATTTTGGAGCCTTTTCATGGCTCATCTTCCAACTGCCACAGCGGCCCAACTAGGCGTACCTACGATCTGTGTACACCTGTGGTTATGTGTTGAGATGTGTATTAAAGAAATCCAAAGACTGGAGTGGATCCGACGACATCGAATTTTTCACCTAAAAAAATTGACAGCGTATAGCAAGGATTTTGGAGCCTTTTCATGGCTCATCTTCCAACTAAAGCAGCGGCCCAACTAGGCGCACCTACGACCTGTGTACACCTGTGGTTATGTGTTGAGATGTCTATTAACGAAATCCAAATACTGGAGTGGATCCGAGGACATCGAATTTTTCACCTAAAAAAATGTACAGTGTATAGTAAGGATTTTGGAGCCTTTTCATGGCTCATCTTCCAACTGCCACAGCGGCCCAACTAGGCGTACCTACGACATGTGTACACCTGTGGTTATGTGTTGAGATGTGTATTAACGAAATCCAAAGACTGGAGTGGATCCGACGACATCGAATTTTTCACCTAAAGGAAGGATTTTGGAGCCATTTCATGGCTCATCTTCCAACTGCCACAGCGGCCCAACTAGGCGTACCTACGACCTATGTACACCTGTGGTTATGTGTTGAGATGTGTTGAGACTGAAGTGGATCCGACGACATCGAATTTTTCACCTTAAAAAAATGTACAGTGTATTGTAAGGATTTTGGAGCCTTTTCATGGCTCATCCTTCAAACTGCCACAGCGGCCCAACTAGGCGTACCTACGACTTTTGTACTACTGTAGTTATGTGTTGAGATGTGTATTAACTAAATCCAAAAACTGGAGAGGATCCGACGACATCGAATTTTTCACCTAAACTAATTTACAGTGTATAGTAAGGATTTTGGAGCCTTTTCATGGCTCATCTTCCAACTGCCACAGCGGCCCAACTAGGCGTACCTACGACCTGTGTACACCTGTGGTTATGTGTTGAGATGTGTATTAACGAAATCCAAAGACTGGAGTGGATCCGACGACATCGAATTTTTCACCTAAAAAAATTGACAGTGTATAGTAAGGATTTTGGAGTCTTTTCATGGCTCATCTTCCAACTGCCACAGCGGCCCAACTAGGCGTACCTACGACCTGTGTACACCTGTGGTTATGTGTTGAGATGTGTATTAACGAAATCCAAAGACTGGAGTGGATCCGACGACATCGAATTTTTCACCTAAAAAAATGTACAGTGTATAGTAAGGATTTTGGAGCCTTTTCATGGCTCATCTTCCAACTGCCACAGCGGCCCAACTAGGCGCACCTACGACCTGTGTACACCTGTGGTTATGTGTTGAGATGTGTATAAACGAAATCCAAAGACTGAAGTGGATTCGACGACATCGAATTTTTCACCTAAAAACATTTACAGTGTATAGTAAGGATTTTGGAGCCTTTTCATGGCTCATCTTCCAACTGCCACAGCGGCCCAACTAGGCGTACCTACGACCTGTGTACACCTGTGGTTATGTGTTGATATCTGTATTAACGAAATCCAAAGACTAGAGTGGATCCGACGACATCGAATTTTTCACCTAAAAAAATTGATAGTAAGGATTTTGGAGCCTTTTCATGGCTCATCTTCCAACTGCCACAGCGGCCCAACTAGGCTCATCTACGACCTGTGTACACCTGTGGTTATGTGTTGAGATGTGTATTAACGAAATCCAAAGACTGGAGTGGATCCGACGACATCGAATTTTTCACCTAAAAAAATGTACAGTGTATAGTAAGGATTTTGGAGCCTTTTCATGGCTCATCTTCCAACTGCCACAGCGGCCCAACTAGGCGCACCTACGACCTGTGTACACCTGTGGTTATGTGTTGAGATGTGTATTAACGAAATCCAAAGACTGGAGTGGATCCGACTTCATCGAACTTTTCACCTAAAAAAATTTACAGTGTATAGTAAGGATTTTGGAGCCTTTTCATGGCTCATCTTCCAACTGCCACAGCGGCCCAACTAGGTGTACCTACGACCTGTGTACACCTGTGGTTATGTGTTGAGATGTGTATTAACGGAATCCAAAGACTGGAGTGGATCCGACGACATCGAATTTTTCACCTAAAAAAATTGACAGTGTATAGTAAGGATTTTGGAGCCTTTTCATGGCTCATCTTCCAACTGCCACAGCTTCCCAACTAGGCGCACCTGCGACCTGTGTACACCTGTGGTTATGTGTTGAGATGTGTATTAACGAAATCCAAAGACTGGAGTGGATCCGACTTTATCGAACTTTTCACCTAAAAACATTTACAGTGTATAGTAAGGATTTTGGAGCCTTTTCATGGCTCATCTTCCAACTGCCACAGCGGCCCAACTAGGTGTACCTACGACCTGTGTACACCTGTGGTTATGTGTTGAGATGTGTATTAACGGAATCCAAAGACTGGAGTGGATCCGACGACATCGAATTTTTCACCTAAAAAAATTGACAGTGTATAGTAAGGATTTTGGAGCCTTTTCATGGCTCATCTTCCAACTGCCACAGCGGCCCAACTAGGCGTACCTACGACCTGTGTACACCTGTGGTTATGTGTTGATATCTGTATTAACGAAATCCAAAGACTAGAGTGGATCCGACGACATCGAATTTTTCACCTAAAAAAATTGATAGTAAGGATTTTGGAGCCTTTTCATGGCTCATCTTCCAACTGCCACAGCGGCCCAACTAAGCTCATCTACGACCTGTGTACACCTGTGGTTATGTGTTGAGATGTGTATTAACGAAATCCAAAGACTGGAGTGGATCCGGCGACATCGAATTTTTCACCTAAAAAAATGTACAGTGTATAGTAAGGATTTTGGAGCCTTTTCATGGCTCATCATCCAACTGTCACAGCGGCCCAACTAGGCGCACCTACGACCTGTGTACACCTGTGGTTATGTGTTGAGATGTGTATTAACGAAATCCAAAGACTGGAGTGGATCCGACGACATCGAATTTTTCACCTAAAAAAATGTACAGTGTATAGTAAGGATTTTGGAGCCTTTTCATGGCTCATCTTCCAACTGCCACAGCGGCCCAACTAGGCGTACCTACGACCTGTGTACACCTGTGGTTATGTGTTGATATGTGTATTAACGATATCCAAAGACTGGAGTGGACCCAACGACATCGAATTTTTCACCTAAAAAAATTTACAGTGTATAGTATGGATTTGGGAGCCTTTTCATGGCTTATCTTCCAACTGCCACAGCGGCCCAACTAGGTGTACCTACGACCTGTGTACACCTGTGGTTATGTGTTGAGATGTGTATTAACGAAATCCAAAGACTGGAGTGGATCCGACGACATCGAATTTTTCACCTAAAAAAATTGACAGTGTATAGTAAGGATTTTGGAGCCTTTTCATGGCTCATCTTCCAACTGCCACAGCGGCCCAACTAGGCGCACCTACGACCTGTGTACACCTGTGGTTATGTGTTGAGATGTGTATTAACGAAATCCAAAGACTGGAGTGGATCCGACGACATCGAATTTTTCACCTAAAAAAATGTACAGTGTATAGTAAGGATTTTGGAGCCTTTTCATGGCTCATCTTCCAACTGCCACAGCGGCCCAACTAGGCGTACCTACGACATGTGTACACCTGTGGTTATGTGTTGAGATGTGTATTAACGAAATCCAAAGACTGGAGTGGATCCGACGACATCGAATTTTTCACCTAAAACAATTGACAGTGTATAGTATGGATTTTGGAGCCTTTTCATGGCTCATCTTCCAACTGCCACAGCGGCCCAACTAGGCGTACCTACGATCTGTGTACACCTGTGGTTATGTGTTGAGATGTGTATTAAAGAAATCCAAAGACTGGAGTGGATCCGACGACATCGAATTTTTCACCTAAAAAAATTGACAGCGTATAGCAAGGATTTTGGAGCCTTTTCATGGCTCATCTTCCAACTAAAGCAGCGGCCCAACTAGGCGCACCTACGACCTGTGTACACCTGTGGTTATGTGTTGAGATGTCTATTAACGAAATCCAAATACTGGAGTGGATCCGAGGACATCGAATTTTTCACCTAAAAAAATTGATAGTAAGGATTTTGGAGCATTTTCATGGCTCATCTTCCAACTGCCACAGCGGCCCAACTAGGCTCATCTACGACCTGTGTACACCTGTGGTTATGTGTTGAGATGTGTATTAACGAAATCCAAAGACTGGAGTGGATCCGGCGACATCGAATTTTTCACATAAAAAAATTGACAGTGTATAGTAAGGATTTTGCAGCCTTTCATGGCTCACATTCCAATTGCCACATTGGCCTAACTAGGCGTACCTACGATTGGTGTACACCTGTGGTTATGTGTTGAGATGTGTATTAACGAAATCCAAAGACTGGAGTGGATCCGACGACATCGAATTTTTCACCTAAAAAAATTGACAGTGTATAGTATGGATTAGGGAGCCTTTTCATGGCTCATCTTCCAACTGCCACAGCGGCCCAACTAGGCGTACCTACGACCTGTGTACACCTGTGGTTATGTGTTGATATCTGTATTAACGAAATCCAAAGACTAGAGTGGATCCGACGACATCGAATTTTTCACCTAAAAAAATTGATAGTAAGGATTTTGGAGCCTTTTCATGGCTCATCTTCCAACTGCCACAGCGGCCCAACTAAGCTCATCTACGACCTGTGTACACCTGTGGTTATGTGTTGAGATGTGTATTAACGAAATCCAAAGACTGGAGTGGATCCGGCGACATCGAATTTTTCACATAAAAAAATTGACAGAGTATAGTAAGGATTTTGGAGCCTTTTCATGGCTCATCATCCAACTGTCACAGCGGCCCAACTAGGCGCACCTACGACCTGTGTACACCTGTGGTTATGTGTTGAGATGTGTATTAACGAAATCCAAAGACTGGAGTGGATCCGACGACATCGAATTTTTCACCTAAAAAAATGTACAGTGTATAGTAAGGATTTTGGAGCCTTTTCATGGCTCATCTTCCAACTGCCACAGCGGCCCAACTAGGCGTACCTACGACCTGTGTACACCTGTGGTTATGTGTTGATATGTGTATTAACGAAATCCAAAGACTGGAGTGGACCCAACGACATCGAATTTTTCACCTAAAAAAATTTACAGTGTATAGTATGGATTTGGGAGCCTTTTCATGGCTTATCTTCCAACTGCCACAGCGGCCCAACTAGGTGTACCTACGACCTGTGTACACCTGTGGTTATGTGTTGAGATGTGTATTAACGAAATCCAAAGACTGGAGTGGATCCGACGACATCGAATTTTTCACCTAAAAAAATTGACAGTGTATAGTATGGATTAGGGAGCCTTTTCATGGCTCATCTTCTAACTGCCACAGCGGCCCAACTAGGCGTACCTACGACATGTGTACACCTGTGGTTATGTGTTGAGATGTGTATTAACGAAATCCAAAGACTGGAGTGGATCCGACGACATCGAATTTTTCACCTAAAACAATTGACAGTGTATAGTATGGATTTTGGAGCCTTTTCATGGCTCATCTTCCAACTGCCACAGCGGCCCAACTAGGCGTACCTACGATCTGTGTACACCTGTGGTTATGTGTTGAGATGTGTATTAAAGAAATCCAAAGACTGGAGTGGATCCGACGACATCGAATTTTTCACCTAAAAAAATTGACAGCGTATAGCAAGGATTTTGGAGCCTTTTCATGGCTCATCTTCCAACTAAAGCAGCGGCCGAACTAGGCGCACCTACGACCTGTGTACACCTGTGGTTATGTGTTGAGATGTCTATTAACGAAATCCAAAGACTGGAGTGGATCCGACGACATCGAATTTTTCACCTAAAAAAATTGATAGTAAGGATTTTGGAGCCTTTTCATGGCTCATCTTCCAACTGCCACAGCGGCCCAACTAGGCTCATCTACGACCTGTGTACACCTGTGGTTATGTGTTGAGATGTGTATTAACGAAATCCAAAGACTGGAGTGGATCCGGCGACATCGAATTTTTCACATAAAAAAATTGCCAGTGTATAGTAAGGATTTTGCAGCCTTTCATGGCTCACATTCCAATTGCCACATTGGCCTAACTAGGCGTACCTACGATTGGTGTACACCTGTGGTTATGTGTTGAGATGTGTATTAACGAAATCCAAAGACTGGAGTGGATCCGACGACATCGAATTTTTCACCTAAAAAAATTGACAGTGTATAGTATGGATTAGGGAGCCTTTTCATGGCTCATCTTCCAACTGCCACAGCGGCCCAACTAGGCGTACCTACGACCTGTGTACACCTGTGGTTATGTGTTGAGATGTGTATTAACGAAATCCAAAGACTGGAGTGGATCCGACGACATCGAATTTTTCACCTAAAAAAATTGATAGTAAGGATTTTGCAGCCTTTTCATGGCTCATCTTCCAACTGCCACAGCGGCCCAACTAGGCTCATCTACGACCTGTGTACACCTGTGGTTATGTGTTGAGATGTGTATTAACGAAATCCAAAGACTGGAGTGGATCCGACGACATCGAATTTTTACCTAAAAAAATTTACAGTGTATAGTAAGGATTTTGGAGCCTTTCATGGCTCATCTTCCAACTGCCACAGCGGCCCAACTAGGTGTACCTACGACCTGTGTACACCTGTGGTTATGTGTTGAGATGTGTATTAACGAAATCCAAAGACTGGAGTGGATCCGACGACATCGAATTTTTCACCTAAAAAAATTTACAGTGTATAGTATGGATTAGGGAGCCTTTTCATGGCTCATCTTCTAACTGCCACAGCGGCCCAACTAGGCGTACCTACGACATGTGTACACCTGTGGTTATGTGTTGAGATGTGTATTAACGAAATCCAAAGACTGGAGTGGATCCGACGACATCGAATTTTTCACCTAAAACAATTGACAGTGTATAGTATGGATTTTGGAGCCTTTTCATGGCTCATCTTCCAACTGCCACAGCGGCCCAACTAGGCGCACCTACGACCTGTGTACACCTGTGGTTATGTGTTGAGATGTGTATTAAAGAAATCCAAAGACTGGAGTGGATCCGACGACATCGAATTTTTCACCTAAAAAAATTGATAGTAAGGATTTTGGAGCCTTTTCATGGCTCATCTTCCAACTGCCACAGCGGCCCAACTAGGCTCATCTACGACCTGTGTACACCTGTGGTTATGTATTGAGATGTGTATTAACGAAATCCAAAGACTGGAGTGGATCCGGCGACATCGAATTTTTCACATAAAAAAATTGACAGTGTATAGTAAGGATTTTGGAGCCTTTTCATGGCTCATCATCCAACTGTCACAGCGGCCCAACTAGGCGCACCTACGACCTGTGTACACCTGTGGTTATGTGTTGAGATGTGTATTAACGAAATCCAAAGACTGGAGTGGATCCGACGACATCGAATTTTTCACCTGAAAAAATTGACAGTGTATAGTATGGATTTTGGAGCCTTTTCATGGCTCATCTTCCAACTGCCACAGCGGCCCAACTAGGCGTACCTACGACCTGTGTACACCTGTGGTTATGTGTTGAGATGTGTATTAACGAAATCCAAAGACTGGAGTGGATCCGACGACATCGAATTTTTCACCTAAAAAAATTTACAGTGTATAGTATGGATTAGGGAGCCTTTTCATGGCTCATCTTCTAACTGCCACAGCGGCCCAACTAGGCGTACCTACGACATGTGTACACCTGTGGTTATGTGTTGAGATGTGTATTAACGAAATCCAAAGACTGGAGTGGATCCGACGACATCGAATTTTTCACCTAAAACAATTGACAGTGTATAGTATGGATTTTGGAGCCTTTTCATGGCTCATCTTCCAACTGCAACAGCGGCCCAACTAGGCGTACCTACGACCTGTGTACACCTGTGGTTATGTGTTGAGATGTGTATTAACGAAATCCAAAGACTGGAGTGGATCCGACGACATCGAATTTTTCACCTAAAAAAATTGATAGTAAGGATTTTGCAGCCTTTTCATGGCTCATCTTCCAACTGCCACAGCGGCCCAACTAGGCTCATCTACGACCTGTGTACACCTGTGGTTATGTGTTGAGATGTGTATTAACGAAATCCAAAGACTGGAGTGGATCCGACGACATCGAATTTTTACCTAAAAAAATTTACAGTGTATAGTAAGGATTTTGGAGCCTTTCATGGCTCATCTTCCAACTGCCACAGCGGCCCAACTAGGTGTACCTACGACCTGTGTACACCTGTGGTTATGTGTTGAGATGTGTATTAACGAAATCCAAAGACTGGAGTGGATCCGACGACATCGAATTTTTCACCTAAAAAAATTTACAGTGTATAGTAAGGATTTTGGAGCCTTTTCATGGCTCATCTTCCAACTGCCACAGCGGCCCAACTAGGCGTACCTACGACCTGTGTACACCTGTGGTTATGTGTTGAGATGTGTATTAACGAAATCCAAAGACTGGAGTGGATCCGACGACATCGAATTTTTCACCTAAAAAAATTGACAGTGTATAGTATGGATTAGGGAGCCTTTTCATGGCTCATCTTCTAACTGCCACAGCGGCCCAACTAGGCGTACCTACGACATGTGTACACCTGTGGTTATGTGTTGAGATGTGTATTAACGAAATCCAAAGACTGGAGTGGATCCGACGACATCGAATTTTTCACCTAAAACAATTGACAGTGTATAGTATGGATTTTGGAGCCTTTTCATGGCTCATCTTCCAACTGCCACAGCGGCCCAACTAGGCGTACCTACGATCTGTGTACACCTGTGGTTATGTGTTGAGATGTGTATTAACGAAATCCAAAGACTGGAGTGGATCCGACGACATCGAATTTTTCACCTAAAAAAATGTACAGTGTATAGTAAGGATTTTGCAGCCTTTCATGGCTCACATTCCAATTGCCACATTGGCGTAACTAGGCGTACCTACGACCGGTGTACACCTGTGGTTATGTGTTGAGATGTGTATTAACGAAATCCAAAGACTGGAGTGGATCCGACGACATCGAATTTTTCACCTAAAAAAATTGACAGTGTATAGTAAGGATTTTGGAGCCTTTTCATGGCTCATCATCCAACTGTCACAGCGGCCCAACTAGGCGCACCTACGACCTGTGTACACCTGTGGTTATGTGTTGAGATGTGTATTAACGAAATCCAAAGACTGGAGTGGATCCGACGACATCGAATTTTTCACCTAAAAAAATGTACAGTGTATAGTAAGGATTTTGCAGCCTTTCATGGCTCACATTCCAATTGCCACATTGGCCTAACTAGGCGTACCTACGACCGGTGTACACCTGTGGTTATGTGTTGAGATGTGTATTAACGAAATCCAAAGACTGGAGTGGATCCGACGACATCGAATTTTTCACCTAAAAAAATTGATAGTAAGGATTTTGCAGCCTTTTCATGGCTCATCTTTCAACTGCCACAGCGGCCCAACTAGGCTCATCTACGACCTGTGTATACCCCTGTGGTTATGTGTTGAGATGTGTATTAACGAAATCCAAAGACTGGAATGGATCCGACGACATCGAATTTTTACCTAAAAAAATTTACAGTGTATAGTAAGGATTTTGGAGCCTTTCATGGCTCATATTCCAACTGCCACAGCGGCCCAACTAGGCGCACCTACGACCTGTGTACACCTGTGATTATGTGTTGAGATGTGTATTAACGAAATCCAAAGACTGGAGTGGCTTCGACGACATCGAATTTTTCAAATAAAAAAATTGACAGTGGATAGTAAGGATTTTGGAGCCTTTTGCATGGCTCATTTTCCAACTGCCACAGCGGCCCAACTAGGCGTACCTACGACCTGTGTACACCTGTGGTTATGTGTTAAGATGGTTATTAAGGAAATCCAAAGACTGGAGTGGATCCGACGACATCGAATTGGAGCCTTTTCATGGCTCATCTTCCAACTGCCACAGCGGCCCAACTAGGCGTACCTACGACCTGTGTACACCTGTGGTTATGTGTTGAGATGTGTATTAACGAAATCCAAAGACTGGAGTGGATCCGACGACATCGAATTTTTCACCTAAAAAAATTGACAGTTCATAGTAAGGATTGTGGAGCCTTTTCATGGCTCATTTTCCAACTGCCACAGCGGCCCAACTAGGCGTACCCACGACCTGTGTACACCTGTGGTTATGTGTTGAGATGTGTATTAACGAAATCCAAAGACTGGAGTGGATCCGACGACATCGAATTTTTCACCTAAAAAAATGTACAGTGTATAGTAAGGATTTTGGAGCCTTTTCATGGCTCATCTACCAACTGCCACAGCGGCCCAACTAGGCGCACCTACGACCTGTGTACACCTGTGGTTATGTGTTGAGATGTGTATTAACGAAATCCAAAGACTGGAGTGGATCCGACGACATCGAATTGGAGCCTTTTCATGGCTCATCGTCCAACTGCCACAGCGGCCCAACTAGGCGTACCTACGACCTGTGTACACCTGTGGTTATGTGTTGAGATGTGTATAAACGAAATCCAAAGACTGGAGTGGATCTGACGACATCGAATTTTTCACCTAAAAAAATGTACAGTGTATAGTAAGGATTTTGGAAGCCTTTTCGTGGCTCATCTTCCAACTGCCACAGCGGCCCAACTAGGCGCACCTATGACCTGTGTACACCTGTGGTTATGTGTTGAGATGTGTATAAACGAAATCCAAAGACTGAAGTGGATTCGACGACATCGAATTTTTCACCTAAAAAAATTGACAGTGGATTTTGGAGATTTTGGAGCCTTTTGCATGGCTCATTTTCCAACTGCCACAGCGGCCCAACTAGGCGTACCTACGACCTGTGTACACCTGTGGTTATGTGTTGAGATGTGTATTAACGAAATCCAAAGACTGGAGTGGATCCGACGACATCGAATTTTTCACATAAAATGTGTTGAGATGTGTATTAACGAAATCCAAAGACTGCAGTGGATCCGACTTCATCGAACTTTTCACCTAAAAAAATTTACAGTGTATAGTAAGGATTTTGGAGCCTTTTCATGGCTCATCGTCCAACTGCCACAGCGGCCCAACTAGGTGTACCTACGACCTGTGTACACCTGTGGTTATGTGTTGAGATGTGTATTAACGGAATCCAAAGACTGGAGTGGATCCGACGACATCGAATTTTTCACCTAAAAAAATTGACAGTGTATAGTATGGATTTTGGAGCCTTTTCATGGCTCATCTTCCAACTGCCACAGCGGCCCAACTAGGTGTACCTACGACCTGTGGTTATGTGTTTAGATGTGTATTAACGAAATCCAAAGACTGGAGTGGATCCGGCGACATCGAATTTTTCACATAAAAAAATTTACAGTGTATAGTAAGGATTTTTTTGCCTTTTCATGGCTCATCTTCCAACTGCCACAGCGGCCCAACTAGGCGTACCTACGACCTGTGTACACCTGTGGTTATGTGTTGAGATGTGTATTAACGAAATCCAAAGACAGGAGTGGAACCGACGACATCGAATTTTTCACCTAAAAAAATTTACAGTGTATAGTAAGGATTTTGGAGCCTTTTCATGGCTCATCTTCCAACTGCCACAGCGGCCCAACTAGGCGTACCTACGACCTGTGTACACCTGTGGTTATGTGTTGAGATGTGTATTAACGAAATCCAAAGACTGGAGTGGATCCGACGACATCGAATTTTTCACCTAAAAAAATGTACAGTGTATAGTAAGGATTTTGCAGCCTTTCATTGCTCATCTTCCAACTAAAGCAGCGGCCCAACTAGGCGCACCTACGACCGGTGTACACCTGTGGTTATGTGTTGAGATGTGTATTAACGAAATCCAAAGACTGGAGTGGATCCGACGACATCGAATTTTTCACCTAAAAAAATGTACAGTGTATAGTATGGATTAGGGAGCCTTTTCATGGCTCATCTTCCAACTGCCACAGCGGCCCAACTAGGCTCATCTACGACCTGTGTACACCTGTGGTTATGTGTTGAGATGTGTATTAACGAAATCCAAAGACTGGAGTGGATCCGGCGACATCGAATTTTTCACATAAAAAAATTGACAGTGTATAGTAAGGATTTTGGAGCCTTTTCATAGCTCATCATCCAACTGTCACAGCGGCCCAACTAGGCGCACCTACGACCTGTGTACACCTGTGGTTATGTGTTGAGATGTGTATTAACGAAATCCAAAGACTGGAGTGGATCCGACGACATCGAATTTTTCACTGTCAAAAAAATTGACAGTGTATAGTAAGGATTTTGGAGCCTTTTCATGGCTCATATTCCAACTGCCTCAGCGGCCCAACTAGGCGAACCTACTACCTGTGTACACCTGTGGTTATGTGTTGAGATGTGTATTAACGGAATCCAAAGACTGGAGTGGATCCGACGACATCGAATTTTTCAAATAAAAAAATTGACAGTGTATAGTAAGGATTTTGGAGCCTTTCATGGCTCATCATCCAACTGCCACAGCGGCCCAACTAGGCGCACCTACGACCTGTGTACACCTGTGATTATGTGTTGAGATGTGTATTAACGAAATCCAAAGACTGGAGTGGCTCCGACGACATCGAATTTTTCACCTAAAAAAATTGATAGTAAGGATTTTGGAGCCTTTTCATGGCTCATCTTCCAACTGCCACAGCGGCCCAACTAGGCTCATCTACGACCTGTGTACACCTGTGGTTATGTGTTGAGATGTGTATTAACGAAATCCAAAGACTGGAGTGGATCCGACGACATCGAATTTTTCACCTAAAAAAATGTACAGTGTATAGTAAGGATTTTGCAGCCTTTCATTGCTCATCTTCCAACTAAAGCAGCGGCCCAACTAGGCGCACCTACGACCGGTGTACACCTGTGGTTATGTGTTGAGATGTGTATTAACGAAATCCAAAGACTGGAGTGGATCCGACGACATCGAATTTTTCACCTAAAAAAATGTACAGTGTATAGTATGGATTAGGGAGCCTTTTCATGGCTCATCTTCCAACTGCCACAGCGGCCCAACTAGGCTCATCTACGACCTGTGTACACCTGTGGTTATGTGTTGAGATGTGTATTAACGAAATCCAAAGACTGGAGTGGATCCGGCGACATCGAATTTTTCACATAAAAAAATTGACAGTGTATAGTAAGGATTTTGGAGCCTTTTCATAGCTCATCATCCAACTGTCACAGCGGCCCAACTAGGCGCACCTACGACCTGTGTACACCTGTGGTTATGTGTTGAGATGTGTATTAACGAAATCCAAAGACTGGAGTGGATCCGACGACATCGAATTTTTCACTGTCAAAAAAATTGACAGTGTATAGTAAGGATTTTGGAGCCTTTTCATGGCTCATATTCCAACTGCCTCAGCGGCCCAACTAGGCGAACCTACTACCTGTGTACACCTGTGGTTATGTGTTGAGATGTGTATTAACGGAATCCAAAGACTGGAGTGGATCCGACGACATCGAATTTTTCAAATAAAAAAATTGACAGTGTATAGTAAGGATTTTGGAGCCTTTCATGGCTCATCATCCAACTGCCACAGCGGCCCAACTAGGCGCACCTACGACCTGTGTACACCTGTGATTATGTGTTGAGATGTGTATTAACGAAATCCAAAGACTGGAGTGGCTCCGACGACATCGAATTTTTCACCTAAAAAAATTGACAGTGGATTTTGGAGATTTTGGAGCCTTTTCATGGCTCATCTTCCAACTGCCACAGCGGCCCAACTAGGCGTACCTATGACCTGTGTACACCTGTGGTTATGTGTTGAGATGTGTATTAACGAAATCCAAAGACTGGAGTGGATCCGACGACATCGAATTTTTCACATAAAAAAATGTACAGTGTATAGTAAGGATTTTGGAGCCTTTCATGGCTCATCTTCCAACTAAAGCAGCGGCCCAACTAGGCGCACCTACGACCGGTGTACACCTGTGGTTATGTGTTGAGATGTGTATTAACGAAATCCAAAGACTGGAGTGGATCCGACGACATCGAATTTTTCACCTAAAAAAATTGATAGTAATTATTTTGGAGCCTTTTCATGGCTCATCTTCCAACTGCCACAGCGGCCCAACTAGGCTCATCTACGACCTGTGTACACCTGTGGTTATGTGTTGAGATGTGTATTAACGAAATCCAAAGACTGGAGTGGAGCCGGCGACATCGAATTTTTCACATAAAAAAATGTACAGTGTATAGTATGGATTAGGGAGCCTTTTCATGGCTCATCTTCCAACTGCCACAGCGGCCCAACTAGGCGTACCTACGACCTGTGTACACCTGTGGTTATGTGTTGAGATGTGTATTAACGAAATCCAAAGACTGGAGTGGATCCGGCGACATCGAATTTTTCACATAAAAAAATTGACAGTGTATAGTAAGGATTTTGGAGCCTTTTCATAGCTCATCATCCAACTGTCACAGCGGCCCAACTAGGCGCACCTACGACCTGTGTACACCTGTGGTTATGTGTTGAGATGTGTATTAACGAAATCCAAAGACTGGAGTGGATCCAAAGACATCGAATTTTTCACTGTCAAAAAAATTGACAGTGTATAGTAAGGATTTTGGAGCCTTTTCATGGCTCATCTTCCAACTGCCACAGCGGCCCAACTAGGCGTACCTACGACCTGTGTACACCTGTGGTTATGTGTTGAGATGTGTATTAACGAAATCCAAAGACTGGAGTGGATCCGGCGACATCGAATTTTTCACATAAAAAAATTGACAGTGTATAGTAAGGATTTTGGAGCCTTTTCATGGCTCATCATCCAACTGTCACAGCGGCCCAACTAGGCGCACCTACGACCTGTGTACACCTGTGGTTATGTGTTGAGATGTGTATTAACGAAATCCAAAGACTGGAGTGGATCCGACGACATCGAATTTTTCACCTAAAAAAATGTACAGTGTATAGTATGGATTAGGGAGCCTTTTCATGGCTCATCTTCCAACTGCCACAGCCGCCCAACTAGGCGTACCTACGACCTGTGTACACCTGTGGTTATGTGTTGAGATGTGTATTAACGAAATCCAAAGACTGGAGTGGATCCGGCGACATCGAATTTTTCACATAAAAAAATTGACAGTGTATAGTAAGGATTTTGGAGCCTTTTCATAGCTCATCATCCAACTGTCACAGCGGCCCAACTAGGCGCACCTACGACCTGTGTACACCTGTGGTTATGTGTTGAGATGTGTATTAACGAAATCCAAAGACTGGAGTATATCCAAAGACATCGAATTTTTCACTGTCAAAAAAATTGACAGTGTATAGTAAGGATTTTGGAGCCTTTTCATGGCTCATCTTCCAACTGCCACAGCGGCCCAACTAGGCGTACCTACGAGTTGTGTACACCTGTGGTTATATGTTGAGATGTGTATTAACGAAATCCAAAGACTGGAGTGGATCCGACGACATCGAATTTTTCACATAAAAAAATTGACAGTGTGTAGTAAGGATTTTGGAGCCTTTTCATGGCTCATCATCCAACTGCCACAGCCGCCCAACTAGGCGCACCTACGACCTGTGTACACCTGTGGTTATGTGTTGACATGTGTATTAACGATATCCAAAGACTGGAGTGGATCCGACGACATCGAATTTTTACCTAAAAAAATTTACAGTGTATGGTAAGGATTTTGGAGCCTTTCATGGCTCATATTCCAACTGCCTCAGCGGCCCAACTAGGCGAACCTACTACCTGTGTACATCGGTGGTTATGTGTTGAGATGTGTATTAACGGAATCCAAAGACTGGAGTGGATCCGACGACATCGAATTTTTCAAATAAAAAAATTGACAGTGTATAGTAAGGATTTTGGAGCCTTTCATGGCTCATCATCCAACTGCCACAGCGGCCCAACTAGGCGCACCTACGACCTGTGTACACCTGTGATTATGTGTTGAGATGTGTATTAACGAAATCCAAAGACTGGAGTGGCTCCGACGACATCGAATTTTTCACCTAAAAAAATTGACAGTGGATTTTGGAGATCTTGGAGCCTTTTGCATGGCTCATTTTCCAACTGCCACAGCGGCCCAACTAGGCGTACCTACGACCTGTGTACACCTGTGGTTATGTGTTGAGATGTGTATTAACGAAATCCAAAGACTGGAGTGGATCCGACGACATCGAATTTTTCACCTAAAAAAATTGATAGTAAGGATTTTGGAGCCTTTTCATGGCTCATCTTCCAACTGCCACAGCGGCCCAACTAGGCTCATCTACGACCTGTGTACACCTGTGGTTATGTGTTGAGATGTGTATTAACGAAATCCAAAGACTGGAGTGGATCCGACGACATCGAATTTTTCACCTAAAAAAATGTACAGTGTATAGTAAGGATCTTGGAGCCTTTCATGGCTCATATTCCAACTGCCACAGCGGCCCAACTAGGCTCATCTACGACCTGTGTACACCTGTGGTTATGTGTTGAGATGTGTATTAACGAAATCCAAAGACTGGAGTGGATCCGACGACATCGAATTTTTCACCTAAAAAAATGTACAGTGTATAGTAAGGATCTTGGAGCCTTTCATGGCTCATATTCCAACTGCCACAGCGGCCCAACTAGGCGTAAATACGACCTGTGTACACCTGTGGTTATGTGTTGAGATGTGTAATTATTTTGGAGCCTTTCATGGCTCATATTCCAACTGCCACAGCGGCCCAACTAGGCGTACCTACGACCTGTGTACACCTGTGGTTATGTATTGAGATGTGTATTAACGAAATCCAAAGACTGGAGTGGATCCGACGACATCGAATTTTTACCTAAAAAAATTTACAGTGTATAGTAAGGATTTTGGAGCCTTTCATGGCTCATATTCCAACTGCCACAGCGGCCCAACTAGGCGAACCTACTACCTGTGTACACCTGTGGTTATGTGTTGAGATGTGTATTAACGAAATCCAAAGACTGGAGTGGATCCGACGACATCGAATTTTTCACCTAAAAAAATTGACAGTGTATAAGAAGGATTTTGGAGCCTTTTCATGGCTCATCTTCCAACTGCCACAGCGGCCCAACTAGGCGCACCTACGACCTGTGTACACCTGTGGTTATGTGTTGAGATGTGTAGTAACGAAATCCAAAGACTGGAGTGGATCCGACGGCATCGAATTTTTCAACTAAAAAAATTGACAGTGGATTTTGGAGATTTTGGAGCCTTTTCATGGCTCATCTTCCAACTGCCACAGCGGCCCAACTAGGCGTACCTACGACCTGTGTACACCTGTGGTTACGTGTTGAGATGTGTATTAACGTAATCCAAAGACTGGAGTGGATTCGTCGACATCGAATTTTTCACTGTCAAAAAAATTGACAGTGTATAGTAAGGATTTTGGAGCCTTTTCATGGCTCATCTTCCAACTGCCACAGCGGCCCAACTAGGCGTACCTACGACTTGTGTACACCTGTGGTTATATGTTGAGATGTGTATTAACGAAATCCAAAGACTGGAGTGTATCCGACGACATCGAATTTTTCACATAAAAAAATTGACAGTGTATAGTAAGGATGTTGGAGCCTTTTCATGGCTCATCTTCCAACTGCCACAGCGGCCCAACTAGGCGTACCTACGACCTGTGTACACCTGTGGTTATGTGTTGAGATGTGTATTAACGAAATCCAAAGACTGGAGTGGTTCCGACGACATCGAATTTTTCACTGTCAAAAAAATTGACAGTGTATAGTAAGGATTTTGGAGCCTTTTCATGGCTCATATTCCAACTGCCACAGCGGCCCAACTAGGCGTACCTACGACCTGTGTACACCTGTGGTTATGTGTTGAGATGTGTATTAACGAAATCCAAAGACTGGAGTGGATCCGACGACATCGAATTTTTCACCTAAAAAAATTGACAGTGGATTTTGGAGATTTTGGAGCCTTTTCATGGCTCATCTTCCAACTGCCACAGCGGCCCAACTAGGCGCACCTACGACCTGTGTACACCTGTGGTTATGTGTTGAGATGTGTATTAACGAAATCCAAAGACTGGAGTGGATCCGACGACATCGAATTTTTCACATAAAAAAATTGACAGTGTGTAGTAAGGATTTTGGAGCCTTTTCATGGCTCATCATCCAACTGCCACAGCGGCCCAAATAGGCGCACCTACGACCTGTGTACACCTGTGGTTGTGTGTTGAGATGTGTAAGGATTTTGGAGCCTTTTCATGGCTCATCTTCCAACTGCCACAGCGGCCCAACTAGGCGTACCTACGACCTGTGTACACCTGTGGTTATGTGTTGAGATGTTTATTAACGAAATCCAAAGACTGGAGTGTATCCGACGACATCGAATTTTTTACATAAAAAAATTGACAGTGTACAGTAAGGATTTTGGAGCCTTTTCATGGCTCATCATCCAACTGAAACAGCGGCCCAACTAGGCGCACCTACGACCTGTGTACACCTGTGGTTATGTGTTGAGATGTTTATTAACGAAATCCAAAGACTGGAGTGGATCCGACGACATCGAATTTTTCACCTAAAAAAATGTACAGAGCCTTTCATGGCTCATATTCCAACTGCCACAGCGGCCCAACTAGGCGTAAATACGACCTGTGTACACCTGTGGTTATGTGTTGAGATGTGTAAGGATTTTGGAGCCTTTCATGGCTCATATTCCAACTGCCACAGCGGCCCAACTAGGCGCACCTACGACCTGTGTACACCTGTGGTTATGTGTTGAGATGTGTATTAACGAAATCCAAAGACTGGAGTGGATCCGACGACATCGAATTTTTCACCTAAAAAAATTGACAGTGTATAAGTAAGGATTTTGGAGCCTTTTCATGGCTCATCTTCCAACTGCCACAGCGGCCCAACTAGGCGCACCTACGACCTGTGTACACCTGTGGTTATGTATTGAGATGTGTATTAACGAAATCCAAAGACCGGAGTGGATCCGACGACATCGAATTTTTCACCTAAAAAAATTGACAGTGTATAGTAAGGATTTTGGAGCCTTTTCATGGCTCATCTTCCAACTGCCACAGCGGCCCAACTAGGCGTACCTACGACCTGTGTACACCTGTGGTTATGTGTTGAGATGTGTATTAACGAAATCCAAAGACTGGAGTGGATCCGACGACATCGAATTTTTCACATAAAAAAATGTACGGTTTATAGTAAGGATTTTGGAGCCTTTCATTTCTCATATTCCAACTGCCACAGCGGCCCAACTAGGCGTAAAGACTGGAGTGGACCCGACGACATCGAATTTTTCACCTAAAAAAATGTACAGTGTATAGTAAGGATTTTGGAGCCTTTCATGGCACATATTCCAACTGCCACAGCGGCCTAACTAGGCGTACCTACGACCTGTGTACACCTGTGGTTATGTGTTGAAATGTGTATTAACGAAATCCAAAGACTGGAGTGGATCCGACGACATCGAATTTTTCACCTATAAAAATGTACAGTGTATAGTAAGGATTTTTTTGCCTTTTCATGGCTCATCTTCCAACTGCCACAGCGGCCCCACTAGGCGTACGTACGACCTGTGTACACCTGTGGTTATGTGTTGAGATGTGTATTACGGAATCCAAAGACTGGAGTGGATCCGACGACATCGAATTTTTCACATAAAAAAATTGACAGTGTACAGTAAGGATTTTGGAGCCTTTTCATGGCTCATCTTCCAACTGCCACAGCGGCCCAACTAGGCGTACCTACGACCTGTGTACACCTGTGGTTATGTGTTGAGATGTGTATTAACGAAATCCAAAGACTGGAGTGGATCCGACGACATCGAATTTTTCACCTAAAAAAATTGACAGTGTATAAGTAAGGATTTTGGAGCCTTTTCATGGCTCATCTTCCAACTGCCACAGCGGCCCAACTAGGCGCACCTACGACCTGTGTACACCTGTGGTTATGTGTTGAGATGTGTATTAACGAAATCCAAAGACTGGAGTGGATCCGACGACATCGAATTTTTCACCTAAAAAAATGTACGGTTTATAGTAAGGATTTTGGAGCCTTTCATGGCTCATATTCCAACTGCCACAGCGGCCCAACTAGGCGTAAAGACTGGAGTGGACCCGACGACATCGAATTTTTCACCTAAAAAAATGTACAGTGTATAGTAAGGATTTTGGAGCCTTTCATGGCTCATATTCCAACTGCCACAGCGGCCTAACTAGGCGTACCTACGACCTGTGTACACCTGTGGTTATGTGTTGAAATGTGTATTAACGAAATCCAAAGACTGGAGTGGATCCGACGACATCGAATTTTTCACCTATAAAAATGTACAGTGTATAGTAAGGATTTTTTTGCCTTTTCATGGCTCATCTTCCAACTGCCACAGCGGCCCAACTAGGCGTACCTACGACCTGTGTACACCTGTGGTTATGTGTTGAGATGTGTATTACGGAATCCAAAGACTGGAGTGGATCCGACGACATCGAATTTTTCACATAAAAAAATTGACAGTGTACAGTAAGGATTTTGGAGCCTTTTCATGGCTCATCATCCAACTGCCACAGCGGCCCAACTAGGCGCACCTACGACCTGTGTACACCTGTGGTTATGTGTTGAGATGTGTATTAACGAAATCCAAAGACTGGAGTGGATCCGACGACATCGAATTTCTCACCTAAAAAAATGTACAGTGTATAGTAAGGATTTTGGAGCCTTTTCATGGCTTCTTCACAGCAGCCCAACTAGGCGTACCTACGACCTGTGTTTTTTTTTTTTTTTTTGTTTTTTGTTACGTCCATGGATGTGGCAATCTTCGAAAGATACTAATAGCCCGTGCCATTAGCATGCACGATTCGCAAACCCAAGTTCTCGATTTCGGGAATACGCCTACGTGCTAACCCACACCCTGCACTCTTCTACCACTCTCCCCGCGGAACTGCCGTTAGGTATTACTTCGCGGGGCTGGTTAGCGACTCAAGCTGGATCGACTGTGTTTGCCTGTTCGGCTCGCCTTACTCTTTCAAGCCTTCTTAGCTCGATCTGCAAGTTTGATATGAAGGAACAGATTTCCTCCCACTTCTCGGCTGACTCCGTCATATGACCGACTAGGAGCTCCGGTGTTGGTAAGTTTATTCTTGTCCCTTCAAATCGTCTGCAGTGGAAAGTCGTGTGTTCTGCGTCTTCTTCAGAGTCCTCACATTCTGGACAAAGGGAAGAGCTATCGTGCCCGAACCTATGGAGATACATTCGATAGACCCCGTGGCCCGACAGAAACTGCGTAAGGTGGAAGTTGCAGTTTCCACTTGCTCTCTTTGTCCACGTTTCGATTGTTGGAATCAGTCTGTGAGTCCATCTACCTTTGTTTGAGGTGTCCCATCTGGCTTGCCACATTGTCATTGAGGCTGGCGTCGATGGTGGAGCGCGACTTCCTAAAGCCGTACTGGTGGTCTGACAGGGCTCCTCGCTCCTCAGCCACGCCGATTAGCCTGCCGTATATGATGCTCTCCAGGATCTTTCTCGTGGTGTCCAGCAGGCAAATCGGTCGATACGCTGAGGGTTCTCCGGAGGGCTTATTGCCTTTGGGTATTAGTACCAGGTGTTGGAGTTTCCAGCGGTTGGGAAAGTTTCCCTCTTCGAGGCATCTTTGCATCATCGTCGTAAACAGCTCTGGTCTCTTCTCGACAGCTGCTTTGATGGCTTTATTGGGGATGCCGTCGGGGCCAGGCGCTTTTTTCTCGCCTATTTTCCTGCACGCATTCTGCAGCTCGTCAACCGTGACTGGTGGGATTTGTTCCGGACCAGCTCCTTGTGTGAGGACGAACATTTGTAGGAGACTTGCTGGGGAACAGGTGTTCAACTATTGTTCTGAGAAACAATGGGCAGGTTACTTGAGGAGACCTACTGCCCCTCAGTTTCTTCATTATGATTTTATATGCTCCTTCCCAGGGATCTAGGTCTGCTTCATTGCAAAGAGTTTTAAAATAGTTTCCTTTGCTCTCCTTGATTGCCTTTTCCAGGTCGCGCCTTGCCAGCCTAAAGATGGCCAATCGTTCGTGGAACTCTGGTCTACCTCTGGAACGCTGGGATCTACGGCGTGCTTTAAGGCAAATTGCCCTGAGGTTCTTGATCTTGTCGTTCCACCAATAGCAGGGTTCTCCCCTTCCGCTAATAGACCTTTTCGGCATTGCTGCATCGCATGCTGTCGAAATTGCTTGGATCAGTTTACTCGACATGTTTTCCGCTGATGTGGTGTTGGGTGGGAAGTCAGAGCTAAACGTTTCCTCAACCATTTCTTTGTCGAAAGCGGTGTCTTTCCACTTCGGCCCTGTTCGTTTGGGTCTCTGTCTGGGCCTCTCACTACCAATGTTGAATACAATCGCCTGGTGGTCTCTGTGTGTGTATTCCTCGCTGACTCGCCATTTTGTTTTGTGCAGTAGCGAGTTGCTTGCGAATGTTATGTCGATTATGGAGCTTCTGCCTGCCTTGCGGAAAGTTTGTGCTGAACCCTTATTTACAAGGCCGATCTCCAACGATGCGAATGCTTCTAGGAGGGCAATCCCCCTTGCATCCGTGAATCTACTGCTCCATTCCGTAGCCCACGCGTTGAAGTCGCCGGCAATAATGACCGGGTGCTTTCCTCGTGCGTCAGCTACTAGGAGGAGCATAGCAGCTACAGAAGTGGATTCCATTTATCCGGGCAGACGCAACATAGTTCGTTACGCTGTTGGTGCTTTGGAAGACGTGGTTTCCACAGGTCCATATTGCTGCTCTCTTCGCTGTGTCCTCTGTCCAGTTGCTGCCATCTAAGGCTTTGTACGGCTCGCTGATGAGGGCAACATCCGCTTTCTTTTCTTTTGACATTTGTGCCAGAAGATCTTGTGCGGCCGCACAGTGATTAAGATTAATTTGTATAACCTTCATCATGTTTTATTGGTGAGGGCCCTTCTGAAAACCGGGCATTTTGCACTCCCAGCTACATGACCTGCGTTGTCGGGGTTGGTGGTCTTGCACCAAAAATACTTCGGCTCGTGGGAGCAGTTCTTAGCTATGTGACCCTCCGTGCCACATCTTCTACACATTTTCGAGCGGTCTTGCTCACACTGGCACTGGCGTGCGGTGTATCCAAAGCCTAAGCACCTAAAACACTTTGTTAGTGCCGTGCGTTCGCGAATACGACAGTTAGTCCAGCCAATCTTTAGCTTTCCCACCTTCAGCAGTGTATTTGCACGTGCCGCTATAGGCTTTGCGTAGACTTAATATGTCGATTTCTTTCAGCCCGGTCAGCTGGGTCTGGGATGCTAATGCGTTGCAGATATCCACTTTGGTTGTTACCTCGTCTATATCCTTGATTTCAATTGTGACGCTGTGGGTCAATGTTCTGACTGCCGCGTCTTTTCCCAGGGATTCGCCAATTATACCCTTGAACTGGTCAGCTTTTCCTTCCGCTCCTTTTAGCTGGAAGAGAAGGTTGCCTTTTTGTGTGCGACGGATTTTTGTCGCCGATTCGCCGATATTGCCAAGCTTGGGATCCGTTTTGACTTTCCGCAGTATTTCCGCGTAGGACAAGTCACCCGTCGCTGCTACAACTATCGCGTCAGGTCTTGTTTTCTCCTTGAATTTCTTCGGAGGATCCTTCTTCTTTTTTGTTTCCTTCAAGTTATTTTTTTGGCTACTATCAGTTAGTTTAGCTTTCTGTGGTTTAGGAGATTTTTGGTCTTTGACTTCTGTGTTCTCTATTTCTTCGACCTTACGAGAGATACGTTCTTTGCGGGTAGTCTTTTTCCCCGTCGCTTCTGACCGATTTTGCCGCCGTTTTGGCTCGGGTATTCCCAGTTCGGCTCCAACCTTCTTCTTGTTTTTTTCGCCGCTGCGGGTTTGATCCACGGAGATGTTTGTGAAGCGTTGTTCATCCGTATCACTTCCCTTATCATCGTGTGTCTCAATGGCTAACAGTTCGTAGAGCGCCTTGATGCCCTCGATGGCGTCTCGCATTGGTTGATGGATAGACCGTCTCTTGCCATCCTCCACCATTTCAACCAACACTTTAATCCTTTCCCCCAGTTTGTGAAAGATAGATGGGTGGCTGGTTGCTTCAGTTGTCGGCGTTTCGCGTTCTTGGTGAGTTTCGCTGTCCTCTTCGCTTCTTTGGGGCGTTGGTATTTGCCCTACTGGTGATCTCTGCACCTTTGAGCTTCTTTGAAAAGCCGCTATAATCGTCTCTTCACTTCCTCCGTTTTTTAAGTTTTGTGTTGTAATCATGCTGTTTGGTCCCCACTCAAAGCCGTTATCAATGTTCGAATGTGTAGTCACCCAGGATCCCATGGTTATCTATGCAAGCAGTGAGGCCATGCGAGGGTCGTGTGCCAGAGCCGGATCGGTGCTAACCAGGAATGTTACATCTGGACCTACACCACCAACTTAATGGCGACGTAACATTGAGCGTTCTTTGAGCCCTGCCAAGGTTTTAACGGGGCGGGGGCGTGTGTAGCATTAGCCTGAAAGCCGTTTCAACCGTATTTCACTCCAACTTACTCGGGTAACAGAATACTACAGACGTCAGCCCTCATAGCTTCCAAAATCCAAATTGTTGTTTCCAGTATGCCATAATTAAGACCTTAATGGGCTCGGTCTTAATGCCTAGGACATTGATGCCTAAGGCGGAGTCAAGTGTTCGGGCCGCTAGCATTCTGCGCTACGGCTTCTTCCTCCGGGGGTGGTTAGTCCGGACATGTTGGGGGTTATACCGCCGCTACTCGGTCACCAGAGCCTCGATAGTCTAAGGCAGGGTACACCACGTGCAGGTGAGGATGGTATTTTGTAGGTTGTGTACACCTGTGGATATGTGTTGAGATGTGTATTAACGAAATCCAAAGACTGGAGTGGATCCGACGACATCGAATTTTTCACCTAAAAAAATGTACAGTGTATAGTAAGGATTTTGGAGCCTTTCATGGCTCATATTCCAACTGCCACAGCGGCCCAACTAGGCGTACCTACGACCTGTGTACAGCTGTGGTTGTGTGTTGAGATGTGTATTAACGAAATCCAAAGACTGGAGTGGATCCGACGACATCGAATTTTTCACCTAAAAAAATTGACAGTGTATAGTAAAGATTTTGGAGCCTTTTCATGGCTCATATTCCAACTGCCACAGCCGCCCAACTAGGCGTACCTACGACCTGTGTACACCTGTGGTTATGTGTTGAGATGTGTATTAACGAAATCCAAAGACTGGAGTAGATCCGACGACATCGAATTTTTCACCTAAAAAAATTGACAGTCTATAGTAAAGATTTTGGAGCCTTTTCATGGCTCATCTTCCAACTGCCACAGCGGCCCAACTAGGCGTACCTACGACCTGTGTACACCTGTGGTTATGTGTTGAGATGTGTATTAACGAAATCCAAAGACTGGAGTGGATCCGACGACATCGAATTTCTCACCTAAAAAAATGTACAGTGTATAGTAAGGATTTTGGAGCCTTTCATGGCTCATATTCCAACTGCCACAGTGGCCGAACTAGGCGTACCTAAGACCTGTGTACACCTGTAGTTATGTGTTGAGATGTGTATTAACGAAATCCAAAGACAGGAGTAGATCCGACGACGTCGAATTTTGCACATAAAAAAATTGACAGTGTATAGTAAAGATTTTGGAGCCTTTTCATGGCTCATCTTCCAACTGCCACAGCGGCCCAACTAGGCGTACCTACGACCTGTGTACACCTGTGGTTATGTGTTAAGATGTGTATTAACGAAATCCAAAGACTGGAGTGGATCCGACGACATCGAATTTTTCACCTAAAAAAATGTACAGTGTATAGTAAGGATTTTGGAGCCTTTCATGGCTCATATTCCAAATGCCACAGCGGCCCAACTAGGCGTACCTACGACCTGTGTACAGCTGTGGTTGTGTGTTGAGATGTGTATTAACGAAATCCAAAGACTGGAGTGGATCCGACGACATCGAATTTTTCACCTAAAAAAATTGACAGTGTATAGTAAAGATTTTGGAGCCTTTTCATGGCTCATCTTCCAACTGCCACAGCGGCCCAACTAGGCGTACCTACGACCTGTGTACACCTGTGGTTATGTGTTAAGATGTGTATTAACGAAATCCAAAGACTGGAGTGGATCCGACGACATCGAATTTTTCACCTAAAAGAATTGCCTGTCCATAGTAAGGATTTTGGAGCCTTCCATGGCTCATTTTCCAACTGCCACAGTGGCCGAACTAGGCGTACCTACGACCTGTGTACACCTGTAGTTATGTGTTGAGATGTGTATTAACGAAATCCAAAGACTGGAGTGGATCCGACGACGTCGAATTTTTCACATAAAAAAATTGGCAGTGTGTAGTAAGGATTTTGGAGCCTTTTCATGGCTCATCTTCCAACTGCCACAGCGGCCCAACTTAGCGTACCTACGACCTGTGTACAGCTGTGGTTGTGTGTTGAGATGTGTATTAACGAAATCCAAAGACTGGAGTGGATCCGACGACATCGAATTTTTCACATAAAAAATTGACAGTGTATAGTAAGGATTTTGGAGCCTTTTCGTGGCTCATCTTCCAACTGCCACAGCGGCCCAACTAAGCGTACCTACGACCTGTGTACAGCTGTGGTTGTGTGTTGAGATGTGTATTAACGAAATCCAACGACTGGAGTGGATCCGACGACATCGAATTTTTCACCTAAAAAAATTGACAGTGTATAGTAAGGATTTTGGAGCCTTTTCATGGCTTCTTCACAGCAGCCCAACTAGGCGTACCTACGACCTGTGTTTTTTTTTTTTTTTTTGTTTTTTGTTACGTCCATGGATGTGGCAATCTTCGAAAGATACTAATAGCCCGTGCCATTAGCATGCACGATTCGCAAACCCAAGTTCTCGATTTCGGGAATACGCCTACGTGCTAACCCACACCCTGCACTCTTCTACCACTCTCCCCGCGGAACTGCCGTTAGGTATTACTTCGCGGGGCTGGTTAGCGACTCAAGCTGGATCGACTGTGTTTGCCTGTTCGGCTCGCCTTACTCTTTCAAGCCTTCTTAGCTCGATCTGCAAGTTTGATATGAAGGAACAGATTTCCTCCCACTTCTCGGCTGACTCCGTCATATGACCGACTAGGAGCTCCGGTGTTGGTAAGTTTATTCTTGTCCCTTCAAATCGTCTGCAGTGGAAAGTCGTGTGTTCTGCGTCTTCTTCAGAGTCCTCACATTCTGGACAAAGGGAAGAGCTATCGTGCCCGAACCTATGGAGATACATTCGATAGACCCCGTGGCCCGACAGAAACTGCGTAAGGTGGAAGTTGCAGTTTCCACTTGCTCTCTTTGTCCACGTTTCGATTGTTGGAATCAGTCTGTGAGTCCATCTACCTTTGTTTGAGGTGTCCCATCTGGCTTGCCACATTGTCATTGAGGCTGGCGTCGATGGTGGAGCGCGACTTCCTAAAGCCGTACTGGTGGTCTGACAGGGCTCCTCGCTCCTCAGCCACGCCGATTAGCCTGCCGTATATGATGCTCTCCAGGATCTTTCTCGTGGTGTCCAGCAGGCAAATCGGTCGATACGCTGAGGGTTCTCCGGAGGGCTTATTGCCTTTGGGTATTAGTACCAGGTGTTGGAGTTTCCAGCGGTTGGGAAAGTTTCCCTCTTCGAGGCATCTTTGCATCATCGTCGTAAACAGCTCTGGTCTCTTCTCGACAGCTGCTTTGATGGCTTTATTGGGGATGCCGTCGGGGCCAGGCGCTTTTTTCTCGCCTATTTTCCTGCACGCATTCTGCAGCTCGTCAACCGTGACTGGTGGGATTTGTTCCGGACCAGCTCCTTGTGTGAGGACGAACATTTGTAGGAGACTTGCTGGGGAACAGGTGTTCAACTATTGTTCTGAGAAACAATGGGCAGGTTACTTGAGGAGACCTACTGCCCCTCAGTTTCTTCATTATGATTTTATATGCTCCTTCCCAGGGATCTAGGTCTGCTTCATTGCAAAGAGTTTTAAAATAGTTTCCTTTGCTCTCCTTGATTGCCTTTTCCAGGTCGCGCCTTGCCAGCCTAAAGATGGCCAATCGTTCGTGGAACTCTGGTCTACCTCTGGAACGCTGGGATCTACGGCGTGCTTTAAGGCAAATTGCCCTGAGGTTCTTGATCTTGTCGTTCCACCAATAGCAGAGTTCTCCCCTTCCGCTAATAGACCTTTTCGGCATTGCTGCATCGCATGCTGTCGAAATTGCTTGGATCAGTTTACTCGACATGTTTTCCGCTGATGTGGTGTTGGGTGGGAAGTCAGAGCTAAACGTTTCCTCAACCATTTCTTTGTCGAAAGCGGTGTCTTTCCACTTCGGCCCTGTTCGTTTGGGTCTCTGTCTGGGCCTCTCACTACCAATGTTGAATACAATCGCCTGGTGG
Source organism: Eristalis pertinax (assembly GCA_907269125.1). Classification (NCBI taxonomy): domain Eukaryota; kingdom Metazoa; phylum Arthropoda; class Insecta; order Diptera; family Syrphidae; genus Eristalis; species Eristalis pertinax. Next base: position 35,581,611 of record OU026147.1, on the reverse strand, counting down.
TCTCTGTGTGTGTATTCCTCGCTGACTCGCCATTTTGTTTTGTGCAGTAGCGAGTTGCTTGCGAATGTTATGTCGATTATGGAGCTTCTGCCTGCCTTGCGGAAAGTTTGTGCTGAACCCTTATTTACAAGGCCGATCTCCAACGATGCGAATGCTTCTAGGAGGGCAATCCCCCTTGCATCCGTGAATCTACTGCTCCATTCCGTAGCCCACGCGTTGAAGTCGCCGGCAATAATGACCGGGTGCTTTCCTCGTGCGTCAGCTACTAGGAGGAGCATAGCAGCTACAGAAGTGGATTCCATTTATCCGGGCAGACGCAACATAGTTCGTTACGCTGTTGGTGCTTTGGAAGACGTGGTTTCCACAGGTCCATATTGCTGCTCTCTTCGCTGTGTCCTCTGTCCAGTTGCTGCCATCTAAGGCTTTGTACGGCTCGCTGATGAGGGCAACATCCGCTTTCTTTTCTTTTGACATTTGTGCCAGAAGATCTTGTGCGGCCGCACAGTGATTAAGATTAATTTGTATAACCTTCATCATGTTTTATTGGTGAGGGCCCTTCTGAAAACCGGGCATTTTGCACTCCCAGCTACATGACCTGCGTTGTCGGGGTTGGTGGTCTTGCACCAAAAATACTTCGGCTCGTGGGAGCAGTTCTTAGCTATGTGACCCTCCGTGCCACATCTTCTACACATTTTCGAGCGGTCTTGCTCACACTGGCACTGGCGTGCGGTGTATCCAAAGCCTAAGCACCTAAAACACTTTGTTAGTGCCGTGCGTTCGCGAATACGACAGTTAGTCCAGCCAATCTTTAGCTTTCCCACCTTCAGCAGTGTATTTGCACGTGCCGCTATAGGCTTTGCGTAGACTTAATATGTCGATTTCTTTCAGCCCGGTCAGCTGGGTCTGGGATGCTAATGCGTTGCAGATATCCACTTTGGTTGTTACCTCGTCTATATCCTTGATTTCAATTGTGACGCTGTGGGTCAATGTTCTGACTGCCGCGTCTTTTCCCAGGGTTTCGCCAATTATACCCTTGAACTGGTCAGCTTTTCCTTCCGCTCCTTTTAGCTGGAAGAGAAGGTTGCCTTTTTGTGTGCGACGGATTTTTGTCGCCGATTCGCCGATATTGCCAAGCTTGGGATCCGTTTTGACTTTCCGCAGTATTTCCGCGTAGGACAAGTCACCCGTCGCTGCTACAACTATCGCGTCAGGTCTTGTTTTCTCCTTGAATTTCTTCGGAGGATCCTTCTTCTTTTTTGTTTCCTTCAAGTTATTTTTTTGGCTACTATCAGTTAGTTTAGCTTTCTGTGGTTTAGGAGATTTTTGGTCTTTGACTTCTGTGTTCTCTATTTCTTCGACCTTACGAGAGATACGTTCTTTGCGGGTAGTCTTTTTCCCCGTCGCTTCTGACCGATTTTGCCGCCGTTTTGGCTCGGGTATTCCCAGTTCGGCTCCAACCTTCTTCTTGTTTTTTTCGCCGCTGCGGGTTTGATCCACGGAGATGTTTGTGAAGCGTTGTTCATCCGTATCACTTCCCTTATCATCGTGTGTCTCAATGGCTAACAGTTCGTAGAGCGCCTTGATGCCCTCGATGGCGTCTCGCATTGGTTGATGGATAGACCGTCTCTTGCCATCCTCCACCATTTCAACCAACACTTTAATCCTTTCCCCCAGTTTGTGAAAGATAGATGGGTGGCTGGTTGCTTCAGTTGTCGGCGTTTCGCGTTCTTGGTGAGTTTCGCTGTCCTCTTCGCTTCTTTGGGGCGTTGGTATTTGCCCTACTGGTGATCTCTGCACCTTTGAGCTTCTTTGAAAAGCCGCTATAATCGTCTCTTCACTTCCTCCGTTTTTTAAGTTTTGTGTTGTAATCATGCTGTTTGGTCCCCACTCAAAGCCGTTATCAATGTTCGAATGTGTAGTCACCCAGGATCCCATGGTTATCTATGCAAGCAGTGAGGCCATGCGAGGGTCGTGTGCCAGAGCCGGATCGGTGCTAACCAGGAATGTTACATCTGGACCTACACCACCAACTTAATGGCGACGTAACATTGAGCGTTCTTTGAGCCCTGCCAAGGTTTTAACGGGGCGGGGGCGTGTGTAGCATTAGCCTGAAAGCCGTTTCAACCGTATTTCACTCCAACTTACTCGGGTAACAGAATACTACAGACGTCAGCCCTCATAGCTTCCAAAATCCAAATTGTTGTTTCCAGTATGCCATAATTAAGACCTTAATGGGCTCGGTCTTAATGCCTAGGACATTGATGCCTAAGGCGGAGTCAAGTGTTCGGGCCGCTAGCATTCTGCGCTACGGCTTCTTCCTCCGGGGGTGGTTAGTCCGGACATGTTGGGGGTTATACCGCCGCTACTCGGTCACCAGAGCCTCGATAGTCTAAGGCAGGGTACACCACGTGCAGGTGAGGATGGTATTTTGTAGGTTGTGTACACCTGTGGATATGTGTTGAGATGTGTATTAACGAAATCCAAAGACTGGAGTGGATCCGACGACACCGAATTTTTCACCTAAAAAAATGTACAGTGTATAGTAAGGATTTTGGAGCCTTCCATGGCTCATCTTCCAACTGCCACAGCGGCCCAACTAGGCGTACCTACGACCTGTGTACACCTGTGGTTATGTGTTGAGATGTGTATTAACGAAATCCAAAGACTGGAGTGGATCCGACGACATCGAATTTTTCACCTAAAAAAATTTACAGTGAGTAAGGACTTTGGAGCCTTTTCATGGCAAATCTTCCAACTGCCACAGCGGCCCAACTAGGCGTATCTACGACCTGTGTACACCTGTCGTTATGTGTTGAGATGTGTATTGACGAAATCCAAAGACTGGAGTGGATCCGACGACATCGAATTTTTCACCTAAAAACATTGACAGTGTATAGGAAGGATTTTGGAGCCTTTTCATGGCTCATCTTCCAACTGCCACAGCGGCCCAACTAGGCGTACCTACGACCTGTGTACACCTGTGGTTATGTGTTGAGATGTGTATTAACGAAATCCAAAGACTGGAGTGGATCCGACGACATCGAATTTTTCACCTAAAAAAATGTACAGTGTATAGCAAGGATGTTGGAGCCTTTTCATGGCACATCTGCCAACTGCCACAGCGGCTCAAATAGGCGCACCTACGACCTGTGTACACCTGTGGTTATGTGTTGAGATGTGTATTAACGAAATCCAAAGACTGGAGTGGATCCGGCGACATCGAATTTTTCACATAAAAAAATTGACAGTAAGGTAAGGTAAGGATTTTGGAGCCTTTTCATGGCTCATCATCCAACTGTCACAGCGGCCCAACTAGGCGCACCTACGACCTGTGTACACCTGTGGTTATGTGTTGAGATGTGTATTAACGAAATCCAAAGACTGGAGTGGATCCGATGACATCGAATCTTTCACCTAAAAAAATTGACAGTGTATAGTAAGGATTTTGGAGGCTTTTCATGGCTCATCTTCCAACTGCCACAGCGGCCCAACTAGGCGTACCTACGACCTGTGTACACCTGTGGTTATGTGTTGAGATGTGTATTGACGAAATCCAAAGACTGGAGTGGATCCGACGTCATCGAATTTTTAACCTAAAAACATTGACAGTGTATAGTAAGGATTTTGGAGCCTTTTCATGGCTCATCTTCCAACTGCCACAGCGGCCCAACTAGGCGTACCTACGACCTGTGTACACCTGTGGTTATGTGTTGAGATGTGTATTAACGAAATCCAAAGACTGGAGTGGATCCGATGACATCGAATCTTTCACCTAAAAAAATTGACAGTGTATAGTAAGGATTTTGGAGCCTTTTCATGGCTCATCTTCCAACTGGCACAGCGGCCCAACTAGGCGTACCTACGACCTGTGTACACCTGTGGCTATGTGTTGCGATGTGTATTAACGAAATCCAAAGACTGGAGTGGATCCGACGACATCGAATTTTTCACGTAACAAAATTGACAGTGTATAGTAAGGATTTTGGAGCCTTTTCATGGCTCATCTTCCAACTGCCACAGCGGCCCAACTAGGCGTACCTACGACCTGTCTACACCTGTGGTTATGTGTTGAGATGTGTATTAACGAAATCCAAAGACTGGAGTGGATCCGATGACATCGAATTTTTCACCTAAAAAAATTGACAGTGACAGTGACAGTAAGGATTTTGGAGCCTTTTCATGGCTCATCTTCCAACTGCCACAGCGGCCCAACTAGGCGTACCTACGACCTGTGTACACCTGTGGTTATGTGTTGAGATGTGTATTGACGAAATCCAAAGACTGGAGTGGATCCGACGTCATCGAATTTTTCACCTAAAAGAATTGACTGTGTATAGCAAGGATTTTGGAGCCTATTCATGGCTCATCTTCCAACTGCCACAGCGGCCCAACTAGGCGCACCTACGACCTGTGTATATGTGGTTATGTGTTGCGATGTGGATTTTGGAGCCTTTTCATGGCTCATCTTCCAACTGGCACAGCGGCCCAACTAGGCGTACCTACGACCTGTGTACACCTGTGGCTATGTGTTGCGATGTGTATTAACGAAATCCAAAGACTGGAGTGGATCCGACGACATCGAATTTTTCACCTAAAAAAATTGACAGTGTATAGTAAGGATTTTGGAGCCTTTTCATGGCTCATCTTCCAACTGCCACAGCGGCACAACCAGGCGCACCTACGACCTGTGTACTCCTGTGGTTATGTGTTGAGATGTGTATTAACGAAATCCAAAGACTGGAGTGGATCCGACGACATCGAATTTTTCACCTAAAAGAATTGACTGTGTATAGCAAGGATTTTGGAGCCTATTCATGGCTCATCTTCCAACTGCCACAGCGGCCCAACTAGGCGCACCTACGACCTGTGTATATGTGGTTATGTGTTGCGATGTGGATTTTGGAGCCTTTTCATGGCTCATCTTCCAACTGCCACAGCGGCCCAACTAGGCGTACCTACGACCTGTGGTTATGTGTTGAGATGTGTATTAACGAAATCCGAAGACTGGAGTGGATCCGACGACATCGAATTTTTCACCTAAAAAAATGTACAGTGTATAGTAAGGATTTTGGAGCCTTTTCATGGCTCATCTTCCAACTGGCACAGCGGCCCAACTAGGCGCTTTGATATGGGAAACCGCATGTAGTTTCTTGACACCGGCCAGTGTCCAGAAACTATTTGCGGATTGGGTGTGTGAAACCGCATTTAGTTTCTGGACATAAGCCGGTGTCCAGAAACTAAATGCGGTTTCCCATACCCAATCCGCATTTAGTTTCTGGACACTAGCCGGTGTCCAGAAACTAAATGCGGTTTCCCATACCCAATCCGCATTTAGTTTCTGGACACTAGCCGGTGTCCAGGAAATAAATGCGGTTTGCCATACCCAATCCGCATTTAGTTTCTGGACACCAGCTGCTGTCCAGAAACTGAATGCGGTTTCCCATACCCAATCCGCATTTAGTTTCTGGACAGCAGCTACTGTCCAGAAACTAAATGCGGATTGGGTATGGCAAACCGCATTTATTTCCTGGACACCGGCTAGTGTCCAGGAACTAAATGCGGATTTTTTATGTGAAACCGCATTTAGTTTCTGGATAGCAGCTAGTGTCCAGAAACTAAATGCGGTTTGGGTATGGGAAACCGCATTCAGTTTCTGGACAGCAGCTGGTGTCCAGAAACTAAATACGGATTGGGTATGGGAAACCGCATTTAGTTTCTGGACACCGGCTAGTGTCCAGAAACTCAATGCTAACAAGACAGTAGCTGCTGTCCAAAACAAAATTAGTTTCTGGACAGCAGCTACTGTCCAGAAACTAAATGCGGATTGGGTATGGCAAACCGCATTTATTTCCTGGACACCGGCTAGTGTCCAGGAACTTAATGCGGATTTTTTATGTGAAACCGCATTTAGTTTCTGGATAGCAGCTAGTGTCCAGAAATTAAATGCGGATTGGGTATGGGAAACCGCATTCAGTTTCTGATTGCGGATTGGGTACGGGAAACCGCGTTTATTTCCTGGACACCGGCTAGTGTCCAGAAACTAAATCCGGATTTTAGTTTAGTTAGTTTAGTTTATTGTCCCAATGTAATAACAAATATATAAGAACAAAAATATAAAAGTGTTTAAATATGCCTCCTAACATTTCCATGAAGTTATCCCTGCAATGCTGGATTAAACCTTGAAGCGGTAGAAGAGAATCCATGTAAAATGCCAGTCGGCTTACATATACATTATAAATTTAAAGACATTTACACATGCAATATAATTAAGACAATACGAATCTGCGAAGCCTAAGGGCTTTTCTGCAGAAGATTATACATACAATTTTTTAGCATACATTATTGAGTAATTCTTATAATAGATGGGAATATATAATAAATTGTGATTATTGTTAGATTTATTCGAGATTTATGTTGTTCAATAGTACATATTTCTTAATCTCCTTCTTTCTTATATGCACAGCATGAATGTTGCATAGGGCTCGTGGCAGTTGATTAAAGGTAGTTGGTACTGCAAAAGATAATTGTTTTTTTCCGTAGGTGTTGTGTATCCTTGGGATTTTAAGAAGACCTTCCGCTCTTTGTCTCGTGTTGACCTCATGATCAATTGGTTGTTTAAATCGATGATCGGAATACGTTTCATTTATTAAATTAAAGAGAAAAAGTTTTTTAATGGTTAATAAACTAAGATCATCTATTGAATGCTGACAATACCTCTCTCCAAATTTTGCCCGTAAAAGGATTTTAAATATTCTATTCTGGGCCCTCTGTACCTCCATTATCCTGTATTGCGCTGCGTTCCCCCATCTCCACCAATGAGTAGTATGCTTGCTTTAGGACACTGAATGGGGTATAATTGCTCAGATGATAAAGAGCGTAAGTAGACTGCCGAAGTCGTTTGCATAGATATTTGATGTGGTGATCCCATTTAAAATTGTAGTCTACTTCAACTCCAAGGTATCTATATACGTCAACTGTGTCTATATAATCTGTGCAAGTATCCGTAAGGATCAAAGAATTTGAATTTTTGTGCAAACACTCAAAACTGTGGAACCGTATTTTGATTGGTGTACGAACTATATGGGGTGGCCGAATATGCATTACTTTGGTTTTCTTAACATTAATAATAAGTCCATTATCATGACACCAACGTACGATATTATCAAACTCAGATTGCATAGTCTGAGTAGCACGGTCTATATTTTTGTTGCTCACCACAATAGCCGTATCATCAGCATATTGGAATCCTATGCTATTTTGCAGTACTGATAGCATATCATTCACATAGATAATAAAGAGTAGGGGTCCTAGGATAGATCCTTGTGGCACACCCAGTTCAACATTTTGCGGGTTACTGAAGCAGTTCGAAATTTTGACCTTAAACTTTCTGTCACATAGATAGCTAGCAAACCAATCCAATATTGCACCTCGGATGCCTATTTTTTCCAGTTTACTGATAGTTCGTTTATGACAAAGTGTGTCGAAGGCCTTTTTAAAATCAATAAAGATTACCAGCGAGTGATGGTTCTTATTTAAATTAGTGTTGATTATGTTTGCAAACTCTTTGAGTAGTTGGTTAACATTTCTGTTTCTCAAGAACCCATACTGATTTTCATTAATGATTTTATACTTGGCAATATAGTCTTGCAATCTGTTTGCCATTACTTCTTCCATTATCTTATCTATCACTGGTAGAATAGAGATTGGACGGTAGTTCGAAGGATCATCTTTTTTTCCTGATTTATATATGGGTCGAACTATTGCTATTTTGAGTGTCTTTGGGAACCGTCTTTCTTCCAATGACATGTTTACAAGCTGGGTAGTTACCGGTACTAAAGCATTGGCATTGTACTTGAAATCTTTAACTCTGATATTGTCTACCCCAGGAGACTTATTAACACTCATTTTGCTTATAATGTTGCGAATATCACCGTCCGATACATATTCTAGGAACATGGATTGAGTTACACTTGATTCGTTAAAATTTTGTGTTCTTAAGTCACATCTATGAATAATGGACTTAATTTCCTCCGAAAATTGCTTAGCGAATTTATTTGTTATGCTATCTATATTTGTATCTGATTGGAAGTTTCGAGTGATTATTTCATCAATATTGTTAGGCATTTTTCCTAAGATGTTATTTATTAGCCTCCAGGTATTCTTTGGATCTTTTCTGTATTCCGCAAATTTGTTCATGTAGTACTCTGATTTTACATTTTTTATTCTTTTATTGACGTAGTTACGGAAATTTTTGTATAAAGCTTCATAACTCTTGCACCTTCTATTGTTTCTCCATTTGTTATAAAGCTTATCTCTTTCCTTGCATAGATTTATTATTTCGACTGTCATCCACGGATTTTGTTGTTCTCTTTTTCTTATTCTGATATTTATACGAGATTTTTCATAGACTTTATTGAAAGTGTGGACAATCTTTTCATAAAAATCATCAACACTTGTTGCATCTTCTAAAATACTCCAGTCAATCGTCGATAGTAGTTCATGTACTCTATTTTCACTTAGTATAGTTTTTTGCAATGTCTTGCTATGGGAGTTAGTGTCTTTTGGTATACCGCACATTAATGTGTAGTGATCCGATACGTTTGTTTCCACAATAGCTGCATAGATTTTATCATATGAACTTCTTACTAAACAGTGATCGATAGTAGTGCTTGAACCTCTATTTAGATCAACTCTTGTATTAGAAAGAGCTAAGTTTTGTAGGCCTTTGGAATTGATCATCTCTAAATATCTCGCTGTGTTTAATTCTTCATCTACCTGAACATCTATGTTTATATTTATGTCTCCCATAACTATGATATTTTGTCTTGCGTTGATTGAGTTTATGTGATTTTCCAATTCTTCGATGAAGTTGCTTTCACTCAGCTTTGGTGGTCGATAAATTGCTAATATGTTTAGTTCTTTTTCGATTACTTTGATTTGAATCTGTATGTTTTCGTAGTGCGTAGTATTATAATCAATTTTTTCATAAGATATTTCTTTTCTTACATACAGTGCAATTCCACCGCCATTTCTATTTTGTCTGTTTACGAATTCTGCGTTGAACCCGTCTAGCTGATAAAAACAGTTCTCCTCATCACAAATATTGGTTTCAGCCAAAATAATTATTTTTACAAAACGAATTACGCTCTTAATGTTACACATAAATAAATCCCAATTTTTCCTTAGTGACCTAATATTTAAATATACACATAGAAATTCTAAATTTTCCATCTCATTATTGTTGGTGTCATTAAACGTATTATGTACCCTATAATTGATAGTTGACATTTGAACACACTCATTTGCATAGGCATCATTGATGTCAGCCATATTAGTGATATCGATTTGTTCTGTTGTTTTGACGTGTGACAGAGATCGGTATTATGCTATTTTGTTTACGTCGTCGACATCAGCGATTCGCAGAACTGTTGTGCCTTCGTCTTTGCGTGCCAGAATTTTACCATCTCGGATCCACACAAACTTCCAAGCAACAGTCCTGGCTTTTGTTTTCGCTTGCCATAATAGTTGTTTGTTCGCTGCCGTTAGCTGGCTGTTTATGTAGACCTTGCTGTTTAAAATTTCGGTTTTTTTACTTTCGCTGATGTCGTGCAAATTCAGGTTTAGTTTAGCATTCTTCACTAATAGCGGGCCTTTTACTTTGGCAAAGTGTATCATTTTTTCTTTGCACATTGAATTTGTGAACGATACAACTATTTTTGGTGCTTTTGTGTTTTGTTTTGTGTTCAAGCGGTAGGCATTATCAATATCGGTATTATTTATGTCGGTACCAATTGCTCTTGCTACTTCGGTTACCATTTCTGTTAATTTTTCACCTCTTGTGTATGGTACATTTGTTATTTCGATATTGTTTTTGATTATTTGTTGTTCCATTCTGTTTATTTGTCTTTGCATGTTTATTATTATTGTGTCTTTATATTCGCATTGTGATTTTAACTCGTTGGTCTGTCCTGTCAGTGCATGCAAGAGTTCATTGTTTTTGTTGATTGTCTGCGTCATGTCATCGTACCCCTTTGATAGAAACTCCACCGATCTTAAGTATTCCTTCAGCGTTTCCTTAATATCTGTGATGTCTTTTTTAACATCAGCGCTGAGTACTTCAGCAGAGCTAACATTTTCGTTTCTCTCTGCAGGTCTATCTTCTCGAGGAGTTTGATCTCCGGCAGGACGTGAACGGCAATATTGGCACTTCCAGGACTTCTTCTGGTCGGTGGACATCCCCCTGAAAGTTCTGGCTGTGATGGTTGTACAGCCGAAATGCAACTTCCTGGTACAAGAGGAGCACCTTACACAGTCATTGTCGCTGAAGATTTCTTCCTCACAGTTTCCGCACCTCACCATTTTTGTTTTTTTTATTACGAAGGAAAATATACTCGTATATAGGCAAATTGAGAAATAAATCTAGTTACCACCTTTGCTTTTTTATTTTTTAACTTGAGTTATCACTATATTATTATATATGTACACTTATAGAAGACGTCTTTACGCTTCAAGAATTACTTTGCTAGTGAGCTAGTGTCCAGAAACTAAATGCGGTTTGGGTATGGGAAACCGCATTTAGTTTCTGGACAGCAGCTAGTGTCCAGAAACTAAATACGGATTGGGTATGGGAAACTGCATTTAGACACCGGCTAGTGTCCAGAAACTAAATGCGGATTTTGTATGGAAAACCGCATTTAGTTTCTGCACACCGGCTAGTGTCCAGGAACTAAATGCTAACAGGACAGTAGCTGCTGTCCAAAACAAAATTAGTTTCTGGACAGCAGCTACTGTCCAGAAACTAAATGCGGATTGGGTATGGGAAACCGCATTTAGTTTCTGGACAGCAGCTATTGTCCAGAAACTAAATGCGGATTGGGTATGGGAAACCGCATTTAGTTTCTGGACAGCAGCTAGTGGACACCGGCTAGTGTCCAGAAACTAAATCCGGATTGGGTATGGGAAACCGCATTTAGTTTCTGGACACAGGCTAGCTGCTGTCCAGAAACTAAATGTGGATTTTGTACGGGAAACCGTATCTAGTTTCTGGACAGCAGCTACTGTATCTATTGTATCTTGGACACCGGCTAGTGTCCAGAAACTAAATGCGGATTGGGTATGGGAAACCGTATTTAGTTTCTGGACAGCAGCTATTGTCCAGAAACTAAATGCGGATTGGGTATGGGAAACCGCATTTAGTTTCTGGACAGCAGCTAGTGTCCAGAAACTAAATGCGGATTGGGTATGGGAAACCGCATTTAATGCGGATTGGGTATGGGAAACCGTATTTAGTTTCTGGACAGCAGCTAGTGGACACCGGCTAGTGTCCAGAAACTAAATGCGGATTGGGTATGTGACACCGCATTTAGTTTCTGGACAGCAGCTAGTGGACACCGGCTAGTGTCCAGAAACTAATCCGGATTGGGTATGGGAAACCGCATTCAGTTTCTGGACAGCAGCTAGTGTCCAGAAACTAAATGCGGATTGGGTATGGGAAACCGTATTTAGTTTCTGGACAGCAGCTATTGTCCAGAAACTAAATGCGGATTGGGTATGGGAAACCGCATTTAGTTTCTGGACTACAGCTATTGTCCAGAAACTAAATGCGGTTTGGGTATGGGAAACCGCATTAAGTTTCTGGACACCGGCTAGTGTCCAGAAACTCAATGCGGATTGGGTATGGGAAACCGCATTTAGTTTCTGGACTACAGCTATTGTCCAGAAACTAAATGCGGTTTGGGTATGGGAAACCGCATTAAGTTTCTGGACACCGGCTAGTGTCCAGAAACTCAATGCTAACAGGACAGTAGCTGCTGTCCAAAACAAAATTAGTTTCTGGACAGCAGCTTCTGTCCAGGAACTAAATGCGAATTTTGTATGTGAAACCGCATTTAGTTTCTGGATAGCAGCTAGTGTCCAGAAACTAAATGCGGATTGGGTATGGGAAACCGCATTTAGACACCGGCTAGTGTCCAGAAACTAAATGCGGATTGGGTATGGGAAACCGCATTTAGTTTCTGGACAGCAGCTATTGTCCAGAAACTAAATGCGGATTGGGTATGGGAAACCGCATTTAGTTTCTGGACACCGGCTAGTTTCCAGAAACTAAATGCGGATTGGGTATGGGAAACCGCATTTAGTTGCTGGACAGCAGCTAGTGTCCAGAAACTAAATGCGGATTGGGTACGGGAAACCGCATTTAGTTCCTGGACACCGGCTAGTGTCCAGAAACTAAATGCGGATTGGGTAGCAGCTATTGTCCAGAAACTAAATACGGTTTGGGTATGGGAAACCGTATTTAGTTTCTGGACAATAGCTGCTACCCAATCCGCATTTAGTTTCTGGACACTAGCCGGTGTCCAGGAACTAAATGCGGTTTCCCGTACCCAATCCGCATTTAGTTTCTGGACACTAGCTGCTGTCCAGCAACTAAATGCGGTTTCCCATACCCAATCCGCATTTAGTTTCTGGAAACTAGCCGGTGTCCAGAAACTAAATGCGGTTTCCCATACCCAATCCGCATTTAGTTTCTGGACAATAGCTGCTGTCCAGAAACTAAATGCGGTTTCCCATACCCAATCCGCATTTAGTTTCTGGACACTAGCCGGTGTCTAAATGCGGTTTCCCATACCCAATCCGCATTTAGTTTCTGGACACTAGCTGCTATCCAGAAACTAAATGCGGTTTCACATACAAAATTCGCATTTAGTTCCTGGACAGAAGCTGCTGTCCAGAAACTAATTTTGTTTTGGACAGCAGCTACTGTCCTGTTAGCATTGAGTTTCTGGACACTAGCCGGTGTCCAGAAACTTAATGCGGTTTCCCATACCCAAACCGCATTTAGTTTCTGGACAATAGCTGTAGTCCAGAAACTAAATGCGGTTTCCCATACCCAATCCGCATTGAGTTTCTGGACACTAGCCGGTGTCCAGAAACTTAATGCGGTTTCCCATACCCAAACCGCATTTAGTTTCTGGACAATAGCTGTAGTCCAGAAACTAAATGCGGTTTCCCATACCCAATCCGCATTTAGTTTCTGGACAATAGCTGCTGTCCAGAAACTAAATACGGTTTCCCATACCCAATCCGCATTTAGTTTCTGGACACTAGCTGCTGTCCAGAAACTGAATGCGGTTTCCCATACCCAATCCGGATTAGTTTCTGGACACTAGCCGGTGTCCACTAGCTGCTGTCCAGAAACTAAATGCGGTGTCACATACCCAATCCGCATTTAGTTTCTGGACACTAGCCGGTGTCCACTAGCTGCTGTCCAGAAACTAAATACGGTTTCCCATATCCAATCCGCATTAAATGCGGTTTCCCATACCCAATCCGCATTTAGTTTCTGGACACTACCTGCTGTCCAGAAACTAAATGCGGTTTCCCATACCCAATCCGCATTTAGTTTCTGGACAATAGCTGCTGTCCAGAAACTGAATGCGGTTTCCCATACCCAATCCGGATTAGTTTCTGGACACTAGCCGGTGTCCAAGATACAATAGATACAGTAGCTGCTGTCCAGAAACTAGATACGGTTTCCCGTACAAAATCCACATTTAGTTTCTGGACAGCAGCTAGCCTGTGTCCAGAAACTAAATGCGGTTTCCCATACCCAATCCGGATTTAGTTTCTGGACACTAGCCGGTGTCCACTAGCTGCTGTCCAGAAACTAAATGCGGTTTCCCATACCCAATCCGCATTTAGTTTCTGGACAATAGCTGCTGTCCAGAAACTAAATGCGGTTTCCCATACCCAATCCGCATTTAGTTTCTGGACAGTAGCTGCTGTCCAGAAACTAATTTTGTTTTGGACAGCAGCTACTGTCCTGTTAGCATTTAGTTCCTGGACACTAGCCGGTGTGCAGAAACTAAATGCGGTTTTCCATACAAAATCCGCATTTAGTTTCTGGACACTAGCCGGTGTCTAAATGCAGTTTCCCATACCCAATCCGTATTTAGTTTCTGGACACTAGCTGCTGTCCAGAAACTAAATGCGGTTTCCCATACCCAAACCGCATTTAGTTTCTGGACACTAGCTCACTAGCAAAGTAATTCTTGAAGCGTAAAGACGTCTTCTATAAGTGTACATATATAATAATATAGTGATAACTCAAGTTAAAAAATAAAAAAGCAAAGGTGGTAACTAGATTTATTTCTCAATTTGCCTATATACGAGTATATTTTCCTTCGTAATAAAAAAAACAAAAATGGTGAGGTGCGGAAACTGTGAGGAAGAAATCTTCAGCGACAATGACTGTGTAAGGTGCTCCTCTTGTACCAGGAAGTTGCATTTCGGCTGTACAACCATCACAGCCAGAACTTTCAGGGGGATGTCCACCGACCAGAAGAAGTCCTGGAAGTGCCAATATTGCCGTTCACGTCCTGCCGGAGATCAAACTCCTCGAGAAGATAGACCTGCAGAGAGAAACGAAAATGTTAGCTCTGCTGAAGTACTCAGCGCTGATGTTAAAAAAGACATCACAGATATTAAGGAAACGCTGAAGGAATACTTAAGATCGGTGGAGTTTCTATCAAAGGGGTACGATGACATGACGCAGACAATCAACAAAAACAATGAACTCTTGCATGCACTGACAGGACAGACCAACGAGTTAAAATCACAATGCGAATATAAAGACACAATAATAATAAACATGCAAAGACAAATAAACAGAATGGAACAACAAATAATCAAAAACAATATCGAAATAACAAATGTACCATACACAAGAGATATGGGAAATGGGAGTATGGGAAACCGCATTTAGTTTCTGGACTACAGCTATTGTCCAGAAACTAAATGCGGTTTGGGTATGGGAAACCGCATTAAGTTTCTGGACACCGGCTAGTGTCCAGAAACTCAATGCTAACAGGACAGTAGCTGCTGTCCAAAACAAAATTAGTTTCTGGACAGCAGCTTCTGTCCAGGAACTAAATGCGAATTTTGTATGTGAAACCGCATTTAGTTTCTGGATAGCAGCTAGTGTCCAGAAACTAAATGCGGATTGGGTATGGGAAACCGCATTTAGACACCGGCTAGTGTCCAGAAACTAAATGCGGATTGGGTATGGGAAACCGCATTTAGTTTCTGGACAGCAGCTATTGTCCAGAAACTAAATGCGGATTGGGTATGGGAAACCGCATTTAGTTTCTGGACACCGGCTAGTTTCCAGAAACTAAATGCGGATTGGGTATGGGAAACCGCATTTAGTTGCTGGACAGCAGCTAGTGTCCAGAAACTAAATGCGGATTGGGTACGGGAAACCGCATTTAGTTCCTGGACACCGGCTAGTGTCCAGAAACTAAATGCGGATTGGGTAGCAGCTATTGTCCAGAAACTAAATACGGTTTGGGTATGGGAAACCGTATTTAGTTTCTGGACGGCAGCTAGTGTCCAGAAACTAAATGCGGATTGGCTGTGGGAAACCGCATTTAGTTTCTGGACAGCAGCTATTGTCCAGAAACTGAATGCGGATTGGGTATGGGAAACCGCATTTAGTTTCTGGACACCGGCTAGTGTCCAGAAACTAAATGCGGATTGGGTATGGGAAACCGCATTTAGTTTCTGGACAGCAGCTAGTGTCCAGAAACTAAATGCGGATTGGGTATGGGAAGCGGCATTTAGGTTCTTGACACCGGCTAGTGTCCAGAAACTAAATGCGGATTGGGTATGGGAAACCGTATTTAGTTTCTGGACGGCAGCTATTGTCCAGAAACTAAATGCGGTTTGGGTATGGGAAACCGCATTAAGTTTCTGGACACCGGCTAGTGTCCAGTAACTCAATGCTAACAGGACAGTAGCTGCTGTCCAAAACAAAATTAGTTTCTGGACAGCAGCTACTGTCCAGGAACTAAATGCGAATTTTGCATGTGAAACCGCATTTAGTTTCTGGATAGCAGCTAGTGTCCAGAAACTAAATGCGGATTGGGTATGGGAAACCGCATTTAGACACCGGCTAGTGTCCAGAAACTAAATGCGGATTGGGTATGGGAAACCGTATTTAGTTTCTGGACGGCAGCTAGTGTCCAGAAACTAAATGCGGATTGGCTATGGGAAACCGCATTTAGTTTCTGGACAGCAGCTATTGTCCAGAAACTGAATGCGGATTGGGTATGGGAAACCGCATTTAGTTTCTGGACACCGGCTAGTGTCCAGAAACTAAATGCGGATTGGGTATGGGAAACCGCATTTAGTTGCTGGACAGCAGCTAGTGTCCAGAAACTAAATGCGGATTGGGTGCGGGAAACCGCATTTAGTTCCTGGACACCGGCTAGTGTCCAGAAACTAAATGCGGATTGGGTATGGGAAGCGGCATTTAGGTTCTTGACACCGGCTAGTGTCCAGAAACTAAATGCGGATTGGGTATGGGAAACCGTATTTAGTTTCTGGACGGCAGCTAGTGTCCAGAAACTAAATACGGATTGGGTATGGGAAACCGCATTTAGTTTCTGGACACCGGCTAGTGTCCAGAAACTCAATGCTAACAGGACAGTAGCTGCTGTCCAAAACAAAATTAGTTTCTGGACAGCAGCTAGTGTCCAGACACTAAATGCGGATTGGGTATGGGAAACCGCATTTAGTTTTTGGACAGCAGCTACTGTCCAGAAACTAAATGCGGATTGGGTATGGGAAACCGCATTTAGTTTCTGGACAGCAGCTAGTGTCCAGAAACTCAATACGGATTGGGTATGGGAAACCGCATTTAGTTTCTGGACACCGGCTAGTGTCCAGAAACTCAATGCGGATTGGGTATGGGAAAACGCATTTAGTTTCTGGACAGCAGCTAGTGTCCAGAAACTAAATGCGGATTGGGTATGGGAAACCGCATTTAGTTTCTGGACAGCAGCTAGTGTCCAGAAACTAAATGCGGATTGGGTATGTGAAACCGCATTTAGTTTCTGGACAGCAGCTAGTGCCCAGAAACTAAATGCGGATTGGATATGGGAAACCGCATTTAGTTTCTGGACAGCAGCTAGTGTTCAGAAACTAAATGCGGATTGGGTATGGGAAACCGCATTTAGTTTTTAGACAGCAGCTACTGTCCAGAAACTAAATGCGGATTGGGTATGGGAAACCGCATTTAGTTTCTGGACAGCAGCTAGTGTCCAGAAACTCAATGCGGATTGGGTATGGGAAACCGCATTTAGTTTCTGGACACCGGCTAGTGTCCAGAAACTCAATGCGGATTGGGTATGGGAAAACGCATTTAGTTTCTGGACAGCAGCTAGTGTCCAGAAACTAAATGCGGATTGGGTATGGGAAACCGCATTTAGTTTCTGGACAGCAGCTAGTGTCCAGAAACTAAATGCGGATTGGGTATGTGAAACCACATTTAGTTTCTGGACAGCAGCTAGTGCCCAGAAACTAAATGCGGATTGGATATGGGAAACCGCATTTAGTTTCTGGACAGCAGCTAGTGTTCAGAAACTAAATGCGGATTGGGTATGGGAAACCGCATTTAGTTTTTGGACAGCAGCTACTGTCCAGAAACTAAATGCGGATTGGGTATGGTAAACCGCATTTAGTTTCTGGACAGCAGCTAGTGTCCAGAAACTCAATGCGGATTGGGTATGGGAAACCGCATTTAGTTTCTGGGTACCGGCTAGTGTTAGAAACTAAATGCGGATTGGGTATGGAAAATCGCATTTAGTTTCTGGACACCGGCTAGTGTCCAGAAACTCAATGCGGATTGGGTATTTGAAACCGCATTTAGTTTCCGGACAGCAGCTAGTGTCCAGAAACTAAATGCGGATTGGGTATGGGAAACCGCATTTAGTTTCCGGACAGCAGCTACTGTCCAGAAACTAAATGCGGATTGGGTATGGGAAACCGCATTTAGTTTCTGGACAGCAGCTAGTGTCCACAAACTAAATGCGGATTGGGTATGGGAAACCGCATTTAGTTTCTGGACAGCAGCTAGTGTCCAGAAACTAAATGCGGATTGGGTATGGGAAACCGCATTTAGTTTCTGGACAGCAGCAAGTGTCCAGAAACTAAATTATGATTGGGTATGGGAAACCGCATTTAGTTTCTGGACAGCAGCTAATGTCCAGAAACTAAATGCGGTTTGGGTATGGGAAAACCGCATTCAGTTTCTGGACAGCAGCAAGTGTCCAGAAACTAAATGCGGATTGGGTATGGGAAACCGCATTTAGTTTCTGGACAGCAGGTAGTGTCCAGAAACTAAATGCGGATTGGGTATGGGAAACCGCATTTAGTTTCTGGACAGCAGCAAGTGTCCAGAAACTAAATTATGATTGGGTATGGGAAACCGCATTTAGTTTCTGGACAGCAGGTAGTGTCCAGAAACTAAATGCGGATTGGGTATGGGAAACCGCATTTAGTTTCTGGACAGCAGCAAGTGTCCAGAAACTAAATGCGGATTGGGTATATGAAACCGCATTTAGTTTCTGGGCAGCAGTTAGTGTCCAGAAACTAAATGCGGATTGGATATGGGAAACCGCATTTAGTTTCTGGACAGCAGCTAGTGTTCAGAAACTAAATGCGGATTGGGTATGGGAAATCGCATTTAGTTTCTGGACACCGGCTAGTGTCCAGAAACTCAATGCGGATTGGGTATTTGAAACCGCATTTAGTTTCCGGACAGCAGCTAGTGTCCAGAAACTAAATGCGGATCGGGTGTGGGAAACCGCATTTAGTTTCTGGACACCGGCTAGTGTCCAGAAACTCAATGCGGATTGGGTATTTGAAACCGCATTTAGTTTCTGGGCAGCAGTTAGTGTCCAGAAACTAAATGCGGATTGGATATGGGAAACCGCATTTAGTTTCCGGACAGCAGCTAGTGTCCAGAAACTAAATGCGGATTGGGTATGGGAAACCGCATTTAGTTTCTGGACACCGGCTAGTGTCCAGAAACTAAATGCGGTTTGGGTATGGGAAACCGCATTTAGTTTCTGGACAGCAGCTAGTGTCCAGAAACTCAATGCGGATTGGGTATGGGAAATCGCATTTAGTTTCTGGACAGCGTCTAGTGTT
Organism: Eristalis pertinax; assembly: GCA_907269125.1. Taxonomy (NCBI): domain Eukaryota; kingdom Metazoa; phylum Arthropoda; class Insecta; order Diptera; family Syrphidae; genus Eristalis; species Eristalis pertinax. The sequence continues at coordinate 35,562,618 of OU026147.1, read as the reverse complement.
CAGAAACTCAATGCGGATTGGGTATGGGAAACCGCATTTAGTTTCTGGACAGCAGCTAGTGTCCAGAAACTAAATGCGGATTGGGTATGGGAAACCGCATTTAGTTTCTGGACAGCAGCTAGTGTCCAGAAACTAAGTGTGGATTGGGTATGGGAAATCGCATTTAGTTTCTGGACACCGGCTAGTGTCCAGAAACTCAATGCGGATTGGGTATAGGAAACCGCATTTAGTTTCTGGACAGCAGCTAGTGTCCAGAAACTAAATGCGGATTGGGTATGGGAAACCGCATTTAGTTTCTGGACAGCAGCTAGTGTCCAGAAACTAAATGCGGTTTGGGTATGGGAAACCGCATTTATTTTCTGGACAGCAGCTAGTGTCCAGAAACTAAATGCGGATTGGGTATCTGAAATAGCATTTAGTTTCTGGACACCGGCTAGTGTCCAATTTCAATTCAATTTCAATTTCAATTTCATTTTTATTTATAATTCATTTTGGAGTGTTTACACTTGTTTATCTGCAGAGCCTGAGTGGCTTGTCTGCAGATGACTAATCACAAAAAATTACAATTATAAATGTTGAAATTCACTAAATTCAATTATGTGTAGTTAAAAAGGCAAATACATGGGCAATACAAGTAACAAATAGTTATAATAATACAATAGTTTACGATTTTCGAATTTAAATTTAAAGTTGAATATTTTAGTTTGAAGAGTTTAAATAGATTTCTTTAACTTTTTTTATAATTTCTCTTTTGGGTAGGTTGCGAACTTCCCTTGGGAGTTCGTTAAGGATTGTCGGAATTGCCACTTTAATTGTCCTTCGACCATATTCATTCCAGTACCTCGGAACTTCACATAGCTGCTGCTGTCGTCTTCTAGTGTTCACTGTCTGCTGTGTCTGGATCCTGTATGTGTTGTCCTCATCGAAATTGGCCAAGATTTCCAAATTATGTATTTGGCAGATGTTAAGCATGCGTGTTGGTTGGCTTCTTTGTTGCTGAACTTCTCTGCTACTTCCTGTTTCCACCACAAGCTTTTGAAGTCTTCTGTGCACTTTTTGTAGCGATTGCAATTGAGATGCTCTTCCCCACGCTGTTATTTCATACCGTAGATGTGATTCCACCAGGCCCATGTAGCACTGTTTGAGTACTCTTGGCGTACACAGTTTACGAAGATGGAAAAGGGCGTATGCAGAGTGACACAATTTCTTCCTCAATATCTCTATATGGTGGTTCCATTTAAAGTTGTAGTCCATTGTCAGTCCTAGGTACTTATACGTTGACACATAATCAATGTTTACGGTGCAGTCATCATCGTCTTCTGTTATTCCATCACAGCCATATCTGTGCAAACAATCTACGCTGTGCATTTTTATTTTAAGTTTCGTTCTGGGAATATGCGGCGGGCGAATGTGCATTAACTTTGTCTTAAGTGCGTTGATAATTAATCCATGGTCGTGACACCAAGCAGCGATTCTATTAAAATCTAATTGCATAAGTTTCACCGCTTCGTCAACGCTCCTATGGCTAACTACGATCGCTGTGTCGTCCGCATACGCATAACCCGTACTATACTTCAGCACTGACAGTAGATCATTGACGTATATAATAAACAGAAGCGGACCTAGCTTCGATCCTTGTGGAACACCATAATCGATATTTTCTTCATTGCTAACGTAATCACCAATTTTGACCTGGAATGATCTGTTACTTAGGTAGCTTGCAAACCATGTTAAGATGTGACCCCGTACACCAATCTTCTCCAGCTGCCTTAAGATTTGTCTGTGGCTCAAAGTGTCGAAGGCTTTCTTAAAGTCAATAAACAGAACTACTGAGCTATGGTTTTTGTCCAAACTTAGGTACATTTTGTTCGCGAAATCTCCAAGTAGTCTGTTTATATTTTTTCCTTTGCGGAATCCAAATTGATTCTTGTTGAGGCTGTTGTATTTTTCTATAAAGTTGTATAGTCTTCTGGCCAACACCTCTTCTAGAACTTTATCGACTACTGATAGGATTGAGATTGGTCTGTAGTTAAGGATTTCACTTTTCTTTCCACTTTTGTGAATCGGTCTAACTATAGATTTTTTAAGCATGTTTGGTACAGATGCTTGATCTAAGCTCATGTTGATCAATTTTGTAAGTACTGGAGATAGGGTTTGAGCGCTGTTTTTCAGATCTTTTGGTCTTATTCCATCTACTCCCGCCGATTTGTCGCTTTTCAACGAACTCAGTATGTTGCATACCTCCTCAACTGATACATCTTCAACGTAGATTGAATGTTGTACACTGCTTGTGTTGTACTGGAGTGTTTGGTGGCTACATTCATGAACAATTGTTCGTACTTCTGAAGTTAAAGCTTTCGCGAATTTGTTGGTCAGGTCTTTAATGTTGCTTTCATTCGAGAAATTCTTGATTAAAACCTCATCCAGATTACATTTCTTTTTACCAAGTATCGAATTTACAAGCTTCCAGGTCTCCCTGGGGTTATTCTTACAAATCTCAAATTGCTGTTTGTAAAAGTTCGATTTTGTTCTAGCTATCTTCTTGTTCAGCTCGTTTCGATATCTTCTGTATTCTCTGTGATAATCTTCATTGTGTTTGTTGTTTATGTGTCTCCTGTATAGTCTATCGCGTTCTTTGCAATCGTTTTTCAACTCAGCGGTAATCCAACTATGCTCCGTAGTTCTTTTCTTCCTTTTCACTGTTGATGTTGTGGTCAGAAAATTCATTGCCTCTTTGAACTTCTCATATAGATCATTTACATTTGTATATATTTTCAGCTCATTCCACTTGAATTCATGTACCTTTTGTGCTACAAGGTGACTTATGATTTGGTTTTCATTTTTGGAATCTATTTGAAGTTTATTGTCTCTTTTAACTCCACAGTATAGCGCATAGTGATATGAGATGCATAGTTCAATCACCGCTGAGTTAATTTCGGCATTGCTCACTCTTACGAGATTGTGGTCTATTAATGTTTTTGTATCTCTGATTGGGTCAACACGAGTGTGCGAATATATACAATTATGCAGACCTTTTGACGCTATCATCGACAACTAATCACAGACATCTGAATTAGTTTTATCTTTTAAATTTATGTTGACGTCCCCCATTATAAAAAGGTTACATTTAGTTCCGACTTCATCAACATGCTTACTTAATTCATCCAGAAACTCAATGCGGATTGGGTATGGGAAACCGGATTGGGTATGGGAAACCGCATTTAGTTTCTGGACACCGGCCAGTGTCCAAAAACTAAATGCGGATTGGGTATGGGAAACCGCATTTAGTTTCTGGACAGCAGCTAGTGTCCAGAAACTAAATGCGGATTGGGTACGGGAAACCGTATTTAGTTTCTGGACACCGGCTAGTGTCCAGAAACTCAATGCGGATTGGGTATGGGAAACCGCATTTAGTTTCTGGACAGCAGCTAGTGTCCAGAAACTAAATGCGGATTGGGTATGGGAAACCGCATTTAGTTTCTGGACACCGGCTAATGTCCAGAAACTCAATGCGGATTGGGTATGGGAAACCGCATTTAGTTTCTGGACAGCAGCTAGTGTCCAGAAACTAAATGCGGATTGGGTATGGGAAACCGCATTTAGTTTCTGGACACCGGCTAGTGTCCAGAAACTCAATGCGCATTGGGTATGGGAAACCGCATTTAGTTTCTGGACAGCAGCTAGTGTCCAAAAACTAAATGCGGATTGGGTATGGGAAAACGCATTTAGTTTCTGGACACCGGCCAGTGTCCAAAAACTAAATGCGGATTGGGTATGGGAAAACGCATTTAGTTTCTGGACACCGGCTAGTGTCCAAAAACTAAATGCGGATTGGGTATGGGAAACCGCATTTAGTTTCTGGACACCGGCCAGTGTCCAAAAACTAAATGCGGATTGGGTATGGGAAAACGCATTTAGTTTCTGGACACCGGCTAGTGTCCAGAAACTCAATGCGGATTGGGTATGGGAAACCGCATTTAGTTTCTGGACAGCAGGTAGTGTCCAGAAACTAAATGCGGTTTGGGTGTGGGAAACCGCATTTATTTTCTGGACAGCAGCTAGTGTCCAGAAACTAAATGCGGTTTGGGTATGGGAAACCGCATTCAGTTTCTGGACAGCAGCTACTGTCCAGAAACTAATTCCGGATTGGGTATGGGAAACCGCACTGGCCGGTGTCCAGAAAATAGCCGGTTTCTGGACACTAGCCGGTGTCCAGAAACTGAATGCGGTTTCCCATACCCAATCCGCAATTAGTTTCTGGACACTAACTGCTGTCCAGAAACTAAATGCGGATTGGGTATGGGAAACCGCATTTAGTTTCTGGACACCGGCTAGTGTCCAGAAACTCAATGCGGATTGGGTATGGGACCGCATTTAGTTTGCGGCTGCTGTCCAGAAAATAAATGCGGTTTCCCATACCCAAACCGCATTTAGTTTCTGGACACTACCTGCTGTCCAGAAACTAAATGCGGTTTCCCATACCCAATCCGCATTGAGTTTCTGGACACTAGCCGGTGTCCAGAAACTAAATACGGTTTCCCATACCCAATCCGCATTTAGTTTCTGGACACTAGCTGCTGTCCAGAAACTGAATGCGGTTTCCCATACCCAAACCGCATTTAGTTTCTGGACACTACCTGCTGTCCAGAAACTAAATGCGGTTTCCCATACCCAATCCGCATTTAGTTTCTGGACATTAGCCTGTGTCCAGAAACTAAATGCGGTTTCCCATACCCAATCCGCATTTAGTTTCTGGACACTAGCTGCTGTCCAGAAACTAAATGCGGTTTCCCATACCCAATCCGCATTGAGTTTCTGGACATTAGCCGGTGTCCAGAAACTAATTGCGGTTTCCCATACCCAATCCGCATTTAGTTTCTGGACACTAGCTGCTGTCCAGAAACTAAATGCGGTTTCCCATACCCAATCCGCATTGAGTTTCTGGACACTAGCCGGTGTCCAGAAACCAAATACGGTTTCCCGTACCCAATCCGCATTTAGTTTCTGGACACTAGCTGCTGTCCAGAAACTAAATGCGGTTTCCCATACCCAATCCGCATTTAGTTTCTGGACACTAGCTGCTGTCCAGAAACTGAATGCGGTTTCCCATACCCAATCCGCATTTAGTTTCTGGACACTACCTGCTGTCCAGAAACTAAATGCGGTTTCCCATACCCAATCCGCATTTAGTTTTTGGACACTAGCTGCTGGTAAGAAACTGAATGCGGTTTAACATACCCAAACCGCATTTAGTTTCTGGACACCACCTGCTGTCCAGAAACTAAATGCGGTTTCCCATACCCAATCCGCATTGAGTTTCTGGACGCTAGCTGCTGTCCAGAAACTAAATGCGGATTGGGTATGGGAAACCGTATTTAGTTTCTGGACAGCAGCTAGTGTCCAGAAACTCAATGCGGATTGGGTATTGGAAACCGCATTCAGTTTCTGGACAGCAGCTAGTGTCCAGAAACTAAATGCGGATTGGGTATGGGAAACCGCATTTAGTTTCTGGACAGCAGCTAGTGTCCAGAAACTAAATGCGGATTGGGTATGGGAAACCGCATTTAGTTTCTGGACACCGGCTAATGTCCAGAAACTCAATGCGGATTGGGTATGGGAAACCGCATTTAGTTTCTGGACAGCAGCTAGTGTCCAGAAACTAAATGCGGATTGGGTATGGGAAACCGCATTTAGTTTCTGGACACAGGCTAGTGTCCAGAAACTAAATGCGGATTGGGTATGGGAAACCGCATTTAGTTTCTGGACAGCAGCTAGTGTCCAGAAACTAAATGCGGATTGGGTATGGGAAACCGCATTTAGTTTCTGGACAGCAGCTAGTGTCCAGAAACTAAATGCGGATTGGGTATGGGAAACCGCATTTAGTTTCTGGACACAGGCTAGTGTCCAGAAACTAAATGCGGATTGGGTATGGGAAACCGTTACCGGACACCGGCCAGTGTCCAGAAACTAAATGCGGATTGGGTATGTGAAACCGCATTTAGTTTCTGGACACAGGCTAGTGTCCAGAAACTAAATGCGGATTGGGTATGGGAAACCGCATTTAGTTTCTGGACAGCAGCTAGTGTCCAGAAACTAAATGCGGATTGGGTATGGGAAACCGCATTTAGTTTCTGGACACAGGCTAGTGTCCAGAAACTAAATGCGGATTGGGTATGGGAAACCGCATTTAGTTTCTGGACACCGGCTAATGTCCAGAAACTCAATGCGGATTGGGTATGGGAACCACTAGCCTGTGTCAAAATGGTGTCCAGAAACTAAATGCGGATTGGGTATGGGAAACCGCATTTAGTTTCTGGACAGCAGCTAGTGTCCAGAAACTAAATGCGGATTGGGTATGGGAAACCGCATTTAGTTTCTGGACACCGGCTAATGTCCAGAAACTCAATGCGGATTGGGTATGGGAAACCGCATTTAGTTTCTGGACAGCAGCTAGTGTCCAGAAACTAAATGCGGATTGGGTATGGGAAACCGCATTTAGTTTCTGGACACAGGCTAGTGTCCAGAAACTAAATGCGGATTGGGTATGGGAAACCGCATTTAGTTTCTGGACAGCAGCTAGTGTCCAGAAACTAAATGCGGATTGGGTATGGGAAACCGCATTTAGTTTCTGGACAGCAGCTAGTGTCCAGAAACTAAATGCGGATTGGGTATGGGAAACCGCATTTAGTTTCTGGACACAGGCTAGTGTCCAGAAACTAAATGCGGATTGGGTATGGGAAACCGTTACCGGACACCGGCCAGTGTCCAGAAACTAAATGCGGATTGGGTATGTGAAACCGCATTTAGTTTCTGGACACAGGCTAGTGTCCAGAAACTAAATGCGGATTGGGTATGGGAAACCGCATTTAGTTTCTGGACAGCAGCTAGTGTCCAGAAACTAAATGCGGATTGGGTATGGGAAACCGCATTTAGTTTCTGGACACAGGCTAGTGTCCAGAAACTAAATGCGGATTGGGTATGGGAAACCGCATTTAGTTTCTGGACACCGGCTAATGTCCAGAAACTCAATGCGGATTGGGTATGGGAACCACTAGCCTGTGTCAAAATGGTGTCCAGAAACTAAATGCGGATTGGGTATGGGAAACCGCATTTAGTTTCTGGACAGCAGCTAGTGTACAGAAACTAAATGCGGATTGGGTATTGGAAACCGCATTTAGTTTCTGGACACCGGCTAGTGTCCAGAAACTCAATGCGGATTGGGTATGGGAAACCGCATTTAGTTTCTGGACAGCAGCTAGTGTCCAGAAACTAAATGCGGATTGGGTATGGGAAACCGCATTTAGTTTCTGGACACCGGCCAGTGTCCAAAAACTAAATGCGGATTGGGTATGGGAAACCGCATTTAGTTTCTGGACAGCAGCTTGTGTCCAGAAACTAAATGCGGATTGGGTATGGGAAACCGCATTTAGTTTCTGGACACCGGCTAGTGTCCAAAAACTAAATGCGGATTGGGTATGGGAAACCGCATTTAGTTTCTGGACACCGGCTAGTGTCCAGAAAATCAATGCGGATTGGGTATGGGAAACGGCGTTTAGTTTCTGGACAGCAGCTAGTGTCCAGAAACTAAATGCGGATTGGGTATGTGAAACCGCATTTAGTTTCTGGACACAGGCTAGTGTCCAGAAACTAAATGCGGATTGGGTATGGGAAACCGCATTTAGTTTCTGGACAGCAGCTAGTGTCCAGAAACTAAATGCGGATTGGGTATGGGAAACCGCATTTAGTTTCTGGACACCGGCTAGTGTCCAGAAACTCAATGCGGATTGGGTACGGGAAACCGTATTTAGTTTCTGGACACCGGCTAGTGTCCAGAAACTAAATGCGGATTGGGTATGGGAAACCGCATTTAGTTTCTGGACACCGGCTAATGTCCAGAAACTCAATGCGGATTGGGTATGGGAAACCGCATTTAGTTTCTGGACACCATTTTGACACAGGCTAGTGTCCAGAAACTAAATGCGGATTGGGTATGGGAAACCGCATTTAGTTTCTGGACAGCAGCTAGTGTCCAGAAACTAAATGCGGATTGGGTATGGGAAACCGCATTTAGTTTCTGGACAGCAGCTAGTGTACAGAAACTAAATGCGGATTGGGTATTGGAAACCGCATTTAGTTTCTGGACACCGGCTAGTGTCCAGAAACTCAATGCGGATTGGGTATGGGAAACCGCATTTAGTTTCTGGACAGCAGCTAGTGTCCAGAAACTAAATGCGGATTGGGTATGGGAAACCGCATTTAGTTTCTGGACAGCAGCTAGTGTCCAGAAACTAAATGCGGATTGGGTATGGGAAACCGCATTTAGTTTCTGGACACCGGCCAGTGTCCAAAAACTAAATGCGGATTGGGTATGGGAAACCGCATTTAGTTTCTGGACAGCAGCTTGTGTCCAGAAACTAAATGCGGATTGGGTATGGGAAACCGCATTTATTTTCTGGACACCGGCTAGTGTCCAAAAACTAAATGCGGATTGGGTATGGGATTGGGTATGGGAAACCGCATTTAGTTTCTGGACAGCAGCTATTGTCCAGAAACTAAATGCGGTTTGGGTATGGGAAACCGCATTTAGTTTCTGGACACCGGCTAGTGTCCAGAAACTCAATGCGGATTGGGTATGGGAAACCGCATTTAGTTTCTGGACAGCAGCTAGTGTCCAGAAACTAAATGCGGATTGGGTATGGGAAACCGCATTTAGTTTCTGGACACCGGCTAGTGTCCAGAAACTAAATGCGGTTTCCCATACCCAATCCGCATTTAGTTTCTGGACACTAGCTGCTGTCCAGAAACTGAATGCGGTTTCCCATACCCAATCCGCATTTAGTTTTTGGACACTGGCCGGTGTCCAGAAACTAAATGCGGTTTCCCATACCCAAACAGCATTTAGTTTCTGGACACTACCTGCTGTCCAGAAACTAAATGCGGTTTCCCATACCCAATCCGCATTTAGTTTCTGGACACTAGCTGCTGTCCAGAAACTAAATGCGGTTTCCCATACCCAATCCGCATTTAGTTTCTGGACACTAGCTGCTGTCCAGAAACTAAATGCGGTTTCCCATACCCAATCCGCATTGAGTTTCTGGACACTACCTGCTGTCCAGAAACTAAATACGGTTTTCCATACCCAATCCGCATTTAGTTTCTGGACACTAGCTGCTGTCCAGAAACTAAATGCGGTTTCCCATACTCAATCCGCATTGAGTTTCTGGACACTAGCCGGTGTCCAGAAAATAAATGCGGTTTCCCATACGCAATCCGCATTTAGTTTCTGGACACTAGCCGGTGTCCAGAAACTAAATGCGGTTTCCCATACCCAATCCGCATTTAGTTTCTGGACACTAGATGCTGTCCAGAAACTGAATGCGGTTTCCCATACCCAAACCGCATTTAGTTTCTGGACACTAGCCGGTGTCCATGGACACTAGCCTGTGTCCAGAAACTAAATGCGGTTTCCCATAAACAATCCGCATTTAGTTTCTGGACACTAGCTGCTGTCCAGAAACTAAATGCGGTTTCCCATACCCAATCCGCATTTAGTTTTTGGACACTGGCCGGTGTCCAGAAACTAAATGCGGTTTCCCATACCCAATCCGCATTTAGTTTCTGGACACTAGCTGCTGTCCAGAAACTCAATGCGGATTGGGTATTGGAAACCGCATTCAGTTTCTGGACAGCAGCTAGTGTCCAGACACTAAATGCGGATTGGGTATGGGAAACCGCATTTAGTTTCTGGACAGCAGCTAGTGTCCAGAAACTAAATGCGGATTGGGTATGGGAAACCGCATTTAGTTTCTGGACAGCAGCTAGTGTCCAGAAACTAAATGCGGATTGGGTATGGGAAACCGCATTTAGTTTCTGGACACCGGCCAGTGTCCAAAAACTTAATGCGGATTGGGTATGGGAAACCGCATTTAGTTTCTGGACAGCAGCTAGTGTACAGAAACTAAATGCGGATTGGGTATGGGAAACCGCATTTAGTTTCTGGACACCGGCCAGTGTCCAAAAACTAAATGCGTATTGGGTATGGGAAACCGCATTTAGTTTCTGGACACCGGCCAGTGTCCAAAAACTTAATGCAGATTGGGTATGGGAAACCGCATTTAGTTTCTGGACAGCAGCTAGTGTCCAGAAACTAAATGCGGATTGGGTATGGGAAACCGCATTTAGTTTCTGGACACCGGCCAGTGTCCAAAAACTTAATGCGGATTGGGTATGGGAAACCGCATTTAGTTTCTGGACAGCAGCTAGTGTCCAGAAACTAAATGCGGATTGGGTATGGGAAACCGCATTTAGTTTCTGGACACCGGCTAGTGTCCAGAAACTCAATGCGGATTGGGTATGGGAAACCGCATTTAGTTTCTGGACAGCAGCTAGTGTCCAGAAACTAAATGCGGATTGGGTATGGGAAACCGCATTTAGTTTCTGGACACCGGCTAGTGTCCAGAAACTAAATGCGGATTGGGTATGGGAAACCGCATTTAGTTTCTGGACACCGGCTAGTGTCCAGAAACTCAATGCGGATTGGGTATGGGAAACCGCATTTAGTTTCTGGACAGCAGCTAGTGTCCAGAAACTAAATGCGGATTGGGTATGGGAAACCGCATTTAGTTTCTGGACACCGACCAGTGTCCAAAAACTTAATGCGGATTGGGTATGGGAAACCGCATTTAGTTTCTGGACAGCAGCTAGTGTCCAGAAACTCAATGCGGATTTTGTACGGGAAACCGTATCTAGTTTCTGGACACCGGCTAGTGTCCAGAAACACAATGCGGATTGGGTATGGGAAACCGCATTTAGTTTCTGGACAGCAGCTAGTGTCCAGAAACTAAATGCGGATTGGGTATGGGAAACCGCATTTAGTTTCTGGACACCGGCTAATGTCCAGAAACTCAATGCGGATTGGGTATGGGAAACCGCATTTAGTTTCTGGACAGCAGCTAGTGTCCAGAAACTAAATGCGGATTGGGTATGGGAAACCGCATTTAGTTTCTGGACACAGGCTAGTGTCCAGAAACTAAATGCGGATTGGGTATGGGAAACCGCATTTAGTTTCTGGACAGCAGCTAGTGTCCAGAAACTAAATGCGGATTGGGTATGGGAAACCGCATTTAGTTTCTGGACAGCAGCTAGTGTCCAGAAACTAAATGCGGATTGGGTATGGGAAACCGCATTTAGTTTCTGGACACCGGCCAGTGTCCAAAAACTTAATGCGGATTGGGTATGGGAAACCGCATTTAGTTTCTGGACAGCAGCTAGTGTACAGAAACTAAATGCGGATTGGGTATGGGAAACCGCATTTAGTTTCTGGACACCGGCCAGTGTCCAAAAACTAAATGCGGATTGGGTATGGGAAACCGCATTTAGTTTCTGGACAGCAGCTAGTGTCCAGAAACTCAATGCGGATTGGGTACGGGAAACCGTATTTAGTTTCTGGACACCGGCTAGTGTCCAGAAACACAATGCGGATTGGGTATGGGAAACCGCATTTAGTTTCTGGACAGCAGCTAGTGTCCAGAAACTAAGTGCGGATTGGGTATGGGAAACCGCATTTAGTTTCTGGACACAGGCTAGTGTCCAGAAACTAAATGCGGATTGGGTATGGGAAACCGCATTTAGTTTCTGGACAGCAGCTAGTGTCCAGAAACTAAATGCGGATTGGGTATGGGAAACCGCATTTAGTTTCTGGACACCGGCCAGTGTCCAAAAACTAAATGCGGATTGGGTATGGGAAACCGCATTTAGTTTCTGGACAGCAGCTAGTGTCCAGAAACTCAATGCGGATTGGGTATGGGAAACCGCATTTAGTTTCTGGACACCGGCTAATGTCCAGAAACTCAATGCGGATTGGGTATGGGAAACCGCATTTAGTTTCTGGACACCGGCTAGTGTCCAGAAACTAGTTTCTGGACACCGGCTAGTGTCCAGAAACTCAATGCGGATTGGGTATGGGAAACCGCATTTAGTTTCTGGACAGCAGCTAGTGTCCAGAAACTAAATGCGGATTGGGTATGGGAAACCGCATTTAGTTTCTGGACAGCAGCTAGTGTCCAGAAACTAAATGCGGATTGGGTATGGGAAACCGCATTTAGTTTCTGGACAGCAGCTAGTGTACAGAAACTAAATGCGGTTTCCCATACCCAATCCGCATTTAGTTTCTGTACACTAAATGCGGATTGGGTATGGGAAACCGCATTTAGTTTCTGGCCAGTGTCCAAAAACTAAATGCGGATTGGGTATGGGAAACCGCATTTAGTTTCTGGACAGCAGCTAGTGTCCAGAAACTCAATGCGGATTGGGTACGGGAAACCGTATTTAGTTTCTGGACACCGGCTAGTGTCCAGAAACACAATGCGGATTGGGTATGGGAAACCGCATTTAGTTTCTGGACAGCAGCTAGTGTCCAGAAACTAAATGCGGATTGGGTATGGGAAACCGCATTTAGTTTCTGGACACCGGCTAATGTCCAGAAACTAAATGCGGATTGGGTATGGGAAACCGCATTTAGTTTCTGGACAGCAGCTAGTGTCCAGAAACTAAATGCGGATTGGGTATGGGAAACCGCATTTAGTTTCTGGACACAGGCTAGTGTCCAGAAACTAAATGCGGT